>JAEOAD010002086.1:287500-610000 GCA_036365145.1 Orientallactaga sibirica | reverse complement strand
GCGAGAGAGATCAACTCTATTTTTTAAAATACATTTTATTTATTTATTTGAGAGAAAAAGTGAGAGAGAGAGAGACTATGGGTGCACCACAGCCTCTAGCCACTGCAAACGAACTCCAGATACATGCACCCCTTGTGCATCTGGCTTATGTGGGTCCTGGAGAATCAAACTGGGATCCTTCGGCTTTGCAGGCAAATGCCTTAACCACTAAGCCATCTCTCCAGCCTCAACTCTATTTATTTTATTTTATTTTTTGGTTTTTCAAGATAGGGTCTCGCTCTAGCCCAGGCTGACCAGGAATTCACTATGTAGTCTCAGGGTGGCCTTGAACTTGGTTTCAATTCTAATTTTTAACTGAGGAGTAAGGACAACGTTGATGTCTCTGGGGATTTGGGGCTGCATTTCAAATCATTAGTTTATAGTTAATTGCATGTAACCCCAGAGAAACAAAACACGTGGCGCTAAAATCTATCGCAAGTCTTCTTCGTGAGCTCCAAAACGACCGACACCCTAACATGGCAGTTATAAGTTCCCGTGTCCCCTGAGGGACAAGTTTCTCTTTCCCAGAAATGACATCATGGAAAGTTTACACTTCTGAGTGTTCCCAGGCAGGGATCCAATCAGAAGAATTACTCCCCTGTGTGGTCTGAGTCCAGGATCCAATCTACACCCTTAGTAAGGCGCGTGAACAGAGCAGAGCATCTCAGAGCCAATCCTTGGGGAGAGGAGGGAGAATGTGAAGGAGGTACAAGCCTGGTTCCCTTTCTCTGCCAGTGGCACCAGGGCCTGCCTCTCCTTACCTACCCCTGCAGGTAGCCTTCACAAAGAAAAAGTTCTACTTTCTCCTTGCTACGTTTCTTCTCTGCCAGTGGCACCAGGGCCTGCCTCTCCTTACCTACCCCTGCAGGTAGCCTTCACAAAGAAAAAGTTCTACTTTCTCCTTGCTACGTTTCTGCCTTCTTTTAATTCTTTCTTTCTTAATATTTTATTTTTATTTATTTATTTGACAGAGAAAGAGGGAGACGGACAGAGAATGGGCACACCAGGGCCCCCAGCCACTGCAAATGAACTCCAAACGCATGTGGACCCTTGTGCATCTGGCTAACATGGGTCCTGGGGAATCGAACCTGGGTTCTTTGGCTTTGCAGGCAAACGCCTTAACTGCTAAGCCATCCCTCCAGCCCTCCCCCCCCCTTTTTTTTTTTTTTTTTGGTTTTCCAAGGTAAAGTCTTCCTGTAGCCTAGGCTGGCCTTGATCTCACAGTGATCCTCCTACCTCTGCCTCCAGAGTGCTGGGATTAAAGGCTTGAGCCACCACGCCCGGCTTCTTTTAATTCTATGCTGGCTGGGGCTGTGAAGATGGCAAAGCCTGATGGTCTGCAGTTCAATCCACAGAACTCACTGTGTCTGGCTAGGTTTGTAACAGCAAGAGGCACTGACCAACACACACACACACACACACACACACACTCTCTCTCTCTCTCTCTCTCTCTGTTTTTTTTTTGTTTGTTTGTTTTGTTTTGTGAGATGGGGTCTTGATCTAGCTCAGGGAAACCTGGAATTCACTATGTAGTCTCAGGCTGGCTTCAAACTCATGGCAATCCTCTTGCCTCTGCTTCCCAAGTCCTGGTATTAAAGGTTTGTGCCACCAGCCCCGGCTATTTTCGTTTTTCTGAGGTAGCCACTGTAGCCCAGGCTGACCTGGAATTCACTATGGAGTCTCAGGGTAGCCTTGAACTCACAACAATCCTCCTACCTCTATCTCCCAAGTGCTGGAATTATAGGCGTGTGCCATCACACCTGACTAAAAATACTTTTAAATGAAGATATCTGGAACAGTTGCCTTTCTATCCATCTACGTAAGACAAAAGGGGAAACAAGGGAGAATGATGGTTAGCAAGGTGGCCTGGTCCTTGTGCCTGAACAGAACATTGAAACTGCTCAGGCCTCCACACTTCACGCTGTTGCCAAACTTGGCCAGCAGAGGGCGACGAGTGAGTCATCGCACCACAGGGAGCCACACCCATATCATGGTTGCTTATTCTGCAAGCGTCTCTTCTCTAAAATCTTTCAAAAACCTCAACATGAGCGCTTCCTGTCAAAAAGTCTCAATTTTTTTTAAATTAAGGTAAAATTCACATGAACATCCCAACTGACCATGTTCACGTGGACACATCAGTGTCATTATGTTCCATTCGTTGTGTTATGCAACTGACCTACCTAGTTCCAAATACTAAGAAATGCTTAAATTTTATATAAGAGAGACTTTGCAAAAACCACAGCCCGGTTCTATCCACCTTTTTCCCGCACTTTCTCAGCCCTGCCTTCACCTGCATCATGTGAGGAGCAGTCTCCACTTGCTCACTCCCCAAACAGCTTTCTTCATTGCAGTTCACAGGATCTGATCCAGGCTAAAATTACATGTTTGAACCCCACCTTCCCCACCACCCCAACCCCTTACTTCTTCCTCTAGCCATTGTACAGTTGTAAAAGACAGTCAGTATGGGACGGCTGTTTACAAATTCCATGTTGTCATTCCTCAGGAAAAAAAAAAAAAAAACATTAATAGACAAAGTATGGTTACAAGTCGGAGATGAGCCACGCATTGCACCAAACCCCTGGATTCTGCTGGGAAAATGTTTAGTTATTTTTCTGGGTGAATCTGACAGCCAAGATTTTTGAAGGGCACCATGTCAACTGGTTAGATAACAACCTTGATTAAAACAGAGCTAAACAGCTAATGTACTAAAAGCAAAAGGCTTAGAAACCTAAACCCAGTTTTTAAATAAAGGAAATGTAATCTACTTCATGGGGTATGGAAGCGTGGTGGTGGGAAATACAAGCCAAACTGGGGAGGGCAAGGAGGAGAGGAAAAAGCAAGCTGAAGGAGGCGGGTTCCGCCCTAACAAAAGAGACAGAAACTGTGTCTCAACAGTCACCAAATCCAGTTCAGGGCGGTTTGAGCCAGTTTCTGAGCTGGATTGAGAACAACAGCTGCGGCTAAAACCCGCAGGAGGGTGAAACAGAAAATGTAACATGGATTTCACCAGGCAGAACTGAACTTGGCCTGGAACTCGCTGGCGCCTGAAGCAGCTTCCTGGAGTGGCAGAGTCAGGTGACATGCAAGACCCGGAGCCGGAGCCACGGCCTGCAAACGAAGGAGCGACTGCACAGACCCGCTTCAGAGTCAGATCCAGTCCGTATTTTCCCTCTCACTGCTCCTCATTGTGGCTGGTGAGGGGAAAAAAGGACCTCAAGGGTATCAGTTTTCAGAGAATTGCTGGCTGTGGCCTGGGGGGCGGGGGAGGGAGGGAGGACTCTGTGTCCCTGGTGTGTAGTTTAAAGTGTGTGTTGGGGGGTTGGGTGGGGCTGGGGAGGGATGTCTGAGGGTCTGAAGGACAGGGAAGAACACTTCACACCCTGCAATTCACACCATCTTTCCACACCTTCGTTTGCAATTATTTTTCAACCTAAAAAAAAAAAAAAAAAAAAAGCATAGCCCATGGGTGTCTTGGGAGCAGCTCACACATGCATATGAGCATGCCTTGTGCCCTGTATATGCAGTAAGTGGCGATGTATGTGCTCCACATGGCCAACGCGCTCTTTTCATCCGTGTACATACCTTCTGGACAAATGACGCAGCAGTGTTAGGTAAAGCTGAAATGACCATGTGGCCCTCCCCTTCCTCCCTCTCCTACCTGCCCCTCACCCTATAAAAACACGTTTCCTGATGTATCCCACCCTGACCAGCTGTCTAAGGTGTGCACATCCTGAGGTCAAGTTCAGCTCGGAGGCCTCCTAGACAAATTTAAACCTCCATAGGTTTTCTAGTTCTAGACAAAAGTCCAGGTCAGCCCTGGGGGAAGAAGGACTGGAATTCTGCCTGCTCTGAGCGTTTCTAAGAGTGTTTAGAATCTTCCAGAATCACCAGGTAAGTGTTGTCTCCAAGATTTCTCACACTTGGAAGCTTGCCAGACCTGGTGTGGGGAGTGAGGGAGAGGAATCCTGGAGCTGATTGGCGGGTCTGTAAATTTCAGAAATACCCTTGAGAGATTGGGGAAGAGAGCCCGTTAAGCTGAGATTCGTCAAGAGCCATTTTACTGGTCACCGCAGACACATGGGTGGGCTGTTGGAACTCAGCCCACTTTGCATTATTTAGTGCGATATTCAAACAGGCGTGAAACTTGTTACTGGGATGCATGTTTCATAGCATGCTTATTACACAAATTAATAACTTACTAAGCACTTCTCCACTCACTGTGTGGCGGAGATGTAAGAAGCTACAAAAGAGAAATAACAATAACCCTGACACAGTTACAGTCCCAAGTGTTTCCTGGCTTAAGCGACTTCAGTCGCTATAAACGTGGATAAGGTTACTGTTTATATATATAGTTGGTTTTTGTTTTTCGAGGTAGGGTTTCACTCTAGCTCAGGCTGACCTGGAAGTCACTGTGCAGTCTCAGGGTGGCCTCGAACTCATAGTGATCCTCCGACTTCTGCCTCCCGAGTGCTGGGATTAAAGGTGTGCACCACCACGCACGAGTAACTGTTCCCATTTTAGAGAGGAGGAAAGTGAAGTTCGTAAGGATCTATCAAGTGGCGACGATAAAAGTCCCAAAGTCCCTGTTTTAAGATGACACTACCGCCACTTCACTGCCAGATGCTCATCAGCCCCCTTCTTCAGTTCCTCTGGGCCTGGAGCGCTTGGTGATGTGACACTCCCAGTGACTCTGCCTTCAGCAAGCTTTCAGTCTAATGACCTTCTTCTAGGATCAGTCAGCTGTGCCTGACAAAGGGATTATCTTTTTTTTTCTGCCTCTGAGCCTCCCGGGGGCCATCTGGGAAATATACTTTTAGTAATTTCCCTACCATTTCCCCATCCTGTGTGGGTGGAGCAGGGAAGCTGGGGTGGGGGAGGGGAGGGTGACCGGTTCTGACAAGGCAAGCACAGCCTGGCAGGGTGGAAAAGGGGCAGGGCGAGGCCCTGGGGAGCCGTCGCCATGGCAACCCAGCCTGTTTCCAGAACAATGTCTCTCTAAGCAAGGAAACAGTTTCCAGAGAGAGAGAGAGCCTTCCCTTTATGATTGCCCACTGCCAGGGTGTGCGCACCGAAGGGGACTCTCTGCTCTGTAAGAGCAATGGCTCTTTTGACAGCTCCCAGAACAAAGCGACACCTTTGTTGGGGAGGGTCGGGCCTTGGCCGTGGGCTGGACAAAAACCAACAAAGCACTTACACAGTTCCTTCTACCATGCACAGGAAATGAACACTTTGTTCCGCAAGCTTGCCTTTCCTCCCCCCCTCTCTTTTTGTGATTGTAATGTTTTCTTTTGTCCCCATTTTACAGATAAAGAGATTAGGAACACGAGTGGTCCTCATTTCTGTGAAAATAAAAAAAAATGACTTTAGAAAAACCAGAGCTGTTTTTCTTTTAGGGTTTTTGTTTGTTTTGTGTGTGTGTGTGCGAAGGTGGCCGTTGGTGTGTCTGTTTTGTTAAAAGCTATCTGATGGGGTGGAGAGCCATGGGCGCCCACGTGCCTGCAATGCTAGCTCTCTCTGGACCTGTCCACGCGCCCGCCCCGCCCCTCCCCCACCCCGCAGCGCGCCCATCCCCCACCCTGCAGCCGGAGGAGGAAGAGGAATGCAGAAGGCCTCCCTGCTCCGCCCCAGCAGCCACAGAGCCAGCCTGTTTAGAAACTCCTCCTGCCTGGGGGGTGGGGAGGGCGAGGAGGGGAGACAACCCACTGATGCCTGTATTCCTCCAAATGACTACACCCTGTGCGTTGAAGGTTGTCACCAGCTGTACTGGCCCAGGGTGTGACCTCCCTACAATGGAACACAAGGGCCACCCAGGAAGTCACCACTTAGAAGAGCTGGGGCACCAGCAGCCATTTAAACATAAGGATACATTGATCCATCACCGTCTACATTTACAAATTATGGAACACTTTTAGCAGTTGTCTGGACCAGAAAGGTTAAAGCTTCAAATAAGCTCATGATAATAAAACAATCCTAGCCCGGCATGGTAGCACAGTCTTTAAGTCCAGGCAGAGGTAGGAGGATCACCGTGAGTTCGAGGCCACCCTGAGACTACATAGTGAATTCCAGGTCAGCCTGGGCTAGAGTTGAGACCCTACTTCAAAAAACATAGATAAATAAATAATAAATAAATAAAGATCCTGCCCCAAAACTGACCATGGTGGCGCACACCTGTAAATCTCACTGTGACTGGAACATGAGGCTGGGGAGTTGGAGGCAAGGCTGAGCTACATAGGGAGTTAAGAGGCAAGCGTGGATTATGTAGCCAGTCTTTGTCTCAGAAAAAGGAAAAAAAAAAATTGAAGCCGGCTGGAGAGATGGCTTAGCAGTTAAACGCTTGCCTTGACCCCGGTTCAAGGCTCCATTCTCCAGGACCCACGTAAGCCAGATGCACAAGGGGGCGCATGCATCTGGAGTTCGTTTGCAGTGGCTGGAGGCCCTGGTGCGCCCATTCTCTCTCTCTCTACCTGCCTATTTCTGCCTGTATCTCTCTCTCTCTAATTAATTAATTAAAATTTTTTTAAATTAAAAAAAATTGAAGCCTAACTATGTTGTTACTCCCACAGTAATTTATATTAGAATAGTTAACCTCTCTCTGCCTTTCTCTCAAATAAATAAAAATAAAATATTTTTTAAAAGCATGCAGCCTTTAAACCTGATTTGTTGTAAGTAATGGATCTTGATAGTGAGTTGTTGCTGTTCGTGGTGGTGGTGGTGGTGGAGTGAGACAGGTTCTCATGTAACCCAGCCTACCTTTGAGTACTTGAGCCTTCTGCTCCCATGTCCCAGGTGATGAGACTACCTAGAAGCGTTAGAGGCACCACAGCCACTGGGGATCCAACCCAGAGCCTCTTGCATGTTAGGCAAGCATCCTCTGCTCAGTGACCTGTTGTGAAATTTTACCGTCCTACAGCCCTGTTGTGAAATTGTACACTCCTACAACCTGGGAAGTTCCACAGGAGAGTGGCATATACTGCTCCTCACTGTTTGATCCTTATAATGCTGGAAATGTAGTCAACATTCACTGAATACTTCCTAGCAGCTAGGCATTACAGTACTATACACTGTGCTCGACTTGCGAATTTAAGATCACAAACTGTGCAGAACACACTTTCAAAGAGCTTAACAGGCTTGGAGGGAAGGAAGACATACATACAGGAAGTCAGCTATGACTGTGGGACACACGACACATGTTTCATAAAGCAAGGGGGTGTGCTGTGGGAGAGTAGTGGAGGGACGTGAAGGGTGCTAAGAAAGCCTGACATAGAGGCTTACGCCTGTCACCCTAGCACTTGGGAAGCTGAGAGGTAGGACTGCAAGTTCAAGGCCAGCTTGGGCTGCATAGTAAGACCCTGTTCATAGAAGACAGAAATTGAAAAAAAATAATAATAAATAAAAAGTTTTTTAAAAAAGATGCAAAGTGACACAAGGGCACAATGCCGCACTTGACCACAAGGGGCGCACACATCTGGATTTCGTTCGCAGCAGCTGAGACACTGCTGGCGCGCCCATCTCTGTCTACCCCCACTCTCTGTCTGTCTCTCTCTCTGTATCTCTCTCCAAAAAAATAATAAAAAATAAAAAGTTTAAAAAAAGGAGACAGAGTGCCGGGCGTGGTGGCGCATGCCTTTAATCCCAGCACTCGGGAGGCAGAGGTAGGAGAATCGCCGTGAGTTCAAGGCCACCCTGAGACTACATAGTTAATTCCAGGTCAGCCTGGGCTAGAGTGAGACCCTACCTCGAAAAACCAAAAAAAAAAAAAAGAAGACAGAAATTGGCTAGGCAAGTAGGGTAATAGAACCCTGAAAGTAAAGGTTTTTTTAACTTAACCAAAATAAGGAAATGTCATTAAACCTACAAGGAGAACCTGGATTTATTCCTAATCGCTTTCTTTCCTGGAAAGATACCCTCCAAGAAAGATTTGATAGTAGGCTTATACCCTTCCTAAATGACAGAGCCCTGATCACTACCTAAGATTTCTGGAAATAGTTCCCATAAAGAGTCCTGACTAGGGCTGGAGAAGATGGCTTAGTGATTAAGGCGTTTGCATGCAAAGCCAAAGGACCCCAGTTCAATTCCCCAGGACGCACATAAGCCAGATGCACAAGGAGGCGTGTGCATCTGGCGTTCACTTGCAGTGGCTGGAAGCCCTGGTGTGCTTATTCTCTCTCTCTCACTCTCTTTCCCTCTCGCTTAAATAAATAAATAAATAAATAAATAAATAAATAAATAAATAAAAAAGGAATCCTGACTAGTTGGCATGATGGCACATTCATTTAATTTCAGCCCTTGGGAGGAATAGGTAGGAGGATCGCTGTGAGTTCAAGGCCAGCCTGAGACTACATAGTGAATTCCAGGTCAACCTCCTCTAGAGCGAGACCCTACCTCAGAAAAACAAAACAAAAACAAGAACCCCAACATGAGTCTCAAGGTGGGCTTCTCAACCCATCCTCTTGTCTCCCTGGGCAAGAGCTATGTATTCCTTCCTTCCTTAAGCCGTCTTTTCTTAAAGCTCTCCCTCCTTAAAGCTCTAAGCTATAATAAAGTCTTTCTGAAGCTCATCCTCTGGTCTGTGAATTTCATTCTTCAAATTATAAGACAAGGATCCTGGAACACCTCCAGATTGGGACATTGGTGTATAAGGTACATTGACAGAGGAATGCCAACATTCCTATATCATTCTCTCAAAAGAAAAAAGAGAGAGAGAGAGTGCAAGAAGCCAGTCAGGAGACGCAAGCCTGTAATCCTAGCACTTGGGAGGGGAGGAAGGAGGATCAGAAGTTCAAGGCCATCCTCGATTACTAGTGAGTTTGATGCCAACCTGGGCTGCATGATACCTTATCTCAGAAAAAAAAAAAAAAGAAGAAGAAGAAGAGAAAACAAGATAGAGCTAGTAATGTTAGGATAGTGTGAGGCAAACAGAAAAGAAAAATAAGATGGAGTTTGCTAGGGTCATATTAGAGCAAGAAATCAAAAAAACTGTTTCATTCCAGGTTTATTAACAAGTCAACTATTATCAGGAACAAATGAAGTCATCACAATGGGGCTAGCGAGAAGGCTCAGCAGTTATGGACACTGGCTCGCAGGGCCTGAGGGTCTGGATTTGATTCCTTAGTTCCCACATAAAGCCAGATGCACAGAGTGGTGCATGCATCTGAAGCTCGTTTTGCAGGGACCAGAGGCCCTGGTACACATCTCTCTCTCCCTTCTTCCCTCCCTCCCTCCCTCCCTCCCACTCCCACTCCCCTCCTGCTTCCAAATAATAACAAAAAGTTTATATTATATTATTTTATTTATTTATTAGAGACAAAGAGGGAGAGAGAGATAGAGAATGGGCACACCAGGGCCTCTAGCCACTGCTAACGAACTCCAGACGCATGCACCTCCATGTGCATCTGGCTTACATGGGTCCTGGAGAATCGACTTAGGATCCCTTGGCTTTGCAGGCAAACACCTTAACTTCCAAGTCATCTCTCCAGCCTCATCATAGGTTTTTAGTATCAGGCATATATTCCCTCCCTTGGAGCAGGCCTCCAGTCCAATTAAAGAGTGGTTGGTTTTTGTCGCCGCCCAGTCCGACCAGCAGAATAAGGCAACGACCACAGGAACTCTTCTTGAAGCAGTTTATTCAGGAACCTTTTACAACAGGAAGCCCCCGACTCCCAGCCCTCCACCCTAGATATAGCCTCGCCTGATCCAATCAGCAGTAGCCACGTAGGCGTTAGCTATAGGGCACAAATAACCACCTGCTGGTGGACTGATCTTACGTAACAAGGTACATGCGCACATCTGCAGTGTGAACGTGACTATACAAGGGCAGAAGCAGGAAATGGCGCCTAGTCATAAGACTTGGCAGTCAGCCAAGGCGCCATCTTGGAATGGCCGCCACACTGGTTCCCCACAGTTCCCCCTTTTTGTTTATAAACAGCAATTAGCTCCCAAATGCAGTGTCTAAATAGACAGAGGGCATTAACCAACTGGGGGGAACAGTGGTCTGATTCCTCTAAAGTTTTGACATCTTTTGTAGAGGGGAGGCAAAATTAAGGATGCCAACCTCCATGCTAATCAGACATGTTCCTCAAGGAAGTCAGAAGCAGTCTGAAATGACTTTCCTTTGCAGTGCTTGCCTCGCACCCAGCTTGGTACCCATTCTCAGTGACAACTGAGACGCACAGGTCTGACACCTGCAGTTTTCCCGAAGGAGAGGAGCTGCATGGATCCGTTAAGGGTCCAGCAAATTAATACACACTTGAGGAGAAGAACCCATGTTGATGGCAATAAAGCGTTCTTGAATTTGGCATTGGCGTGTTTTGCATAGGCACCAGATACAACAGGCTGATACAACACATAGCAAGTCGCCTAAAGCAAGAAAAAAAACCAAACCAATTTTTTTTCCCCAATTAGACACAGATTGAAAAGAAAGAGACAATTTACATTACAGAAGCAACCTCTATACAGGTACTATTAATAGCAATTATTTGACCCCTTAACGTCCTAGTAAGATTATCAAATTTATGGTCCCAAGTCCCATTGAGATACAACAATATCCATCTGTTCTTGTAAGAGATCAACTCGTTGGTTTACTAGCAAAATGTCTGCATGAAACTTGGTTGATTTCTGTCTGGGTATCAGAGCCAAAGCAGTCCTCTCGGATAAGCTGTTTATTGCTTGGGCGCTGGGATGGCCTTAGCTAGAGCTACAGCAGCTACCGCAGCAGTGGCAGCAGAAGCTGCAAGAGCAGCCACGATAGCTGCAGTAATTCTAAAGTCTCTCTTAGGCCGTACTTACACTGACAGTTCTTATTCTTGAATGACCACAGGAACAGGCAGGTCAGCATGCCCAGTGGAAATTGACCATTCAGCAACAGAAAACAAGAACTCGTAGGTGGGGAGTGTTATTAATAACAGTTTGATTGCTCACTAGAAACATAAAAGGAGGTCTTACACATATAGGTGTGGATCTAAAGTCGATGGTCAAAAATGAACCTGCTAGGAAATAGAAGCCATTATCAAAAGGATCTAAAGTCGATGGTCAAAAGGAACTCACAGGGAATTGAGTGGAAAAAAAAGCATTAACCAGTGTGGATTAGTGTAAAAAGAGCAGGAGGAGACAAGAACGGTAAAGGAAAAGGCCACAAATGCTCCAAATCTGAGTGCCCTCAGCCCTCTGTAGAGAGTCATCTGAAAAATGCCCTGCAGTTTGAATAACTATCAAAAATCTGCATAGGGTTCATTATTGCACTGAATAACCTTAGACAGTTGTGGAAATCCCAGTAAAAGAGTTCTCCATGCTTTAGTGGCTGCTAGTTGATACACTGCTGGATGGTCTTACTATAATTTACCTTCACATTCTCTTCAAACGTGGCAGAAAAGTTCTGTTGGTAAGAGCAGTTTTTCCACGACCCTCCAGATAACATAGACATTGAAGATATATCTGTGCATGTGCCCATAGGGTTGCATACCAACCAAATAACAAAAGGATCTGGAGTGATCACTTGGGTGGGATTTTGTTTAGTGAAATTATATCTACCAAAGGACTCATTCTTATAAGTAAGAAAGTTTGGAGAAAAGGTGAGGGAATGCCCTTTGTCAAGAAACACTGATTGTGTTGTGGCTTGACATCCAGTCCATACTGGAGTCACCTGTTAACATATCTAGATTGAGGATTATCGGCAGCTGTGTTGCGCCAGGCAGTGTCAGCGCTTAACTCTTGGTTGGCTACTTTCCACATCAGATATTGTCCCCCAGACAAGCATGCCCTTGCTAGATTAGCCCAATCATCGGGTGTAAGATTCTGGGTAGTCATACTGTCTAACAATGAAAGGGTGAAGGCTATGTGTACCCGTAAAGTCACCACTGACTCCTTCCTTCCACTGTTCAAATTGTGAGTGTGAACTGCAAGCACAAACAGCCTGACAGCTCCAAAGAACACCTTCAGTAGGATTATATGCCGGAGGGCGTGGGGCATTAGGGGTTAAATGCAATTGGCTAAACCTTTTTTTTTTTTTTTTCTCCCTGAAAGCTCCGGCTCCTCCTCATTGTTTTGTTTTGAGTCTGAATTTTTACCTTTTCTTTTAGATGTTTTACTCAAGCGCTCTTCTCTTACTTCCTCCAAATTTTTTTTTTCTTTTAACTGCTTCTGAATCCTAGGTTTTGGAGACTTTACCCATATGGGCAGGGTCCCCAAGGAGAGGCTCATTCTCGTTTGCCCTATGTAATATGACTAGACACACACAACACAAATACACACGCATGAGGTTAACCAACTTTTATACACTAATAAAACACATGAACAAATATACATTAATTGGCCAAAGATATCATTCCCTCTTAAGATATCTTCTCGCCTGATCCAATCAGCTAACCACGTTATTGTTAGCTATAGGGCACAAATAACCACCTGCTGGTGGACTGATCTTTGTGGTAACAAATACATGTCCACATCTGCAGTGTTTTATTAGTTATACAAGGGCAGAAGCAATGGCACCTAGTCATAAGACAAGGCAGTCAGCCAAGGCGCCATCTTGGAATGGCCGCCACACTGGTTTGAGAGTTCCCCCTTTTTGTTTATAAACAGCAATTAGCTCCCAAATGCAGTGTCTAAATAGACAGAGGGCATTAACCAACTGGGGAACAGTGGTCTGATTCCTCTAAAGTTTTGACATCTTTTGTAGAGGGGAGGCAAAATTAAGGATGCCAACCTCCATGCTAATCAGACATGTTCCTCAAGGAACTCAGAAGGAGTCTGAAATGACTTTCCTTTGCAGTGCTTGCCTCTTCCTCCAGCTTGGTACCCATTCTCAGTGACAACTGAACCTGAAGCTGTCTGACACCTCGTAAAGTTACCAGTAAAGGAGCTGCATGGATCCGTTAAGGGTCAACAAATTAATACACACTTGAGGAGAAGAATCCATGTTGATGGCAATATTCGTTCTTGAATTTTGTTTTGGAGGAATGTGTTTTGGACTTGGCACCAGATACAACAGGCTGATACAACCTTCTGGAGTGGTAAAGCAAGAAAACCAAACCAATTTTTCCCCAATTAATCACAGATTGAAATGAAAGAGCAATTTACATTACAGAAGCAACCTCTATACAGGTACTATTAATAGCAATTATTTGACCCCTTAACGTCCTAGTAAGATTATCAAATTTGTGGTCCCAAGTCCCATTGAGATACAACAATGTCCATCTGTTCTTGTAAGGGATCAACTCGTTGGTTTACTAGCAGAATGTCTGCATGCAACTGTTGGTTGATTTCTGTCTGATGTGTCAGAGCCAAAGAGTCCTCTGGATAAGCTGTTTAAGATTTTAAGCTGGGATGGCCTCAAAGCTAGAAAAGCAGAGGCACTGAGACTGGCAGCAGAAGCTGCAAGAGCAGCCACGATTGCTGCAGTAATTCTAAAGTCTCTCTTAAGGTAGCAACACCGACTTGTTCTTACTCTAAAACCAAGGAACAGTCATGTAGGTGGGGATAGATCAGCATGCCCAATGGAAATTGAGTGGCATTCCAGCATTCTGAAAGAAAACAAGAACTCCTTGACAAGCAAGAGTGTTATTAATAACAGTTTGATTGCTCACTAGAAACATAAAAGGAGGTCTTACACATATAGGTGTGGATCTAAAGTCGATGGTCTTAGTACAATTTACCTTCACATTCTCTTCAAGCGTGGCAGAAAAGTTCTATTGGCATGAGGCAGTTTTCCAGACCCTCCAGATAACATGAAAGACATTGAAGATGGATCTGTGCATGGAGACCATGAAGATGCATTGGATAAATATCAAAAGGATCTGGGTGATCACATGGAGTGGGATTTTGTTTAGTGAAATGGGATGAAAGGACTCATTCTTATAAGTAAGAAAGTTTGGAGAAAAGGTGAGGGAATGCCCTGTCAAGAACACTGATTGTGTTGTGGCTTGACATCCAGTCCATACTGGAGTCACCTGTTAACATATCTAGATTGAGGATTATTGGCAGCTGCGTTGATGATAGGCAGTGTCAGCGCATAACTCTTGGTTGGCTACTTTCCACATCAGATATTGTCCCCAGACAAGCATGCCCTTGCTAGATTAGCCCAATCATCGGGTGTAAGATTCTGGGTTCATACTGTCTAACAATGAAAGGGTGAAGGCTATGTGTACCCGTGTTTCACCACTGACTCCTTCCTTCCACTGTTCAAATTGTGAGTGTGAACTGCAAGCACAAACAGCCTGACAGCTCAAAGAACACCTTAGTAGGATTATTGGAGGCCAGGAGCTAAACATTAGGGGTTAAATGCAATTGGCTAAACCTTTTTTTTTTTTTTTTTTTTTTTTTTCTGATAGCTCCAGCTCCTCTTCATTGTTTTGTTTTGAGTCTGAAATTTTACTTTTTCTTTTAGATGTTTTACTCAGGCCAGTTCTCTCACTTCCTCTAAATTTTTTCCCTTCTTTTGTAAAGATTCTGAATCCTAGGTTTTGGAGACTTTAAACAAAAACTGTTAGGGCCCATATGGGCAGGGTCCCCAAGGAGAGGCTCATTCTCGTTGGCCTATGTAATATGACTAGACACACTACAACACAAATACACATTTCTCTTAACCAACTTTTATACACTTATAAAACACACGAACAAATATACATTAATTGGCTGCTATCATTCCGTCTTAAGAAATCTTCTCACTGGTTTCCTCTAAGTTCACCTTATTGTGAACCTGAACCTAATCCTTCCGCAAAAGATCTTTTAATGCAGACGCCACAGTCTTACTGGAAGATGTATTGCCCATTTTGCTATGGGACCTTATCGTCTCTCTACCGGAGAACTTGCCTTTACCCTTTTTGTCCACTTACCTGGAACTTACCAGCTAGCTGCCCTGACCGCTTCAAGTTCTGAGTCCCCGTACGGGCCACCACTTGTCGCCGCCCAGTCCGACCAGCAGAATAAGGCAATGACCACAGGAACTCTTCTTGAAGCAGTTTATTCAGGAACCTTTTACAACAGGAAGCCCCCGACTCCCAGCCCTCCACCCTAGATATAGCCTCGCCTGATCCAATCAGCAGTAGCCACGTAGGCGTTAGCTATAGGGCACAAACAACCACCTGCTGGTGGACTGATCTTACGTAACAAGGTACATGCGCACATCTGCAGTGTGAACGTGACTATACAAGGGCAGAAGCAGGAAATGGCGCCTAGTCATAAGACTTGGCAGTCAGCCAAGGCGCCATCTTGGAATGGCCGCCACACTGGTTCCCCATAGGTTTTCCCCATAACCGACATGCCACTATTGCACCCATTGGCTCATTTGGCCTAGCTGGCCAAATTTAAGGCTTGCAGTGTTCACTGTTGAATATCTTCACTGGTGACTTCTCTCTCTCCCATTGAACTGCATGCAGCGTAGCTTTTTCCAACTTTCTGTCAGCTGGTCTACATGGAGGAGGTTTTCAGCTCAGCTGCATCAGGATTTTTCAGTGACCTTACAACCCAAGCATGTGAAGTCTTCAGCAGTAGGGTCTTACCATCTATTCCTGGTGGGAATCCAAGAGCCATGGAAATGACCTGTAATGTTTTAGGGGCATCAGGTACCTCCCTGGCCAACAACTCACTTGAAGATATCCCATCTCTGGAACTGAAATTTTTCTATAAACAATAATAACCTATGGCTTCTGGGTGTGTCGTTGTCCAAAAAAGTAGGTTTCCATAGGACCTATTCATACCCTCTTAGATTGTGATTAGCCCTCTGCCCACCCTTACTTTACTCAATCTCTTCCCCTATCCTCACTTAGTCCTTTCCATCCCCAGTAATCTGTTCATCTTACATATATATATAATACCATCCCCTTCATCCTTTATTATTTATTTATTTTTAAATTTCTTTTGCGTTTTCACCACCATGCCTGGCTCACTCCTTTTTTATTTAGTTTTTTAAAAAAATATTTTTTTTATTTATTTATAGAGAGAAAGAAGCAGAGAGAGAGAGAATGGGCATGCCTGGTCCTCCAACCACTGCAAACGAACTCCAGTTGCATGTGCCTCCTTGTGCATCTGGCTTACAGGCAAACACCTTAACTGCTAAGCCATCTCTCCAGCCCTCCTTTTTTATTTTTTAACCAGAATACAAAGTAAACGGACTTTGTTTTGCTTGAATGGCTTCCCAAACTCCTCTCCCTCATCTCTCCCTATCTTTCATCCTTCTGCCCCCAGCAGTTTGACGTGTATTTCATAACCCAAACCACTTTAGAATTTCAATCGAGTATTTACAAGTTTTGCTTCTTAGCAAAAGCAAATTATTGTGGCAGCCTAATTCCAGATCTGCAATGAGACTTGTGAGGCTGAATCAATGCTCATGTTTTCACTGATGTTTCTGAGGAACCTGCTAAGATCTGCTCATACTTGTTAGGCTGAGACCTACTACAGCAATTAAGCTGGGCCTGTCCCTGTACTGTGTACTATAATAACCTATCCAACCACTTCGGGTCTTAAAGGACCAAAGAGAAATTCCGCAAGAAGTCTGGAGACATGTAGAAGGGAGAATGTGGAAGATCTGTTATATGAAACCAACTTTGGGTCTCTTAACAAGCCAAGCTGGGCAAACCCTGCTTATTTCCCTATCAGTTTGTTTTGTGTTGCTTTTGTGGAACACGCCCTTTGGGCATGACATGGTCACTGCCCTATTGAACTCTAGGAAACTGCGACTTGCACAAGGATGAGACCTTTAAAGAGCTGAAAGAGGAGGGGCTCATGAAAGCCACCCCTCCCAGAGCAATTTATATGCAATAGGGGCAGAAGTCCAAGGTCACAACTCATGTTCAAAGTTCAGGGTTTGCCATGGAGGACAGTTTCCCAGATCTAAGATTATACTGTAATGGGGGAGAGGGAGAAGAGGGGCAAAGACAGAGAGAAGAAAAAAGGGGATGTGTGCAGCTGGGGAGGGAGGGAGGGAAGAAGGAAGGAAGAAAAGAGAAGGAGAAGAAACAGGGGGAATATATGCTTCTGGAGTAGAAGAGCCAAAAAGAAAAAGAGCCAGGGAGAGGGTTTAGAGAGAGAGGAGAGAAACTACTCTGTGAAGGAGGGACCTTGAGTGGTTGCTGCAGGGCTCCGGGAAGGCTTCTTTCCTCTCTAAGCCCGAGGTGTCTTCAGTCACCATGTGAAGAGGCGAAGAGGCTGTCCCAGAGTCAGCGCTGGCCAGAGGTTGGGGGGGGGGGTAGAGAGCGCTGAAGCCATCAGCCTGGGTTACAGGAGGCCATGTCTCGGGAAAGAAAAGAAAAAAGAAGAGAAGAGAAGATGAAAAGAAAAGAAAAGAAAAGAAAAGAAAAGAAAAGAAAAGAAAAGAAAAGAATAAGAAATTTCATTTACTTTAGGATTCAGGTAGCTAGAAGGTCTAAATCACTGCGCCAGCAGCCCGGCAGGGTCCAGTGACATTGGCTGAGCCTTTGCAACTTGACTTTTGCCTAATTACTATTTTTTTTTTTTTTTTTTTTGGTTTTCTGAGGTAGGGTCTCACTCTAGCTCAGGCTAACCTGGAATTCACTATGTAGTCTCAGGGTGGCCTTGATCTTATAGTGAACCTCCTACCTCTGCCTCCTGAGTGCTGGGATTAAAGGTGTGAGCCACCACTCCTAGCTCATTTTTTTAAAAAAATACATTACATTTATTTATTTGACAGAGAGAGAGAGAATGAGAAAAGGCCAGACAGAAAGAATGGATGCATCAGGGTCTCCAACCACTGAAAATGAACTCCAGACGCACGTGCCACTGTGTGCACCTGGCTTACATGGGTTCTGGGGAATTGAACCCGAGTGGTTAGGCTTCGCAGGTAAGTGCTTTAACAGTTAAACCATCTCTCCAGCCCCCCTTCCCCTGGTTTTTATTATTTTTAAAAATATTTTCATTTATTTGCAAGTAGGAAAAGAGAAAGGAAGCGTGAATATGGTCATGCTAGGGACTCTTGCCATTGCAAATGAACTTCAGACATATGTGCCACTTTGTGCATTTGGCTTTATGTAGGTACCCTGGAATCAAATGCCAGAGCCAACTCGGGGCAGCAGGCTTTGCAAGCCAAAGTGCCTTTAACCATTAAGCCATCTCCTTAGCTCCACCTCTTGTTCTCTAATCTCGTGCATCAGCAAACACAAAGCTTGTAATTTGCTATGGTGTTTAACTTGAAAAACACTAATCTGTTTGTCTAAAGAATTACCGGCACTAGTCCCAGGAAGGAGGTTGAAGTCAATGGCAATGTCCAGGCAAGAGAGAGAGGGAGGCACCATGGTTGACAAAACTCCCCGCTCAGCACATAGCCTAGTGTCCCACTATACATCCTTTGACCTTCTTTCACACAGTCCTCTCTTGTAACTGAGGACGGAGGATGACAGCTCCCTACATCTTCTCTGGGTGCCAACTCTCAACCAAACCTAATTTCCTTCCTGGCTCTTATCTCTCAAGTATTGGCTTTTCAGTAGTGAGTAGATGGAATCTTCTAACAGCAACACTCTGGTTGCAACACAGCATGGTGGAGAATCAGAAGGGAACCAGTGGCATGCAAAAGTAGCAACCACATAAACCAAACCTGGCTTTACACCAAGCACTCACTTCAAGAGCTAATACACTCAGGGCTGGAGAGATGGCTTAGCAGTTAAGGCATTTGCCTGCAAAGCCAAAAGACACAGGTTTGATTCCCCAGAACCCATGTAAGCCAGATGCACAAGGTGGCCCATGTGGCGGGAGTTCATTTCCAGTAGCCCCGGTGCACCCATTCTCTGTCTCCCTCTCTGCCTCCCTCTCTCCTTTCTCAAAATAAAAGAAATAAATAAAATATTTTAAAAAGAACTAATACACTCATGGGAGCCCACCTCTTCTTCTAGATTTTGTTTTTTTTTTTTGTTTGTTTGTTTGTTTTTCGAGGTAGGGTTTCACTCTGGCCTAGGCTGACCTGGAATTAACTATGTAGTCTCAGGGTGGCCTCGAACTCACGGCAATCCTCCTACCTCTGCCTCCCAAGTGCTGGGATTAAAGGCGTGCGCCACCACGCCCAGCTAGATTTTGTTTTTTAAATATTTTTTTTTTTATTTGCAGGGAAGAAGACAGAGAGATGAGAATGGGAGGAATATGAGCTCTGGATGATGCAAATGCACTCCAGATGCATGCACCACTTTGTCATCTGGCTTTACAGGGGTTCTGGGGAGTTGATCTGGGCCCAACCCAGGCCTGCAAGCTTTTCTCAGCAAGCACCTTTAACCTCTGAGCTGTTTCCCTATTTCTGCTTTTTTATTTGGGGGGGGGGGTAAAGCAGAGACTCAATCTAGGCCAGGCCTATCTAGAGCACACAGTGTAGCCCAGGCTGAACTTTAACTCACAGACATCCAACTACAGTCTCCTGAGTCTGAGATTAAAGGCATGTACCACTATACTGGGCTTAATAACTTAAAAAAATTTTAAAAAATATTTTATCTATCCTGATGGCTGCAGGTGTCTGAGGGGCGGACGACGGCGGCGGGGGTGGGCGGCGAGGGCAGGGGGCCGGGACTGGAGTAGCCCCCGTGAGTCACCAGCTCTGGAGATACATGTGCCCTGTGGGACATAGAGATCGGCCAGCAAACGACCACATTTACTGGACACACTGGAGATGTCATGAGCCTGTCTCTTGCTCCTGACACCAGACTGTTTGTCTCTGGGGCTTGTGATGCTTCAGCCAAGCTCTGGGATGTCCAAGAAGGGATGTGCCAGCAGACTTTCACAGGCCATGAGTCTGACATCAATGCCATCTGTTTCTTTCCCAATGGCAATGCCTTTGCCACTGGCTCAGATGAGACTACATGCAGGCTGTTCGACCTCCGTGCAGATCAGGAGCTCATGACCTATTCCCATGACAGTATCATATGTGGTGTCACCTCTGTCTCCTTCTCTAAGAGTGGGCGTCTCCTCCTTGCTGGGTAAGACGACTTCAACTGCAATGTCTGGGACGCCTCAAAGCTGACAGGGCAGGTGTCTTGGCTGGGCATGACAACCGTGTCAGCTGCTTGGGGGTGACTGATGATGGCATGGCTATGGCAATAGGGTCCTGGGACAGCTTCCTCAAGATCTGGAACTAAGGCCAGTAGCAGCAAGTGGATGCCACGGTGACTGGAAGACCATTCCAACCTTGAAGCGTTACAGCGATAGCATATCCTATCCAACCATACTAACCGGGACACCCACACCTCCCCTCAGAACTTCAAAGGGCAAGATCTTTTTTCCTTCACTTATTGCTGAAATCAAGAGCACAGTTCCCATTAAGAGAAGGATCTCTGTGCTGTAAACTAAAGCAAATGTGCGTTCCTTCCGGGGCCATTGTCTGTGTTTTCTTTTTTGTCTTGGATGAATTTTAAAAGGAAATACAATAAAAATGTTAACCAGAAGGTAAAAAAATTTTAATCTATCTATCTATCTATCTATCTATCTATCTATCTATCTATCTTTCTATCTGGGGGCAGAGAAAGAGAGAATGGGCATGCCAGGGCCTCCAGCCATTGCAAATGAACTCCAGATACATGTGCCACCATATGCATCTGGCTTATATGGATACTGGGGAATTGAACCTGGGTCCTTAGGCTTCCCAGGCAAGTGTCTTAACTGCTAAGCCATCTCTCCAGCCCCTTAATAACTTTTTGAAACAGGGTGCCACAATGTAGTCTCTGCTGGCCTGGAACTCACTTTTGAGACAAGAAGTCTAAACCAAATAGCTTCATCTCCAGTGGAGCTGCTTACAAAAGATCCCTGAGCCTAACCTGCCTTTCTGCCTTTGTAAATATGCTTACTGCTAGAAATTCCTGCTCATAATGACCCTTAGTCATGTAGACAGGAAATTTAATCCACCAATGATAGAAAGAGTCAGAAATGACGCCAAACTGTCTATAAGTGCCCTGAGCAACTGTGGCTTAGGGCTCAGGTTTTGGAAATTATTCCCTGAGTCTGTGTAAACACAAATAAATATTCTAATTCTTTACGTTTTGTTCTTGCCATTCCCCTTAACACTGGCGTCAGAGTCTCAGAGTCCTCTCTCATCCACTCTGTCTATTACCTCCTGGCCATGAGGAGGGAAGGTCACCTCTGCCCAATCCCCACCCTCCCCACCACCCAAGACTCTTCCCTCCACTAGGCAGTCATCCCTTCCCCCAGGTCCTGAGCATGTACTCTCTCTCTCTCTCTTTTGTCCCTTGTCTCAGCCTCCACCTGCTTTCCTGTCTACATACGCACATACATGTATCCTTTCTCTATCTCACTCATGTTTTCTTTCTCTTCCCCTTCCTCCAGGCTGAGTCCCAGCTTTCCAGCAACTCTCCTCTGCTAATCCACTGCCACACACTTCTGGGTACCACAATCCACTACTGTCGTTGCCCCTCCCCCTTTCCCAAAGTCCCCACTCTGAGCGGCGAATAACAAACTCCCAACAAAAGGCATGTTTTTAGTGTTTGGTACGAACCCTGACAGCAATTCTCTTACCTCTGCCTCCCAGTGGGATTACAGGAATGTTTCTTCATACTTGGCAACATCCCACTGATAAAAATTGAATTATTTATGCTGGGCGTGGTGGCGCACACCTTTAATCCCAGCACTCGGGAGGCAGAGGTAGGAGGATCACCGAGAGTTCGAGGCCACCTTGAGACTACATAGTTAATTCCAGGTCAGCCTGGACTAGAGTGAGACCCTACCTCGAAAAACCAAAAAATAATAATAATAATAAAAATAAAAATAAATTGAATTATTTAGCCAGGTGTAGTGGCTCATGCCTTTAATCCCAGCACTTGGGAGGCAGAGGTAGGGGAATTGCTGCAAGTTCAAGGCCACCCTGAGACTACATCAGCCTTGGCTAGAGTGAGACCCTACCTCAAAAAACTGAAGAAGAAAAAAAAGAAAAAGAAACAGTAAAAAAAGAAAGAAAAAAAAGAAAAGAAAAGTGAATTATTTAAAATTGAATTATTTGTGCCAGGTGTGGTGGGCATGTCTTTAATCCCAGCATTTTAGGCACTAAGTGGGAGGATCACCATGGGTTTGAGACTAACCTGTACTACAGAATTCCAGGTCAGCCTAGGATAGAGTGAGAGGCTGTCTTATAAAAACAAAGCAAAAAAAGGCTTAATTAAAAATAAATAGGGGCCTGCAGGAATTGCTTAGCAGTTAAGGCATTTGCCTACAAAGCCAAAGAACCTGGGTTCGATTCCCCAGGAGCCATGTAAGCCAGATGCACAAGGGGCACATGCATCTGGAGTACATTTGCAGTGGCGGAGACCCTGGAGTGCCCATTCTCTGTCTCTCTCCCTCTTTCTCTGTCAAATAAATAAATAAAAATAAAATATTAAAAGTAAATAAATAGGGAACTTCTGGGTAAGATGGTTGCATAGGAGTCACACCAAACCAGCCTAGAAAGGGATTTAAGCAAAACCACAGCAAAATACACTTTTCTTCCAATAAGTGAAGGTGTATAGGTTTTTATCAGCCACAGCAGAGAAGCAGGAGAAACCAAGATCCCATGGAGGCCCAGCACCCACCTGCAGGAGCAAAGACCAAACAAGGGGATTTTCCAATCTCATCAAACCTGAATCAAAGACAGCGATCAGCTGAGGAGCAGCTGAAAGGAACACAGGTGGGACCAGCTGAGCAGTTCCAGTACAACTCCAGGCTTCCTGCACTCTCCCATCCCCCAACCGTCAGTACTGTGAACCTCAGGAGAACACATTCAGCCCCTAGCAGCAGTGCATCCAGCGCAGCTAATCAGAACACCAGCTCCACAGCACGAGACAGAGGTGGCACTCAGCGTTGGTGAAATTGGAAACCACCCCAAAAGGTAATGAGGACAATTGACAAAAAAGCAGGTACATAGGCCTGCACTGGAAGTGCTAATCTCTCCTTTCCTGTCAGGGCAGGTTATGGGATACATATTCATGGTTGGCTTTACCATTTTCAATTAAGTTGTATTTGGAGGTTGCCTATTGTTGCCTTTGATGCTTTCAGATTCATATGGCCTTGGTCTTTCTCTTCTGTCATTATTGGGGGCGGGGTCTGATTCAGACCCAGGCTGACCTGGAATCCATTTCAGAACAGAAATCTCAACATCCCAGCTGACAGGATTAAGGGTGTAGAGCAACACACACCCTTAGAGATTTTGGCTTTATAAGGTTATCTGTTTGTTTTAATCGCCACATTGCATACTGTGCTGGTTTTTATTGAATGTGTATATTGCTCAGTTGAATTTTAGAATTTTGCCAGTAAATTGCTCCACCCAGCCCACTAGAATACTTGAATATCAGGCAAACTCAACACCTACAATTACTTCTGCGGTTGGATTGAAGTACAAGAGCTACATTTGGTACCTTAAACTCCTACTCTAACTGTACATAAGGTTGGATTCCCAAGTCTAAGAACACCACAGATAATTAGAAAAACCAAGCATCAAGTCAACTCAGGATGCAAAACTCACTACATTATAATATAAGAAACACAAAGAATCAAGACAATACAACCTCACCAAAAATTATAAATCCATCAGAAATAACCCTAATGAAACTGTTTTAGATGAAATGCCTGGCAAAGATTCAAAAAAATGATTTTATTTATACTCAAATCAAAGAAGAAATCAAAGGAATAAAAGCAGAAAACAAACTCCTGAAGGAATTACAAGAGAACACAGGAAACTACCTTAATGAAATAAAGAGGTCATTACAAGACATGAGTAAGGAAATAGAAACACTGAAGAAAAATCAGGCAGAAATTCTACCAGAGAAAAACACAGTTAGTCAAATTTAAAAAAAGTCTGTGAAAAGTCTCACCAATAGAATGGATGAAGAAGAGAACAGAATATCTAAACTAAAAGACCAGGTGACAGATCTAATACAGTCCAACAAAGAGAAAGATAAGTTATAGGAAGGTATGAATAGGAATTTCAAGATATTTGGGAGACTATGAAAAGATCAAACTTAAGAATTCAGGGTATAGTAGAAGGAGAAGAATTTCAATCCAAAGGCATAGTAGGCATTTTCAACAAAATCATGGAAGAAAAACTTCCCCAAATTGGGAAAGAAATACCAATGCAGACACAGGAAGCTTTTAGAACATCAAACAGAGAAAACCTGGAAAGAACCTCTCCTTGCCATGTTATAATGAAACTACTCAACATGCAAACCAAATAAAATATGTTGAAAGCAGTTAGAGAGAAAAAGCAAGTCACCTATAAAGGCAAGCCCATCAGGATCACAGCAGATTGCTCAACACAAACATTAAAAGTCAGAAGGGCTTGGAATGATGAATTCCAAGTTCTGAAAGATAACAACTGTCAACTAAGATTACTTTATTCCACAAAGTTATCTATCCAACTTGAAGGAGAAATTAGGACATTCCACAACAAAAGCAAGCTAAAGGAATTTATGACAACTAAGCCAGCTCTACAGAAAATACTTGATGGAATCCTTCATGATGAAGAGAAAGCAAAGCACACATGAGGAAACAGGAAAAAATAAACCATACTCAAATAACAAAACAAGAGAGTAAGTAGGAATAATACTCAGTAGCAGAAACCAGTAAGCTAGAAAGGGAATGGAAAGGGAGGAAGGACTTAATAGGATGGTATTATATATATGTAATGTCAGTAAGTAGAAGAACAGATTAATGCAGATGAAAAAGCCTAAGGAGGTCAGGGGAAGGGATTGAGTAAAGGAAAGGTGGAGGGAGGGCTAATTAAAATCTAAGAGGATATAAATAAGTTACATAGAAACCTACTTTTCTGGACAATGGAACACTCAGAAGGCAGAGATTGTTACTAGAAAATTTTTAGTGACAGGAATGGGATACTTTCCAGTGAGTTGTTGGCCAGGGAGGTCCCTGATACCCCCAAAACATTATAGACCATTTCTGAGGCCCTTGGTTTCCCATCAGGAATAGATGGTAAGACCCTATTGCTGAAGACTCCAAATACTTGGGCTGCAAGGTCACTGAGAAATCCTGTTGGAGCTGAGCTGAAAGCCTCCTCCATGTGGACCAGCTGACAGAAAGCTGGAAAAAGCTACACTGCATGCAGTTCAATGGGAGAGAGAAATCACTAGTGAAGATACTCAACAGTGGACACTGCAAGCCTTAAATTTGGCCAGCCAGGCCAAATGAGCCAACGGGTACAATAGTGGCATGTCTGTTATGGGGGAAACCAACCACTCTCTAATTAGACTAGAGGCCCACTCTGTGGGAGGGAATACATCCCTGATACTGAAAACCTACAACAGGGATAGTCATGAGCCCTAGGGGTGTAACGTCTGCTGGTATCTGGCTAAATGTATATACTATGCTCACCAAACTGCCTGGTAAGCACTTCTCTTAATGTTCATACTCATATATCAATGCCAGTCTCACTTTTGGTTAGAGAAGCTTCTCTTTTGTGATGGCGGTGACCTTGGGATGACTCAGAAGGCACCATGGTGCTGAGGAGTGACAGAGGAGTGCTCAGCACTGAAATCTCTAACCTACCTTCCAAAGCTCAGGGTCCATTGTGGAAGAGGTGGCAGAAAGAATGTAAGAGCCAAAAGAAGGGTAGGACTCCTTACAACGTGCTCCTCCAGACACAAAATGGCCTGGATATCCATGACCTCACAGTGCCTGACACTACCTACACAAGACCATCATAATAGGAGGAAAAGATCATGGCATCAAAATTAAAAGACAGACTGATTGAGAGGGTGAGGGGATATGAAGGAGAGTGAAGTTTCAAAGGGGAAAGTGGGAGGAAGGAGGGAATTACCATGGGATATTGTCTAAAACTATGGAAGTTGTTGATAAAAAAAAATTAAATTAAAAAAAAGATAAATAGAAAGGGAAAGTAGGGAGAAGTACAAAACAAGAAAAATGGCGAGAATAAACACATATCTTTCAATAATAACTCTTTGTTTTTTAATTTGAGAGAGAGCTAGAGAGAGAGAGCTAGAGAGCAAGAGAGAGAGAATGGGCACGCCAGGGGCCTCTCAGCCGCTGTGAACAAACTCCATAAACGTGCGCCGCCTCGTGGGCAAGTGCAGCATTGCACTGTTGCATCACTTTTTGTGTCTGGCTAAACGTGGGACCTGGAGATTGTAACCGGAGTTCTTAGGCTTGGCAGGCAGGCACCTTAACTGCCAAGCCATCTCTCCAGCCCAATAATAACTCTTAATACCAATGGCCTCAGTTCCCTAACCAAAAGACAGAGGCTTGCAGACTGGATTAAAAGGATCTTGCTATTTGTTGCCTCCAGGAAACTCACCTTTCAGTAAAAAATAGACATTATCTTAGGGTGAAAAGATAGAAAATAGTATTTCAAGCAAGTGGGCCTAGAAAACAAGCAGGGGTTGCTATCCTAATATCTGACAGGATAGACTTCAAACCAACATTAGTGAGGAAAGATAAAGAAGGTCACTTTATACTGATTAAAGGAACACTCCAACAGGAGGACATTACAATTCTAAATGTATATGCACCTAACATGGGGCTCCCAATTCCATCAAACAAACAGTAATAGACTTAAGGTCACAGATAACACCACACACAATTGTAGTGGGTGATTTCAATACCCCACTCTCATCAATTGACAGGTCATTCTGGCAAAAAATAAACAGAGAGACATCTGCATTAAATGATGTCATGGAACAAACGGACCTAACAGATATATACAGAACATTCCATCCAAATGCTGCAGAATATACATTTTTTCTCAGCAGTACATGGACCATTCTCCAAAATAGACCATGTATTAGGACATAAAGTAAATCTTAACAGTTACAGGAAAATTGAAATAATCCCTTGTACTCTATCTGACCACAATGAGATTAAACTACAAATCAACAAGAAAAACTACAGAGCATACAGAAATTCATGGAGACTAAACTGTACACTAGTGAATGATGAACAGGTCATTGAAGAAATCCAAAAAGGTTTTCAAGGTAGGGTTTCTCTCTAGCCCAGGCTGACCTGGAATTCACTATATAGTCTCAGACTGGCCTTAAACTCATGGTGATCCTCCTACCTCTGCCTCCCAAGTGCTGAGATTAAAGGCATGTGCCACACGGAAGGTTTATTTTTGAGACAGGGTCTGAACCAGCCCAGGCTGTCCTTGAACAACTCGGTAACAGAGGATGAAATTGAGCTCCTGAGCTCTTGCCTCTGTCTCCTCCCTCAGTGCTGGGATTACAGGAGGGAGCCAGGACAATCGGTACTGTCTTTCTTGCTTAAGTTGTTGGAAACAACTGCTCTTTCAATGGTTGAGAACTAAAAAACCCAAATCATATTTCCTTTTGCCCATTTGATCTTCCATTGGCTGACTCTAACCAAAACCAGCTGTTAACGTATAAATTACGAAAGCAAAGAGAAGCCCAGAAGGCTGAGACAGAAAGTTAAAAACAAATAACTAACCAGTCTGACCGGTTGTGAGGAAGTTATGTGGCTGTATTTAGAGAGTAGAGAAACTTCCTCATCTTTTTGTAGAAGGATCTCTCCAGTGAGGGTAGAGCTCTGTGAGACCCAGGGAACTTCAGATGCGGGAGGAGCCAGGCACTGGGCAGAAGAGTCCCCAGTCCTGAGTTCCGCTTTTCTGATTGCCTTTGCTAGTGGAAAAGGATGTGAACTTCTCTCTTTTTTTTTTTTTTAAAAAAATTATTTATTTGCAACCATAGAGAGAGAGAGAGAGATAGAAGAGAGGCAGACGGAGAGAGAGAATGGGCATGCCAGGGCCTCTAGCCACTGCAAACGAACTCCAGTGCATGTGCCCCTTGTGCATCTGGCTTACGTGGGTCCTGGAGAATTGAACCGGGATCCTTTGGCTTCGCAGGCAAACGCCTTAACCACTAAACCATTTCTCCAGCCCTGAACTTCTCTTTTTTCCCCTGGGTTCACAAACGTTTCTATTCCATAGAGTTTAAAGAAACTGCTATCTTTTTTTGTTTGTTTGTTTGTTTGTTTGTTTGTTTTGTTTTGTTTTTTGAGGTAATGTCTCACTCTAGCTCAGGCTGACCTGGAATTCACTCTGTAGTCTCAGGGTGGCCTCGAACTCATGGAGATCCTCCTATATCTGCCTCCCAAGTGCTGGGATTAAAAGTGTGTGCCACCATGTCTGGCTAGGCTATTACCTTCTTTTTACCCCTTATTCCCATAGGCTCATGATCATCTCATAATGCAAAACGCATTTCAACTTCAAAAGTCCCTGTAGTCTTTAACAGTCTCAACACTATTAAAAACCGTAAGACAGTGGTTAAACGCTTGCCTGTGAAGCCTAAGGACCCCGGTTCGAGGCTCAATTCTCCAGGACCCACATAAGCCAGATGCACAAGGGGGCGCACGCATCTGGAGTTCGTTTGCAGTGGCTGAAGGCCCTGGCACTCCCATTCACTCTCTCTCTGCCTGCCTATTTCTGTATCTCTCTCTCTCTCTCAAATAAATAATAAAATATTAAAAAAAAAACTGTAAGACAGGTCTCTTCTGAGACACAGGCCCATCTCTTAACTGTGGGCTCTGTAAAATCAAATCACATGCTGCATACTTCCATCATATAACATGGCACAGAATAGCTACTCCCTATCTAAAAGCCAGGAATAAGTCATAGCAAGGACAGATCAGTCCCAAGCAAGACCAAAGGCTAGAAGGGCAAGCTCCATGTCTGGTATCTGGGACTCATGGTAGTATCCTCTGGGCTCCAAAAGGTACCTTAGACAGCTCTGCCTCTCCAGCTGTGCTACCTGTAGCCTGGCTCATGGGCAAGATCTACCCCAAGCCCATAGCTTTTCATGGCAGATGTCCCATGGTCTGGCTTTTATGTGACTCCTGGGGAATCAAACTCTGGTCCTTAGACTTTTCAGATAAGTGCCTTAACTGCTGAGCCATCTCACAGCACCTCTTTAAAAAAAATTGCCAGGTGTGGTGTTGCATGCCTTTAATCCTAGCATTTGGGAGGCAGAGGTAAGAAGATTACTGTGAGTTTGAGGCCACCCTGAGAATACATAGTGAATTTGAGGTCAGCCTGGACACAGTGAGGCTGTACCTCAAAAAACAAAACAAAATAAATCATTTATGGACTGGAGGAATGGCTTAGCGGTTAAGGCGTCTGCCTGCAAAGCCAAAGGACCCCGGGGTTCGATTCCCCAGGACCCATGTTAGCCAGATGCACAAGGGGGCACACGCATCTGGAGTTCGTTTGCAGTGGCTGGAGGCCCTGGCGTGCCCAGTCTCTCTCTCCCTCTTTCTCTGTCAAATAAATTAATAAAAAATAAAATATTTTAAAAAATAAATAATTTATTTATTTGCAAGCAGAGAAAGAGAGAGAAGAACGACAGAATGGGCATAGCAAGGCCTCTAGCAACTGCAAACAAACTCCAGACACATATGCCATGTTCTGCATCTGGCTTTTCATGAGTACTAGGGAGCTGAACCTGGATCCTTTGGCTTTGCAGGCAAGTGCCTTAACTGCTACACCACATCTCCAGCCCTCTTCATCCCTTCTTCAGCATTCTTTTTTCAAGCCCTGTCTTGAGAGCCTTCAATGGATTGGGTCTTGCCCCTGGGGCACCATTCCTGTTGGCCCAGTTCAGAGCAGTAGTTTTCCATTTAATGGTGGTAATCTTTTTTTTTTTTTTTGGTTTTGCGAGGTAGGGTCTCACTCTGGTCCAGGCTGACCTGGAATTAACTATGTAGTCTCAGGGTGGCCTCGAACTCTCAGCGATCCTCCTACCTCTGCCTCCCGAGTGCTGGGATTAAAGGCGTGCGCCACCATGCCCAGCGTGGTGGTAATCTTTTTGATAATTACAGCCAGCCAGGCATGGTGGTGCACGCCTTTAATCCCAGCACTCAGGAGGCAGAGATAGGAGGATCGCCATGAGTTAAAGGCCACCCTGAGATTACAGAGTGAATTCCAGGTCAGCCTGGGCCAGAGCGAGACCTTACCTTGAAAAAACAAAACAAAAAAATTTACAGCCAAACATGTACACTCTCGGGACCTGGGACTTCATATGAGATTACATTTCTTTTTGTGTCCAACTTTGTATTTTTACATCTTTTTTCATTTATTTGAGAGAGGGAGAAAGAGGGAGAGCAAGAGCACAGATAGAGAAAGAATAGACATGCCAGGGCCTCCAGCCACTGCAAATGAACTCCAGAAGCATGTGCCACCTTGTGCATCTGGCTTATGTGGGTCCTGGGGAATCAAACCTAGTCCTTTGGCTATGCAGGCAAGCACATTAATGGCTAAGCCATCTCCCCAGTCCTATTTTTTACATCTTTTAAAAAAAACTTTTTATTGTAATTTATTTTGATTTATTTGAGAGAGAATGTTAGAAGCAGATAGAATAGGTGATCCAGGGCCTTCAGCCACTTCAAACGAACTCCAGCTACATGTGCCACCTTATGCATTTGGCTTATGTGGGTCCTGGGGAATTGAACATGAGTCCTTTGGATTTGTAGGCACATGCCTTAACTGCTAGTCCATCTCTCCAGCCCTCTTTTTCACATCTTTCTGCCACTATTTCCCTCTTTCTTATTGTAAACCTGAGTCAAGGCAGCAAAGAGAAACCATACCACAGACTCAGTGCTTTTCTGCCTTGAAATTTTCAAATTTCCTATATTAAATGAGTCCATTACTTCTTTTTGTTTACTTAAAAGTGAGGAAGGGGCTGGAGAGATGGCTTAGCAGTTAAGTGCTTGCCTGTGAAGCCTAAGGACCCTGGTTCAAGGCTCAATTCTCCAGGACCCACGTAAGCCAAATGGACAAGGGGGCGCACACATCTGGAGTTCATTTGCAGTGGCTGGAGGCCCTGGCGTGCCTATTCTCTCTCTCTCTCTCTCTCTCTCTCTCTCTCTCTCTACCTGCCTATTTCTGTATCTCTCTCAAATAAAAAAAAAAATGAGGAAGGCTGAGCGTGGTGTGCACACCTTTAATCCTAACACATGGGAGACAGAGGTAGGAGGATCACTGTGAGTTCAAGGTGAATTGCAGGTCAGCCTGGAGTAGACCAAGACCCTACCTCAATAAAAACCAAAAGAGAAAGAGAGACAGAGAGAGAGAGAGGAATATGAACATATCAGGGCCCCTTAGAGCTGCAAATGAACTCCAGAAATATGTGTCATTTTATGCTTCTGGCTTTATGTGGGTACTAGGGAAGTGAACCTGGGCCAGCAATCTTTGCAAGCAAGCACCCTTAACCCCCAAAGCATCTCTCCAGTTCCTAATCCATTACTTTCAAATTCAACTTTGTTCAAGTTCTTAGGACATGGGCAAAATGCAGCCAGTTTCTTTGTCATAATGTCACATGAACTGCCTCTATCCCAGTCCCTAATAGAGTCCTTGTTCCCCTCTGAAACCTTATCAGCTGACTCTCCACAAGGCACATTTCTCTTGGCCTTCTAGTCTTCCCAATTCTCACCAGAATGGCCTATTAACCCTAGTTTATAGCTTTGCAAAGCTTTTCAGGTCTGAAGTTCCAAATCCTTCCACATTCTTTCTATTGAACCAGTGACAAAAGAGAAAGAACCACAGGTTCAGATTGATGATAGCTATGGCCTCACTTCTCAGTACCAATTTTCTGTATTTGTCCACTTCTTGTTGCTGGGACAAAACCTGACCAGAAACAACTTAAGGAATGAAAGGGTTTGTTTTGGGCTTACAGGTTTGAGGGGAAAGTCCATCAAGGTGGGGAAGCATGGTAGGAAACTATGGACAGGAAACTGGCATCATATGGGTAACATCAGAGGGAGGTACCAGAGCAGAGCCATGAATGCTGGTGTCTAGCTGTATTTCTTTTTTTTCTTCTTCTTCTTCTTTTTTATTGATAATTTCTTTAATTGTAGACAATACCCCATGGTACTTCCCTCCCTCCCCCCACTTTCTCCTTTGAAACTTCACTCTCCATCATATCCTCTCCTCCTCTCAATCAGTCTCTCTTTTCAGTTTGATGTCATGATCTTTTCCTCCTATTATGATGGTCTTATGTAGGTAGTGTCAGGCACTGTAAGGTCATGGATATCCAGTCCATTTTGTGTCTAGAGGAGCACCTTGTAAGGAGTCCTACCCTTCCTTTGGCTTTTACATTCTTTCCGCCCCCTCTTCTGCAATGGACCCCCAAGCCTTGGAAGGTAGGTTTGAGATGTTTCAGTGCTGAGCACTCCTCTGTCCCTTCTTCTCAGCACCATGGTGCCTTCTGAGTTATCCCAAGGTTGCCACCATCTGAAAAGAGAAGCTTCTCTAACCAAAAGTAAGAGTAGCATTAATATAAGGGTGTGGACATTAAGAGAAGTGCTTACTGGGCAGTTTGGTGAGCATAGTATTTACATTTAGCGAGACACCAGCAGACATTACACCCTTAGGTATCATGACTACCCCTGTTGTACATTTTCAGTATCAGGGATGTATTCCCTCCCATGGAGCGGGCCTCCAGTCCAATTAGAAAGCAGTTGGTTTCCCCCATAACAGACATGCCACTATTGCACCCATTGGCTCATTTGGCCTGGCTGGCCAAATTTAAAGCTTGCAGTGTTCACTGTAGCTGGATTTCTTTATCTCCAACCCAAAGTCCCCAGAACACAGAAGGGTTCTGCCCACATTTAGGGTGGGTCTTCCAAACTCAATTAATTTAATCTAGAAAATCTTTTAAAAATTTTAATTTTACTTTTATGCTCATTTATTTATGAGAGAGAGAGAGAGAGAATGGGCATACCAGGGCCCCCAGTCACTGCATGTGAACTCCAGGTGCATGCACTACCATATGCCTCTGGCTTATATGGGTTCTGGGAAATCAAACCTCGGTCCTTTGTCTAGCAGGCAAACACCTTCACCATTAAGCCATCTCTTCTCCTCTAATCTAGAAAATCTATAAGAGACTTGTAGAAAAAAAAGAGGTTTGTTTCCATGGTGGTTCTAAATCCTGTCAAATTGACAACCATAGATTTATTGTCTCAATTATATTTTTTAAGAAGTATTTTAATTTTACTTATTTTTTTTGAAAGAGAGAGTGAGGAAAAGAAGCAGGGAGAGAGAGGAATGGGGAGAGGGAGAGAATGGGTGCACCAGGACCTCCAGCCACTGCAAACAAACTCCAGAAGCATGTGCTACTTTGTGCATTTGGCTTACATGGGTACTGGGGAATCAAACCTGAGTCCCTTGGCTTTGCAGGTAAGCTCCCTAACTGTGAAGCGATCTTTCTAAACTTTATTTATTTGTTTTTGACAGGGTCTCAAAATGCAGTCCAGCTTGTCTTGGGACTCCCAGCATTCCTTGTGCTTTAGCCTTCCAAATACTGGTATTATAGATGTGAGCCACCAATTTCAAGGAGATTTTTCCCTTCTGTTGTTTCTCTCTCTCTCTCTCTCTCTCACACACACACACACATACACACGCACACGCACGCACACGCGCGCACACACGAAAGAAGGGTTGAGGTATTTCTTCATTTTTTTTTAATTTGCTCCTCCTAATACTCTTTTCCATCCCTCATCTTCCTCAATGAGAGTTTATCATCTCACATTATTTGTCACATCTGTCACAGGGAGTCATCTTCTACTTCTGGTTTGTCCCGTCAGGTGGAAACCAAGGCATTTGCTAGGCTGTGAGCAACCTTGTGTGAGCTTTGAATTTTCTTCCCAGCTTCCTGGTATGAGTCACATCCTTATTGAATGATCCAATTGTCTGATGCTGTGAGAAAAGATCTGAGCTGTTTTGGAGGGTTCAGGGTTCTCATCTGGTAATGGCCTTTGTGTTGGTGAGTCTAGCAGTGGGGCAGGCATCTAGTACAAGTGACACAAAGCAGGTACCTCAGTTTGCTGCATTGTCATTGCCTTCCACTCGAATCTAGCTTTTCTTTCACAAAAGCATGTTTTTAGAGGAACACATTTTAGTTTGCAGTGGCTAGAGGGCCTGGCATGCCTATTCTCACTCGTCTCTCTCTCCCTATCTCTGACTCTAATAAATAAAAATAAAATCTTTTTAAAAATTTTAAAAAAAATAGCCGGGCGTGGTGGCTCACGCCTTTATTCCCAGCACTCGGGAGGCAGAGGTAGGAGGATCACTGTGAGTTCAAGGCCACCCTGAGACTACATAGTTAATTCCAGGTCAGCCTGGACCAGAGTGAGACCCTACCTCGAAAAAAAAAAATTAAAAAATAACATGGTGAGTTTCATTTTGAATATTTTATTTATTTATTTGCGAGAGAAAGAGAAAGAGGCACATAGAAAATGGGCATGCCAGGGCCAGCCAGTGCAACTGAACTTCAGACACAAGTACCATCTATGCATCTGGCTTACGTGGGTACTGGGGAATTGAACCTGGGTCCTTAGATTTCTCAGTCAAGTACCTTAACCACTAAGCCGACTTCCAGCCCAGTTTTGTTTTTAGATAAGGTCTTGCTATGTGGCCAGGCTGGCCTCAGATTCACAGTGTAGTCCATTCTTGCCTCAAACTCACAGCCAAGTACCTGCTAGGTTCCAAAGTGTTTGGATTACAGGTGTGAGCTGCTACGACAAGATTTTCATCTATGATTGTCAGTCTGACGTTCACCTCTTCAAGCATGTGCATTCATGCAGCTGGGAGTGTGGGAACTAAGGTTGTTACCTGCCACCTCATCGCTCAAACTAGGTCAGCTAATCTCTGTGGAGAAAATGCTTTCCTGCCTCCAAGTCAACTCCCAGGAAGAACTCCCTCATTTATCAAGGTCTCTTGATTAGCTATGTAAATTGGCCTCCAAAGTGACATTGCCATGACTTTTTTTTTCTTTTTCTTTTTAAATATTTTATTTTTATTTATTTATTTGAGAGAGGGAAAAAGGCAGAGTGAGAGAGAGAAAGAGAGATAAAGAGAGAGAAAGAATGAATGGGTGTGCCAGGGCTTCCAGTCACTGCAAATGAACTCCAGATGCATACGCCACCTTGGACATCTGGCTTACGTGGGTCCTGGGGAATCAAACCTTGGTCCTTTGGCTTTGCTGGCAAGTGCCTTAACCGCTAAGCCATCTCTCCAACCCCCATTTCTTCTCTTTCTTTCTTTCTTTCTTTCTTTCTTTCTTTCTTTCTTTCTTTCTTTTTTCTTTCTTTCTTCTTTCTTTCTTTCAATAATTTATTTATTTAAAAGAGAAAGAGAGAGAGCAAATGGGTGCACCAGGGTCTCCAGCCACTGCAAACAAATTCCAGACTCATGTACCACCTTGTGCATTTGGCTTATGTGGGTCCTGGGGAATTGAATCTGGGTTCTTAGGCTTCACAGGCAAGTGCCTCAACTGCTAAGCCATCTCTCCAGCCCCCCTCCTTTCTTGTTCATTCTAAGAGGTTCTCATGTAGCCAAGGCTGGCTTCAAACTCGCTATGTAGCTGAATTAAAAGCATGGGCCACCACGCCTGGCATATGTGGCGCTAGAGGCTGAACCTAGCGCATTGTGCATATTTGGCAAGCAGCCTACCAAGTGAGCTATAGTCCCAGCCCTATCAGGGCTCTTTTATCCTTTCATATTTACAGAAGTTTCATGGTGATGTGTGAGAACAGACTGGAAGAACCAAAAATGATTGAATTAACCCATGCTTTCCCCTTAACATTTTATACATGCAAATTCCACATTTCTCTCTCTTTCTCTCTCTCTTTCTTTTCTTTTTTGTTTGCTTTTCGAGGTAGGGTTTCACTCTAGGCTAGGCTGACCTGGAATTCACTATGTAGTCTCAGGGTGGCCTCGAACTCACATTTATTCAGGTAGATCAGGGATATGAAGGAGAGTCCTCGAACCAAGGAAGGGAGCATGAGTGAGCCCATGAGAGTTGATGGGCCTGGGGAAAAATATGAAAAGGTAATTTCTTTTTAAAAAAAGGTGGGGGAGGGTTGTGCTTCAAAAATTGGTCTGGAGAGATGGCTTAGGACTTAAGGGGCTTGCCTGCAAAGCTATTCCCAAGGATCCGTGTAAACCAGATGCACATGGTGGCGCATGCATCTGGAGTTCATTTACAGTGGATGGAGGCCCTGGTGCGCCATTCTCTCTCAAGCAATAAAAAATAAATAAATAAGCTGGGCGTGGTGGCGCACGCCTTTCATCCCAACACTTGGGAGGCAGAGGTAGGAGGATCACTGTGAGTTTCAGGCCATCCTGAGACTACAGAGTGAATTTCCAGGTCAGCTTGTGCTACAGCAAGACCCTACCTTGAAAAACAAAACAAAGAAAGAAAGGAAGAAAGGAAGGAAGGAAGGAAGGAAGGAAGGAAGGAAGGAAGGAAGGAAGGAAGGAAGAGGAGGCAGGGGTAGGAGGTTCACTATGAGTTCGAGGCGATCCTGAGACTACATAGTGAATTCCAGGTCAGCCTGGGCCAGAGTGAAACCCTATGTCAAAAAACAAAAAGAAAGAAAGAAAGAAAGAAAGAAAGAAAGAAAGAAAGAAAGAAAGAAAGAAAGAAAGAAAGAAGAAGATGAAAGAAACTTTTGTGGATCTGTTGTTGACTGCTCCACAATGCTGGCATGAGCATTCAACCTAACAGTTTTATGGGGAGGGGGGCAAGGGATTTATTTCAAGTTTACAGATCCAGGGCAAGTTCTATTAGTGGCAGAAGAAGCTGGCTCTCTCTCACAGATCCAAGCAGAGAGACCACTGAACACCCAGCAAACACCAAAGAGCAGCAAGCAGGGACCACACCAGAGCTCACACTTCTGTGCACACTTTACCGCCTCCAGTGACACACGCCCTGTAGCAGAAGTCAGCCTGGGAGGGGCTGAAGCTGCAAACTCAATTTTTCTTTGTTTTTCAAGGTAGGTTCTCACTCCAGTCCAGGCTGACCCAGAATTTACTATGTAGTCTCAGGTTGGCTTCGAACTCACGGCAGTCCTCCTACCTCTGCCTCCTGAGTGCTGGGATTAAAGGCATGTGCCACCACGCCGGGCTTTGCAAACTCAATTTGAATAAAACACCTGAGTCTATGGGGGCCAGACATTCAAACTACCACAGCGCCTCATTTATAAGGGACCCTTATTACCTCCTATAGGCCCACTGGTTAACAGTATTGCAGTAGTAATTAGGTTCCAGCAATGGAGGGGGGTGGGAGATACACATTCACACCATAGCCTGCATCTTTTCCCTGTCCTTCAGGCGTCTGATGTGCTCGCTTTTCTGTGCATATGTAAGAATGGCCACCATAGCCCTGACATTATGGGAATTCTTTTTTCACTTATTCATTCCACAAACATCTATTGGGTGTCTACTATGCTAGATAATTCCTATCCTGGTACCATCCACCACCCAGTGGATTCCCATACAGATTCCTGGAAGGCAGAATCTTATTGGCCCATGGCTCACCCAGGTCACATGTGACTCTGATCAGCCTATGCATGGCTAGATATTTTAGGGAGTAAAAAAATCACATAGGCTGGGCATGGTGGCTCACACCTTTAATCCCAACATTCCGGAGGCAGAGTTAGGAGGATCACTGTGAGTTCAAGGCCACCCTGAGACTACATAGTGGGTTCCAGGTCAGCCTGGGCTAGAGCAAGACCCTACTGAGAAACCCCGCTCCCTGAAAATAGTTTATTTTTTTCAATTTATTTATTTATGAGAGAGAGAGAGAGAGAGAGAGAGACTGGGCACACCAGGGCCTCTAGCCACTGCAAATGAATTCCAGATGCATGTGCCACCTTGTTCATCTGGCTTATGTGGGTACTGGGGAATTGAACCTGGGTCCTTAGGCTTTGCAGGGAAGTGTCTTAACTGCTAAGCCAGCTCTCTAGCCCCAAATCACATAGTTTCACTGCTGCAGAAGAGATGACTGGACAAGTTAGGTATGGTTGAGCACGGCTTTGATCCCAAAAAACTCAGAAAAGGGGGCTGGAGTGATATCTCAGTAGTTAAGGCATTTGTTTGCAAAGCTTGATGGCCCTGGTTTGATTCCCCAGGATCCAAGTAAAGCCAGATGAACAAAGTGGCGCATGCATCTGGAGTTCATTTGCAGTGGCAGGAGACGCTGGCATGCCTATTCTCTCACTGTCTCTACTTGCAAATAAATAAATAGATATATTTATAAGAAATGCTACCCACTACCTTTGGGCTGGAGAGGTGGCTCAGTGGTTAAAGGGGGCTTGTGTGCAAAGCCTGACAGACTGGGTTTAATTCCCTAGTATCCACATAAAGCCAGATGCACAAAGTGATGCATGTACCTGGAGTTCATTTGCAGTGGCAAAGGCCTTGGTGCATCCATTTTCATATTCATCCTCTCTGTCTCTCTTTCTCCCCCTTGCAAATAAATAAAAAATATTTTTTTAAAGATTTTATTTTTATTTATTTATTTATTAGGGACAGAGAGAGGGAAAGAGAGAGAGAGAGAGAGAATGGGTACACCAGGGCCTCTAGCCACTGCAAACGAACTCCAGAAGCGTGTACCCCCTTGTGCATCTGGCTTACGTAGGACCTGGAGAATCAAACTGGGATCCTTAGGCTTCGCAGACAAACACCTTCACCGCTAAGCCATCTCTCCAACCCAATAAAAAATATTTTTAAAAAGTTATGGCATGGTAGCTCACACCTTTAATTCCAGCACTTGGGAGGCAGAGGTAGGAGGATCACCGTGAGTTCGAGGTCACACTGACACAACATAGTGAATTCCAGGCCAGCCTGGACTAGAGTGAGAAGCTACCTCGGGGGAAAGAAAGAAAAAAGAAAAAAAGAAAAAAGAATGCTACACTTATGGTTAGTTTTATGATAAAGGATACCATAATTCAGGAAGTCAATTGAAGACCTACATAGACCATGTTGGGAAGGAAATGAGCTGCTTCCGTGCCCTCGGCTCCCACAGTCCAGGTGAGTTGCCCTCCTGGTCACCAGCGTCACCACTGAGCTTTGATGTCCAGTGTGGTCACTGGAGGCTCATTGCATAGCATGTCTGATTAGATCACTGACCACGTGATTAAACCCAGTGTCCAGCCCCTTGACCTCTTCAGTTGTTGGGGGACTCAAAGTCCAAGCCATCTAATAATGTAATCTCATGGCTGGTTGGTCTTCCAGTTGACCAACCATGGCTATTATGGGGCCCACAATGAATCACCCCATTGTCATAAGAAAGATACACATCTCGGTCAAAGAGTTCAAAGGTTTCTTCCCCCCTTTGAAACTTTTTATTGACAGCATCCATAATTATAGACAATAAACCTCCCACCCTCACTTTTCCCTCACAAATCCACCTTTCCCCATTTTTTGTTGATAGCTCTGTGCCGGGAAATGAAAACAAATATCAGATACATTCTTCATTATACCATATCTTCTTTTTGTTTGTTTGTTTTTCAAGGTAGGGTCTCACTCTGGCCCAGGCTGACCTGGAATTCACTGTGTAGTCTCAGAGTGGCCTCTAACTCGCAGCGATCCTCCTACCTCTGCCTCCTGCGTGCTGGGATTAAAGTGTGTGCCATCATGTGTGGCTTTTTTTTTCTTGAGGTAGGGTCTCTCTCTATAGTCCAGGATAGCATGGAACCCACCATATAGCCCAGACTAGCTTTAAACTCATGATAATTCTGCAGTCTCGACTTCCCATGTGGAGGGATTACAGGCATGGGCTTCCTTCCACACTTGGCTAGGGAAAAAAAAAAATCTAAGAGGAGAAAAGGACAGACAAAGCAATTTTAGATGAGACATTTTTCAAAATATAACAAATTGCTAAAAATGAAATAAGTACTATGTTTAGCTGAAACAAAAAAAAAAAGTTTATAGAAGATAAGGTTTATATGGACTGGAGGGATGGCTTAGCCATTAAGGCACTTGTGTGTCAAGCCTAAGGATCCAGGTTCAGTTCCCCAGTATTGACATAAGGTCAGAGACACAAGGTGGTGCATGCATCTGGAATTTATTTGCAGAGGCAGAGGTCCTAGAGTGCCCATTCTCTCTCTCTCTCTCTCTGTGTGTGTCTCTCTCTCTCTCTCTCTCTTTTTAAAGCATTTTTTATATTTATTTTTATTTTGGAGACAGAGAAAGGGAGACAGATAGAGAATGGGCACGCCAGCAGCCTCTCAGCTGCTGCAAACGAACTCCAGATGTGTGCGCCCCCTTGTGGTCAAGTGCAGCATCGCGCCCTTGCGTCGTTTTGCATCTGGCTAAACATGGGACCTGAAGATTGGAAGCATGGTTCTTAGGCTTAGTAGGCAAGCGCCTTAACCATTAAGCCATCTCTCCAGCCCCTCTTTTTTTTTTTTTTTTTTTTTTTTTTTTTTTTTTGAGGTAGGGTCTGACTCTAGCCTAGGCTGACCTGGAATTCACTTTGTAGTTTCAGGGCAGCCTTGAACTCACAGTGATCCTCCTACCTCTGCCTCCTGAGTGCTGGGAATAAAGGACTGTGCCACCATGCCTGGCTTTCTCTGTCTTTTTTAAATAAATAAATAAACAATTTTTACAAAGCTGGGAATGGTGACAGATGCCTTCAATTCCAGCACTCAAGAGGCATAGATAAGAGGATCACTATAGCCAGGCGTGGTGGTGCATGCCTTTAATCCCAGCACTCGGAAGGCAGAGGTAGGAGGATTGCTATGAGTTCAAGGCCACCCTGAGAATACAGAGTTAATTCCAGGTCAGCCTAAGCTAGAATGACACCCTACCTCGAAAATACAGACAAACAAACAATAACAACAACAACAACAATAATAATAAAGAGGATCACTGTGAGTTCAAGGCCACCCTGAAAATACATAGTGAATACAGGTCAGCCTGAGGTAGAATGAGACCCTACCTCAAAAAACCAAAAAGAGAAAGAGGGAGAGAGAGAGAGAGAGAGAGGCAGAGAGACAGAGAGATAGAGAGAGAATGGGCACATCAGGACCTGCAAAAAAATTCCAGATGCATGCACCACCTTGTACCTCTGACCTTATGTGGACACTACCTCAAAAAAAAAAAAAAAAAAAAAAAAAAAAAGCCAGGAGTGGTGGCACACGCCTTTAATCCCAGCACTTGGGAGACAGAGGTAGGAGGATCACTGTGAGTTCAAGGCCACCCTGAAACTACATGGTGAATTCCAGGTCAGCTTGGGCTAGAGCAAGACCCTATCTCAGAAAACCAAAAAAAAAAGGGGGGGGGAGTGGGGAGAAAGCAAGCTGAACACTGAACACTGGCTTTCTCTCCTTTCTTCTTCCAGGTGCTGGAAATGGACCACACTTCTCCTGTTGCCACACCTTCAACCCTCCATGATGGATTGTATTCCTCTGAACTGTAAGCTAAAAATGAACTCTTTCTCCCTGTTGCTTTTCAACGTGGGGAAAAGTAACTAACACATTGTTGTGTTTTGAGAAAGAAAGAGAGAGAATATGCATGGGCATGCTGCCAGGGTCCCTGGCTACTACAAATGAACTTCAGATCCGTGTACTACTTTGTGCTTTAAGTCGGTACTAGGGAATTGAACCTGGGTCATTAGGCCTTGTGGGCTAAGCCCCTTAACCACTGAGCCATCCCTGCAGCCCTACAGTATTGTTTAATACATACAGGAACCATTTATAACAAAGGTCTGTGTAGAACATCACTCTTTGTAGAATAACAGGCTTTTAGGTTGTTCTCTGGCAGAAATAAGATTAGAAATGTGGGTTACTTAAATGGATGGAAGATGGGGAACCCCATATAGGGCAAATATGTTTAGTGAACTTGACTTCTGGCAAAGCCTAAAAATGGCCAAAGCTTATTACATAGCTGTGATTCATCAATCCTTGTGTACATAAGATCAGTGCATGGAGTGTGCCTGCGAGTACACTCCCTATATAAGCACACTGTGACTGAACAAAGGGCTCTGCTCTGCCCCTGCTTTACGTTGCAACTGGTGTATGCAAATGTTTCGTCCACCGTCCTCTTCCAGCTGGGCTCACTCCCTCCGTGAGTTCCCCTGGAGCTGCCTGTACCTGACACCCTACAGAAAAAAAGACATGATAATGTATACTGGGAGAAGGCAAGATCTTTTTTTTTAGTGAGCTGTTTGATACTGAATGTGACCTAAGATACAAAGTCTTCAAGACCTAGGACCCATTTATTCCACTAGTAACCAAATGGGCTTTGAGACACCTTAGATAGCCTGCACTCGAATGTGAATTGGTTGCCCTGCTGGCTGGGTCAGAACCTGAACTACACCTGAGATTTCACAAAGCATTTACTGAAACATGATGGTGTGGCCTACACTGTGGTCTTTAGTCATCGTTGGCCCTGTTCTGCTCAACACACTCATGAACACAGCATCAAGGTGACAGTGAAGGAGGTTTCTGCATTTTAAAAAAATATTTATTTATTTATTTATTTGGAAGGATAAGAGAGAGAATGAGCTCAACAGGGCCTCCAGCTGTTTCAGACTATCTCTAGATACATGCACCACGTTGTGCATTGCTTTACATGGGTACTGGGGAGTTGAACCCAGGTTGTTAGGCATTCCAGGCAAGTGCATTAACTACTGAGCAATCTTTCTAGCCTGTCCTCCTTCTCTCTCTTTCCCTCTTTCTTTTCTTTCTTTCTTTTTTTGTGTTTTTTTTTTTTTTTTTTTTTTTTTTTTTGCATGGTAGGGTTTCATTGTTTTACTCTAGCTCAGGCTGACCTGGAATTCACTGTTTTCTCATGGCCTCCAATTCATTGTGATCCTCCTACCTCTGCCTTCCAAGTGCTGGGATTAAAGGCATGCATCACCACACCCAGTTTCCCTTTCTTTCTTTCTTTCTTTCTTTCTTTCTTTCTTTCTTTCTTTCTTTCTTTCTTTCTTTCTGGCAGAGTCTCACTGTAGCCCAGGTTGACCTGGAACTCACCCTGTAGCACAGACTGGCCTCAAACACATGGCCATCCTTCTTTATCACCCTCCCAAGTGCTGAAAGTAAAGGTGTGAATTACTACACTCAGATGGTTTCTGTCATTTTTTGCTACCTTGAGTTCACTTTATCTGGGCTTGTCTGCATTGCTTGAGTTTTAAGGGGCAAGGTACTATGATAAATGAACAACAACAAAAAAATCCATCTAATGATTTTGAAAGAAAGGCACCCTTGTAACTTCCTTGGGCTCCCTCCTGCCAGATAGAGGACATTGTTTTCTCCTTTCTTCAATTCCCTCTGGTTCTGTATTCATCTCCATAGTGAGAGAGCCATCATCTATAAGCTTAGTGACGGCATCACACACCACTCTGACATTGCACTGAAATTGTCTCAGGTCATTCTTCATTGCAAAAGAAGCAAGCTGGAAGCCCATACTTTATCATTATCATAGGTGCTTGTGCCCACAAGTCAGCCATATAAGAAAATAGAATACTTTATTCAAAACAGAATAAGAATTATCAGATTGGTAACTTTTTGTTTTATTTTGGCTCTTTAAGGTAGGGTGTCACACTAGCCTATGCTGACCTAGGGTTCACTCTGTGGCCCCAGGCTACCTCAAACTTCTAAGTGATGGCATTAAAGGTGTGTGTATGTGGGGAAGGGGTAGCTGGAGAGATAGTTTAGCGGTTAAGGCGGTTTTTGAAAAGCCAATCCATCCTGGTTCGATTCTCCAGGACCCACGTAAGGCAGATGCACAAGGGGGCACATGCATCTGGAGTTTGTTTGCAGTGGCTGGAGGATCTGGTGTGCCCATTCTCTCTCTCTCTGCCTCTTTCTGTCTCTCAAATAAATAAACAAATAAATAAAATATATTTTTTAAAAAGGTGTGTGCCACCTTAGTTTGGTCTTCTGAATTTATAACTACTGACTTTTTTTTTCCAAGGTAGTGTCTTGCTCTATCTAGCTCAGGCTGACCTGGAATTCACTATTTAGTCTCAGGCTAGCCTCAAACTCAGTGATCCTCCTATCTCTATATCCTGAGTTCTGGCATTAAAGATGTACGCCACTGAGTCCCACTAACTATTTATTTATTTATTTATTGATATACTACTTTTTTGGTTTATTTATTTATTTATTTATTTATTTATTTTTGTATTTCTTTTTTAAATTTATTTTTTTATTGACAACTTCCAAAGTTACAGACAATAACCCATGGTAAATCACTACCCCCACTTTCCCCTTTGAAACTCAACTCTCCATCATATCCCCTCCATCTCTCAATCAGTCTCTCTTTTATTCTGATGTCCTCATCTTTTCCTCCTATTGAAGCCCCGCTGGCCAGGGCAAATGGCGCCCAACGTGAGAGCTCGAACCCAGGATTGCCTGAAACACCGTCTGCCACCTACCCAATGGGGATCCCGCACCGAGGCTGCCGCGACCCAAAGAGGGGGTTAGACACTGGCCCGCTGGTGATCGCCACGGAGTTGCCCGCCCGTGAGACAGATCCGCGTGAACACTCGGACGGTGAGGGGCAAGGACCCTAGAGAACCTGAAATGAAAGGGACAAGAGACACAAGGAACCGACAGCAAGACAAGGATCTGATCAAGCTGTGAATTTTATTACTCTTAGAGTGCCTTTTATGCAGCAGAACAGGGAAGTTTGTTAACAGTTTAGGTATTGCTACAATTCCAAATACCACAGGTCAAGGACCCCAAAGCCACAAGATGTTTCACAGGATAAGGATCCGGCCCTAAAACCACAAGATAACGACTTCTTCAATCTCTGTGGGTCATTGTTCTTTCTCTGTGCATGGGTTAATAGATAACTGCAAACCTTGTGACTTCCCAGAACAGACAACTTATCACAAGATGGAGTCACTACTCAAGATGTAGGCACTTTTGGTTACCTAGTGCCCAACGGTTCCCTACATCTCATTGTCCAAAAAAGTAAGTTCCCATATGACTTATTTATATCCTCTTAGATTTTGATTAGCCCTCCCCTCCAACTTTCCTTTTCTCAATCTCTTCCCCTGACCTCACTTAGGCCTTTCTACCCTCATTATTTGTTCTTCTACTTACATATATACAATACCATTTGATTTTTAATTATTTAATTAATTATTTATTTATTTTTGAGGTAGGGTCTCACTTTAGCCCAGGCTGACCTGGAACTCATTATGTAGTCTCAGGGTGGTCTTGAACTCAGGGTGATCCTCCTACCTCTGCCTCCCGAGTGCTGGGATTAAAGGCGTGCGCCACCACGCCCAGCTTCTAATTCAAAATTATCATTGATAACTTGGTTTCATAACTAATTGCAATCAAAATTAATAGTTCTATTTTATTTTATTTTAAGATTATTTTTTTGGTTTTGCAAGCGGTTAACTCTGGTCCAGTCTGACAAAGCTTAAGGACACAGGTTCAATTCCCTAGGACCCATGTAAGCCAAATGCACAAGGTGGTGCATGCATCTGGAGTTCATTTGCAGTAGCTAGAGGTTTGCCCATTCTCTCTCTATCTGCCTCTTTCACTTATAAATAAATAAATAAATAAATAAATAAATAAATAAATAAATAAATAAAATATTTTTTAAAGCTGGCGTGGTGGCGCACGCCTTTAATCTCAGCACTTGGGAAGCAAAGGTAGGAGGATCGCCATGATTTCAAGGCCACCCTGAGACTACATAGTGAATTCCAGGTTAGCCTGGGCTAGTGGGAAACCCGACCTCAAAAACCAAAAAAAAAAAAAAAAAAAAAAATAATAATAATAATAGCTAGGTGTTCTGAAGCTTGAGAGTGGTGGTATACAAACTTTTAATCTCACCACTCAGAAATCTGAGGTGGCCTGGGGCAACTGAGTAAACACCAGGTCAGCCTGGACTAGAGTGAGACTCTACCTGGAAAAAACAAACAAACTGGGTATTCTGTTACAAGGAAGGAGGAAGGGACTTGATGGTTGAGAACAATGAACAATGGGGTGGGGAGGTTGTTTAATCTTTAGTGCTTTGAGGAAAAGTTCTCACTCTAGCCCAGGCCAAATTGGAACTCACTCTGTAACCCAGGCTGGAGTCAAACTCACAGCTATCCTCCTACCTCAGCCTTCTGAGTGTTTGGACTAAAGTCATGAGCTACTACACCTAGCTACAATTAGTAATTAAAAAAAAATTTATCTCGCCGGGCATGTTGGTGCATGCCTTTAATCCCAGCACTTGGGAAGCAGAGGTCGGAGGATCGCCGTGAGTTTGAAGCCACCCTGAGACTACATAGTTAATTCCAGGTCAGCCTGAGCTAGAGTGAGACTCTACCTCAGAAAACAACAACAACAACAATAAAATAATAATAATAATTTATTTTCAAGGTAGGGTCTTGCACTAGCCCAGGCTGACCTGGAATTCACTCTAGTCTCAGGGTAGCCTTGAACTCACAGCGATCCTCCTTCCTCTGCCTCCCGATTGCTGGGATTAAAGGCCTGTGTACCATGCTTGGCAACACCTAGTTTTTATCTAGGCACAAAATCACCCAAAATAAAGACTGACTCTCCTTATATGTCCTTAATGTAAGTATGGCCATGTGACTAAGTTCTGACCAGTGGGACAGAAGCAGAAGTCTTGATTGTGAAAGTCACCACAAAGAAGAGGAAGTGGGGGACAGGGGAAGAGGGAGGAACATATTTTCACTTCCTCTTTTTCTTGGTTGACTGAAGCTTCATAACTTTTATTTGCTATATTATTTGATACTATTCAGGTCTCACAAAAACGAGGTATTTTAAATTCATAAGAAGTATTAATGGCTGGGAATGTTGGTCAGTTGGTAAAGTGCTTATCTGCCAGGTACAAAGGTCCAACCTGCAGGAATATTAGAAGTTCAAAGTTGCAAAACAAAAATAAAACCACATGCTTAATCCCACTGGAACCTGAAGATAGAGTGACCTGATTGTATCTGGAAGCAAGTGCCTTTAACATGAGCCATCTCCCCAAGCCCCTGGATTGTATCTGGTTAGGTATCAGAAAAATAAAGCAGGGCTGGAGAGATGGCTTAACAGTTAAGACATTTGTGTGCAAAGCCAAAGGACCCTGGTTCGATTCTGCAAGACCCACGTAAGCCAGATGCACAAGGGGTGCATGCATCTAGAGCTCACTTGCAGGGCTGGAGGCCCTGGCACGCCCACACTCTCTCTGTCTCTCTGCCTCTTTCTCTCTCTCAAATAAATAAATAAATAATAAAAATCCTTAAAGAAAAAGAAAGCACAACTAAATGTACTTGAAAAGTATATTTTCTTAGAGATGTAAAATATGTGTTCTCAGGGCTGGAGAGATGGATTAATGGTTAAAGGAACTTGCTTGCAAAGTCTGATGACTTGGGTTCAATTTTCCACCACAGATACAAATCCAAATGCACAAAGTGGCACACGCATTTGGGAAGGGCACGTATTCACAGAGGCAAGAGATGCTGTTGTGCCTGCACACACACACAAGCTTATGAATACATAAACATTTTCAAAATATATAATCTCTTTTTATTTTGTTTCATTTTTGTGGCTTTGGTGATACAGTGTTATGCCTGCTCGGCAAGCACTCTACCCAAAATACTGTTCAGAAATTTCAGAACCGACAGTCTTAACGTTAGTAAATTATTTACTCATCACTTTGATACATATAAATTTGTGGTTAAACAAAGATAAAATTAACTCTCCTCGCCATTTTAAGAATACAGTTCTGAGCTGGGCGTGGTGGAGCCATCTCCCAATCCCCTGCACTCTGGTTAGGCAGAAAAATAGGGGCTGGAGGATCAACAGTTAAGAGTTGCAAAGCCAGGACCCTGGTTCGATTCTGCAAGACCCGTAAGCCAGATGCACAAGTGCATGCGAGGACCCTGGCCACCCTGACCCACGTAAGCCAGATGCACAAGGGGTGCATGCATCTACTACATAGTTAATTCCAGGTCAGCCTGGATAAATAAATGAACCCTAAAAATCCTTGAAAGAAAAAGAAAAGAAAAAAAAAAAAAAAAAAAGAATACAGTTCTGGGCTGGAGAGATGGCTTAGCTGTTAAAGGAACTTGCCTGCAAAGCCTGATGACTTGGTTCAATTTTTCAGATTCTCCAGGACCACATCTGGGAAGGGGCAGATGCACAATGGGGCCTGCACACACACACAAGCTTATGAATACATGCATTTTCTGGATATATAATCTCTTTTTATTTTGTTTCATTTTTGGCTGGAAGCCCTGTTGCACCCATTCTCTCCCAAAATACTGTCTCTCTCTCTGCCTCTTTCCCTTTCTCAAATGAATAAATAAAAATAAATTAAAAAAAAAAAGAATACAGTTCAGTAGTGTTAAGTATATTGTGGCGCTACTGACCCCTAGAATTTTCCCACTGCACGCCTTTAATCCCAGCACTTGGGAGGCAGAGGTAGGAGGATCACCGTGAGTTCGAGACCACCTTGAGACTACAGTGAATTCCAAGTCATCATGGGCTAGAGTGAAACCCTACCTCAAAAAACCGAAAAAAAAGCCAGGCGTGGTGGTTCACACCTTTAATTCCAGCACTCAGGAGGTAGAGGTAGGAGGATCACCATGAGTTCAAGGCCACCCTGAGACTACATAGTGAATTCCAGGTCAGCCTGAGCTAGAGTGAGACCCTACCTCAAAAAACCAAAAAAAAAAAAAAAAAAAGTAGAATTTTCCCACTGCAAAAAATAAACTGTGTGCCTGTGAACAGCTCTTTATTTCCGTGTCCCCTAGCTCCTTGCAACTGTCATGTTTCTGTTTTCATAACTATATTTCTTATACCTCACTGAGGTGAAATCATACGGTATTTGTCATTTTGTGGCTAAGTTATCCTCTTAGCATGATCATCTCAAGGTTCAGCTTCACTGGCGCATGTGGCAGGGTTTCCTGCTTGTTGTGGCTGAATAATATTCCACTGTACGCACATACCACAATTTCTTTAATCCAGTCACCCTTCAGTGGACGTTTGGGCTGTTTTCCTTTTAGGCTCTCATGCTGAAATGAATCTGAGAGCACAAGTATGCAGACCAGTTTTGTTGGCAGGTTTGTTCTGAGACAGGGTCTTGTTCTATAGCCTCTAGGCTATTGGACCAGAACTGAGGCAATGTGAAAAGGAAGCCAGAGCCAGGCGTGGTGGTGCACGCCTTTCATCCCAGTACTCAGGAGGAAGAGGTAGGAGGATCGCCTTGAGTTCGAGGCCAGCCTGAGACTACATAGTGAATTCCAGGTCAGCCTGAGCTACAGTGAGACCCTACCTCGAAAAACCAAAATAAACAAATAAACAAAAATGTAGGCCTTTCAGTCTGTTGCATCTGTTTATCTTTTGGTTAGGACAGAGACAGAAAGAGCAAATGGGACTGAAGAATGGTGACGACAAGAGGGAAACACGGCCATTTCTTCTGCTGACTCGTTTCCCTAGTGGACCAAGCCTGATAATTATGGCTCTGGGGTCAGACCTGTCTATCTTTGAATTATGGGCCTGTTTTTTCTGTTCTCAGGGCAGCGGTCTCTTTGTAACAGATGATCCTATGTCCAGGGAGGTATTTTATGATCCACAGGAATTTTCTGTTGCTACGCCTCCACTGAGGTCAGTTTGCCCCAGTGGCTTATTAACCCTTCGCAGCTAGCCTTGGGCTCACTGTAACCCTCCTGTCTTAGCCTAGCCTCCCAAGGACTGGGGTCAGCATGGTCAGTCACCACACTCTCAATTGCTTTTATTGTTTACAAGATGCAAACCTACATTGTTGTCATGGTTTGGGTATAAAGTTCCTGGTAAAAGGCTCATGTATCGAGGGTTGCGTCCCACCTACCAGCACTTTGGGGAGATTTTGGAACTATAAGGATGTGGAGCCTACCTGGACAAAGTAGGTCATTGGGGTATGCCCTAGGTACTGTATCTTGTCCCTTTTTGTTTTCCTTTTTTTAAAAAAAATTATTTTATTTTATTTTTTTGGTTTTTCGAGGTAGGGTCTCACTCTGGTCCAGGCTGACCTGGAGTTAACTATGTAGTCTCAGGGTGGCCTCGAACTCTCAGCAATCCTCCTACCTCTGCCTCACAAATGCTGGGATTAAAGGCGTGCGCCACCATGCCCGGCTTTAAAAAAGTTTTTTTTTTTTTTTTTTTTTTTTTTGAGGTAGGGTCTCATTCTGGCCCAGGCTGTCCTGGAATTAACTATGTAGTCTCAGTGTGGCCTTGAACTCAAGGTGATCCTCCTACCTCTGCCTCCCGAGTGCTGGGATTAAAGGCGTGCGCCACCACGCCCGGCTTTAAAAAAGTTTTTAAAAATTTATTTTATTTATTTATTTGAGAGAGAGAGAGAGAGAGGTAGAAAGAGGGAGAGAATGGGCACACCAGAGCCTCAGCCACTGCAAACAAACTCCAGCTGCATGCACCCCCTTGTGCATGTGGCTTACATGGGTACTGGAGAATCGAACTGGGATCCTTTGGCTCTGCAGGCAAACGCCTTAACCACTAAACCAACTCTCCAGCCCTTTTTTTTTTTTTTTTTAAGGTAGGGTCTCACTCTAGTGCAGGCTGATCTAGAAATTCATTTTGTAGTCTAGTCCCAGGCTGATGTCGAACTCACAGCAATCCTTCCACCTCTGCCTCCATAGTGCCAGGATTAAAGCTTGTGCCACCTTGCCCAGCCCTTTTCCGACTTCCCTGTCCTCCATGAGGTGAGCAGCCTCTATCTACCACATGTCCCGCCACAATGCTGCTCTGACATTCCGTGGCCGTAGAACCAATTCCAGAGCCAAGGACATGAAAGGAAACCTCTGAAACTATAAGCCAGAATAAGTTCTCTTACAACCTAGCAACACTGTGTTGTCAGGAACTTGTCACAACAACCAGAAAACTAACAAAGTCGTTTACCAGGACGGCTGATTAAGATGGAACAGAAAAAAGCTGGGCGTAGTGGCGCACGCCTTTAATGCCAGCACTCCATAGGCCTAGGTAGGAGGATTGGCATAAGTTTGAGGCCACCCTGAGACTACACAGTCAATTCCAGGTCAGCCTAGGCTAGAATGAAACCTGAGGGAAGAACAGGGACAAGAAAACGAGCAATATGCTCTTTCTTGGCAAGAGTCCAGATCTGCAGGGGATTTGTTAAACCAGGAGAGACCGCTGTGGTGATGCCCCCGGAGCTCTTCCTGCTCCACGTGCATCTTGGCCCACACACTCTTTGGTAATTGCTTCTCCTCGCTCACAATCACCCAGCCCCGCAGAGCCAGCAACAGCCTTGGAAACTAGCAGGATGGGCTTCTCCCCACTTACACCAGCCCTGCTAAACAAGAAAAACCTGAAGGAGAAGACAATGGGGACCGCCTGAGCAGCTCCAGAACACCTCCAGGCAGCACCCCACAGCCTCCCATCCCCTGGGGGACACCAGACATGACAGGAAGCCAACTGGTCCCCTCCTCTTGCCCCCTCCCCCCAGCATCCAGACCAGCTGAATGGAACCAGCTGAGACAAGCCCTTAGTACACCAATGCGGGAACAGGTTTCACAACTCAACATGGTGGTGACTATTTAGGGAGACTGAGAACACATCAAAGTGCTGAGAAGAAGTAAGAGTTGGGGGCTTGGCACTTAATGATAGAAATCCATTACACCTGCTAAGCCTCAGGGAAGACTGTGGAAGAGGAGGCAGAAAAAATGCAAAAGGGAGGCGTAGTGGCGCACGCCTTTCATCACAGCACTTGGGAGGCAGAGGTAGGAGGCTTGCCATGAGTTCGAGGCCATGCTGAGACTACATAGTGAATTCCAGGTCAGCCTGGGCTAGAATGAGACCCTACCTGGAAAAACAAAAACATAAACAAACAAACAAACATAAAACACAAGCTGGGCGAGGAGGTGCATGCCTTTAATCCCAGCACTGGGGGGGGGGGGGTTGCAGAGGTGGGAGGATCGCCATGAGTTCAAGGCCACTCTGAGACTACAGAGTGAATTCCAGGTCAGCCTGGGCTAGACCCTACCTTGAAAAACCAAAAAACAAACAAAAAACCAACCAACCAACCAACCAAACAAAAACATCAAAATAGAAGAGGGACTAGTTTGAAAGAAGGGTGTAACAGACAGCTTCAATTCCCTGAGATGAACTTCCAGACCAGGCAGTTATGGAGGAAGGGATTCAGAAGCTTACAGATCCAGAAGTTCTATAATGGCGGAAGAAGCTGGCCTTGCTTTCACAGGTCCATGCAGAAAGAGAAAAATCCAGCCAGGCGTGGTGGCTCACGCCTTTAATCCCAACAATTAGGAGGCAGAAGTGGGATTGCCATGAATTCGAGGCCACCCTGATAATACAGAGTGAATTCCAGGTCAGCCTGGGCTAGAGTGAGACCTTACAAGGAAAAACCAAAAAAAAAAAAAAAAAAAAATGAGAAAAATTCACAAACCAAAAGTCACACCACACAGCACACTTCGGGAACTCCAGTTAGGCACACTTTGCATATCTTTAGATTGGAATTTCAAACCTACCACCACACCTGAAGACCATATGTACACATATGAAAATTGCCAGTAAATATAATTGAGGAGCTGGGTTAATGACTAAACATGTTTGCTTGCAAAGCCTGCTGGGTTCAGTTCCCCAGTCGCCACATAAAGTCAGGTGGGCATTCATCTGCAGTGGCAAGAGGCCCTGTTGAGTCCATATACACATACATGTGCAGAAAAAAAAAGCAAGCAAGGAAAGAAGGATGTGGGCTGGAGAGATGGCTTAGCAGTTATGGTGCATGCCTGTGAAGCCTAAGGACCCAGATTCGATTCTTCAGGTCCCACATAAGCCAAATGCACATGGTGGCGCATGTGTCTGGAGTTTATTTGCAGTGGCTAAAGGCCCTGGTGTGGCCATTCTCACACTCTGTCTCTCCCTCTCTGTCTGTAATAAATAAACAAATAAATAAAAATAAATCTTAGCCGGGCGTGGTGGCGCACGCCTTTAATCCCAGCACTCGGGAGGCAGAGGTAGGAGGATCGCCGGGAGTTCAAGGCCACCCTGAGACTACAGTGTGAATTCCAGGTCAGCCTGAGCCAGAGTGAGACCCTACCTTGAAAAACCAAAACAAAAAAGGAAGGAAGGAGAGAATTTAGTTAATTTAGTTAAAGTTAAAGACATGGGATCATTACATACATATTTATAATGTATTTAGATCAAAATCCCCTTCCCTTGCTCCCTCATTCTCCCCTCCCCCATACCATTCATGTTTTTGGTTGTTGTTGTTGTTCTCTCATTCTAGCCCAGGCTGACATGGAACTCACTATGTAGTCTCGGGGTGGCCTCGAACTCACAGCAATCCTCCTACCTCTGCCTCCCAAGTGCTGGGATTAAAAGCGTGCACCACCATGCCCAGCCTTGGCTTTTTTTTTTTTTTTTTGAGGTAGGGTCTCACTGTAGTCCAGGCTGACCTGGAATTCACTATGTAGTCTCATGGTGGTCTCGAACTCATGGTGATCCACTTACCTTTGCCTCCCAAGTGCTGGGATTAAAGGCGTGTGCCATCACCCCCAGTTTTGGACTGTGAACTCTGTAATCTCTAGCATCAGCCTCTTTCAGGTTGGCTAAATGAAACATCTAATCTGTGCATGGTGGTTTGAAAGAAGTGTTCCCCCCCCCCCCATAGGCACATATGTTTTGAATACTTAGTTCTCAGCCTGAGGCAATTTGGGAGCATTGTGGAGCCTTTGGGAGGTGGCTTCTGGCTGCAGGAGGTGTGTCCCTGGGAATGGACTTTGATCAAGTTCCTTAGTCTTGTTGCTTTCCCTCAGCTGATGTTTGCTCTGCCATGATGAACCGTCCCCATCCACACTATAAGCTGAGGCACAGCCTTTCCTTCCATCTGCTGCTTCTGGTTAGGGTTTTGTCCCAGCAAAGAGAAGGTAACTACCACACTGTCCTTTACAGTGAGACTTAAAAATATATGTAAGAATGGGGCTGGAGGGATGGCTTAACAGTTAAGGCATTTGCCTGCAAAGCCAAACGATCCTGTAAGCCAGATGCAAAAGGAGGCACATGCATCTGGAGTTCCTTTGCAGTGGCTGGAGGCCCTGGCACGCCCATTCTCTCCCTCTGCCTCTCTCTCAAATAAATAAATAAATAATATTAAAAAAATATATATATAAGAATTAAGACGGGTGTGGTGGCGCATGCCTTTAATCCCAGCACTGGGAGGCAGAGGTAGGAGGATCGCCGTGAGTTTGAGGCCACCCTGAGACTCCATGGTGTATTCCAGGTCAGCCTGGGCTAGAGTGAGACCCTACCTCGAAAAACCAAATAATAATTATATATATATATAAAATCTGGGTGTGCATATCTTTCATTCCAGCTTTGACAGGCTGAGGCAGGAGGATTTCTGAGATTTTGAGGTCATTATGGGCTATAATAATAAGAACATAGGCTTGAAAGATGGTTTAGTGGTTAAGGCACTTGCCTGGGAAGCCTAAGGACACAGAGTTGATTCCCCAGGACCCACCTAATCCAGATGCACAAGGTGTTGCATGTGTCTGGAGTTTGTTTGCAGTGGCTGGAGGCCCTGGTGTGCCCATTCTCTATCTGCCTCTTTTTCTTTCTCTCTCTTAAATAAATAAATAGAATATATTAAAAATAATGAGAACTTGGGGCTGGAGAGATGGCTTAGTGCTTAAGGAGTATGGCTGCAAAGCCTAAGAACCCCTGTTTGATTCTCCAGGTCCCACGTAAGCCAGATGCACATGGTGGTGCATGTGTCTGGAGTTCGTTTGCAGTGGCTAAAGGCCCTGGTGCCCATTGTCACTTTCTCTCTCTCTCCCTCTCTCTCTCTGTCTGTAATAAATAGATACATACATACATGAATAAATAAATAAATAAATAAATAAATAAATAAATAAATAAAAGTATCTTTAGAAAAATAGAACTTGACAAGAAAGAAAGAGAGAGAGAGAAAGAAAAGCGGTCTAGGAATGTTGTGAAGCAGATTCCTCTAAACTGAACTGAACTGAACTGAACTGAAGCAGAAAGGAGGCTCTGGGGATTCAGGAAGTCAAGTCTGGAAGACCTGAAATTTAAGGTCCCATGGCCATTCCCCAAGGTTATGTTAGCTGGAAACAAAAACATCCGTTCCTGGGGGGATGGGAGCAGAGCAGGAAGGAAATCCCAGAGAGTCAGGAAGTAAACAAGTCTGAGAGAGGGTTGCAAGACCCCACCCTAAGGCTGTATAAAGGGGAAACCACTGCTTGGCAATGAGCGGCTCCTGGCCGAGCTGTTTGCAAGTGTGCAGTGTGCTACAGTGAGGCCGCCTGCAAGTGAGGCGTGTGCTCCGGAGATGCGCCTTTTGGAGTGGGATGAGACTGCTCACGTGCAGGCTGTGTGCTGGTCATCCGTTGCTCCTGTAGGCAGCCCCATCCCTGCTCCCCCTCTCCTTGCTCCCCCTCACCCTGCTCCGTAAGTAACCCTAGTAAACTCATTGGCTCACCAAACTGGTTTTGGTGTAATCGTCCTTTGTGCCCTATCTGGGGGAGAAGTCGTGTGCTTGCGTCAACCCTAGGGTAAAGGTTTATCTATGACACTTGGCGCCCAATGTTGGGGCATGGCAGAACCAATGATGAGTTTGGAAGGAATGATTTCATGGTCTGGTTCTAAGGCTGACTGCGGAGCCTGCTCAGGGGAAATCCCTACGCGACCATGCCTCCCTATGTGGTGTGTGGTGATGTGCCTTCGGGGTTCCATGGAACTTGGTAGGTAGTTAGGCTGAGCCATCAGAAGGTGGTGTGTCCGTGGGAGGAATCCAAGGGTGGCCATCTTCTGTATGTGGTGTAGAGTGGCTTGTTTGCTTGATGGGTGGGGTCCACCATGGGACTGAAGCTGTTAAGGGTTAGAGGAAGGATTGAAGTCCTTGACTATAGCACAGAAGGGACTAGAGTGCCAGCAAGCTGAGGCAGAGGTAGCCTGGCTGTTGTCATGGGTTATAAGGTGGTCAGCCGAGGCAGAGATGGCTGCACAGAGAAAAACACTTGGTTTTGTAAAGGAGGAAATTGCAAACGGAGAGGGCATTGCACCTAAAGTCTACTGCGTTAGCCTCTGATTTAGAAGGTAAGTTAGCCAGGCGCGGTGGTGCACGCCTTTAATCCCAGCACTTGGGAGGCAGAAGTAGGAGGACCGCCATGAGTTCAAAGCCACCCTGAGACTACATAGTGAATTCCTGGTCAGCCTGGGTTGGAGTGAAACCCTACCTCGAAAAAAAAAAAGATAAATTAATATGATTTTTATTATTATTATTTTTTATTTGAGAGAGGAAAGAGGCAGCTAACAAAAGGAGCACGGAGCCTCTCGGCACTACGAATGGAACTCCAGACACATGCACCACCTTGGGTATCTGGCTTATGTGGGTGCTGGGGGATCACATCTGGATGCTTAGGCTTTGCAAGCAAGCACCTTAACTGCTAAGCCATCTCTCCAGCCCCTAGAAGGTAAAGTAGATAAAAGAGAAGATGAGATATTTGTGCAGGCTTACTTACCCCTGGACAAATGGCGAACAAAGCACAAGTTAGACTTGTGTTGAAGAGCTCTTCATGGGATCCAAAAATTTGGAAGCCATGGCAGGATTCAGACAGGATGGAGAAAACGATGGGATGAAAGTGATAAATCGTGTATATGAAGTGCTGAAGCAAACAAGAAGAGCTGCAACGGCGAACAGTCACGAGAAGGCAGATGGGCAACGTTTGTGTAGAAATGGAGTCTAAGGAGAAAATTGACAGCCAAATGCAGAGCTAGCTCCTGGAAGGCTTTAAGGCCTGATGAACACTTCTCAGAGAGTATCAAGGATAGGGTGCAGTTGAAGAGAACTAAACTTGTCCCAGGGGTGGGCAATCATGCCCTCAGAGTGAGTTGGGTAACTGTCTGTCCTACGAAAAGGAATGCTCGGGGGCTGGAGAGATGGCTTAGTGGTTAAGGCACATGCCTGTGAAGCCTAAGGACTCAGGTTCGATTCTCCAGGTACCACATAAGCCAGAGGCATAAGGTGGTACATGCGTATGGAGTTCATTGCAGTGGCTAGAGGCCCCGGTGTGCCTATTCTCATTGTCTCTCTCTCTGTGTCTCAACTAACTAAATAAAGAAGTAAATTAAAAAAAAAAAGGTATGCTCGGGTAGTAGAAATGGCTCACATACCTTAGGTGGGCAGCTGAAGGAGAAACAATAGCCAAGCAAGGAGCCTCAGTGTCTGCCCAAGGGGCTGGGGGAAGCCAAGCCAAAGGGCATGTAAGAGAGAAGCCTTACTCCCCATGGGCAGCTTGAGTGGGTTCCACTGAGCCCATCCGGAAGATGCAAAGCTGCCCCATGGAAGTACCCACAGGGTGAGGGTGCAGGGATGTCTCATGGAAAACGTCTGCAAATACAGAAGGCTAGATGGGGCAGTGCCTCCCATACATGGTGTTAGTCCCACCATATATATATATATATATATATGGGACCTTGCTAATGTCTCCTTTATTTGTTGTATTTATTTGAGAGAGAGACAGAGAGAGGCAGATATGTAGAGAGAGTGGGCGCACCAGGGCCTCTAGCCACTGCAAACAAACTCCAGACTCATGGGCCACCTTGTTCATCTGGCTTATCTGGGTACTGGGGAATAGAACCTGGGTCCTTAGGCATCACAGGCAAGCGCCTTAACTGCTAAGCCATCTCTCCAGCCCTAGTGTTCCCCTTTAGTATCCACGTAGCTGCTGACTCCCGAGACCAGCAGATGTTTGCTTACAGTGGATGATGGTGGACCTTCAGAGATCCTGCCTACCTCTAGAAAGGTTTTACAGATGTTACAGTGTTCACCTCTGAGTGTCTTGCTTGTTAAGAAATGTATTTGAGCCGGGTGTGGTGGCGCATGCAAAAATCCCAGCACTCGGGAGGCAGAGGTAGAGGATCACTGAGAGTTCTAGGCCACTCTGAGACTACATAGTTAATTCCAGGTCAGCCTGGACCACAGTGAGACCCTATCTCGAAAAACCAAAAAAAAAAAAAAATAATAAAATAAAATAAATAAATAAATAAATAAAAGAAATGTATTTGAGAAGAGAGTAAAGAACACAAGTAAAGAATTTAAAGGCCAGCCATGGTGGTGCACGCCTTTAATCCAGCTCTCTGGAGGCAGAGGTAGGAAAATTGCTGTGAGTTTGAGGCCACCCTGAGACTACACAGTGAATTCCAGGTCAGCCTGGGCTAGCGCGAGACCCTATCCATCATGCATACACATGAGATAGTAAATACGGGTTTCTTCTGATGAGTTACTTCAAGGACACATTGACCACCATGCCCAGAGAGGATAGGGTGTTGAAGTCACCAACTATTACTGTAGTGGGGCTAATCTGTGTTTCCACCTCTAGTGCTTGTTTTATGAAATTGGGTGCGTCCAAGTTTGGTGCATCTATGTTTAGAGCTGCAGTGCTCTCAGTGCTTCGTTCCCTTACTCAGTGTGAAGTTACCTTCATTAGTTCTTCTGACTTTGGCCTGAAACAAGTCCACTTGTTTCCTAGTTCCATTTGCTTGAAATACTGTTTCCCAGCTGTCCTTGACACAAAGTATAGTTTGTGGAGATAATAGATACTGTTTTATTTATTTTGTATCCAGTCTGCTAATCTGTGTCTTTTTTGATTGTTTGTTTGGGCTTTTTTGTTTGTTTGGTTTTATTTTGATGTTGTTGTTTCTTTTAATGTAGGGTCTCGCTGTAGCCCAGGCTGATCTGGAACTCACTGTGTAGTCCCATGCTGATCGCAAACTCACAGTGATCTTCCTACCTCTGCCCCGCTGTATGTATCTTTTGATTCAGAATTGACACTATTAACATTCAGTTTTGTTGAAAAGCATGTGTTAATTCCTGTTGTTTTGTTGATTTTTTTTTTTTTTTTTTTTTTTTTTTTTTTGGTTTGTGTTTTCCTATTCCACGTTGGCTTAACTAATGCTCTGGCATGATTTCTTCTTTCCAAATCTTTATAGCAATGTGCATCACTCTCTGAAGTCTAAAGGATTCCTTCCAGAATCTTCTGTAGAGCTAACTTAGTGGTTAATAGATTCCTTTGGCCTGTTTTCACTGTGGCAAGTTTTTTCTTTGTCCTTTAAGTATGACAGGTACTTTGTTAGCTAAGTAGTCTGGGTTGACAGTTGTTTTTCAGATCACGAAATATGCCATTCCAAGACCTCCTTATTTTTAAAGGTTCTTTTGAGAAATCTGCTGTTATTCTGATGGTCTTCGCTTTATATCTTGAATTGTTATTTCTGTATATTGCTTTAAATATATTTGTTTAGTTTTTTTTTTTTTTTTTTTCCAGGTAGGGTTTCAGTCTAGCCCAGGCTGACCTGGAATTCACTCTGTAGTCTCAGGGTGGCCTCAAACTCACAGCGATCCTCCTACCTCTGCCTCCTGAGTGCTGGGATTAAAGGCTGCGCCACCATGCCTAGAGAAAGTGTTTTCTGTTGCTTTTAGCATGAAATTCTCCTTCCAAATTTTCTACGATTCCCTCTTACCTGTGTCCCATTTTTCCTTTTTTTTTTTTTTTTTTTTTTTTTTTTTAAGATAGGGTCTCACTCTAAGCCAGGCTGACTTGGAATTCACTATGTAGTCTCAGGGTGGCCTCAAACTCACAGTGACAGTCCTACCTCTGCCTCCTGAGTGCTGGGATTAAAGGTATGCACCACCACGCCTGGCCCCAATTTTCTTTTTGTTGTTGTTGTTTATTTTTATTTATTTATTTGAGAGTGACAGACAAAGAAGCAGAGAGAGAGAGAGAATGGGCACAACTAGGGTCTCCAGCCACCGCAAACAAACTCCAGATGCATGCACCACCTTGTGCATCTGGCTTATGTGAGTACTGAGGAATTGAGCCTCAAACCGGGGTCCTTCGGCTTTACAGGCAAGCACTTAAACACTAAGCCATCTCTTCAGCCCTTTCTTTTTAAATTTTTTTTTCTGGCTCCATTTTTCTTGTATATTGTTTGTATGTTAACGTTTCTTTATCATTTTATAAATATTTTAATTTATATACCTTGAAATTGTATCCTTATGCTGGGGAGATAGTGCAGCACTTAAAAGAACTTGCTTGCAAAGCCTGTTGACCCAGGTCAATTCCTCAGGTCCCATGTAAAGCCAGATGCACATGTATCTGTGTTGCAGTGGCAAGAAGCTTTGGCACTCTCTTTCCACACAAATATATATATATATATATATTTTTTTTTGTTTGTTTTTTTGAGGTAGGATCTTGCTGTAGCCCCGGCTGACCTGGAATTCACTCCATAGTTTCAGGCTAGCCTTGAACTCACAGTGACCCTCCTACATCTGCTTCCCTAGTGCTGGGATTAAAGGTGTGCACCACCACATTCAGCTTAGAAATGTTTTTTAGTTTTTTGAGGTAGGTCTCACTAGCCGAGGCGGACCTGGAATTCACTATGTAGTCTCTTTTAAGAAAATCATATTCTATGCTCCTTTAAGTCCATTGTATTGTTGCAGCATTCTCTGGAGCTTTTTTTACTCTCAGGGTGGCCTCAAACTCATGGCGATCCTCCTACCTCCGCCTCCCAAGTGCTGCGATTAAAGGCGTGTGCCACCATGCCTGGCTTCTATGGAGCTTTTTATTGACTTGAACAAGAACTGTTAATTTCTAGTATTTCAGCTGTCTTTTTCAGTATTTCTTTTTAAATATATTTTATTTTTATTTATTTGACAGAGAGAAAGAGAGAGAATAGGCATGCCAGGGCCTCCAGCTGCTACAAAGGAACTCCAGACACATGTGCCACCGTGTGGATCTGGTTTATGTGGGTCCTGGGGAATCGCAAGTGCCTTAACCACTAAGCAATCCCTCCAGCCCTTTTTCAGTATTTCTAACTCATTATTAAATTCCACTTTCACTGGGCATGGTGGCACATGCTTTTAGTGATAGCACTTGGGAGGCAGAGGTAGGAGGATCGCCATGAGTTCAAGGCCACCCTGAGACTACAAAGTGAATTCCAGGTTATCCTGGGATAGAGCAAAATCCTACCTGAAAAAACGACAACAAAAATCCACTTTCAATATCATGTATTGACTTCCTTATTTCATTGAGTTGTTTATTTCTTATTGGAATTCATTCAGTTCAGTTGTGTCCCAGTTATGTCTTTGACCATGCTTGTAGTCATTCTCTTGAATTCTTTTTCTGGTAGCTCATCTAGTACACTGTCATCAGGGGGTGTTACTGTGGGATTAGTAATTCTTGGTAGAATCGTCTTGCCTTGTTTTTCATGCTTTTTGTGTTTTTGTATTGGGGTTAGTACATTGACTGGGGCTGGAGAGACATCTTAGAAGTTAAGGCCTTTTTGGCAAAGCCAAAAGATCCAGATTTGATTCCTCAGTACCCATGTAGGCCAAATACACAAGACGTGGCACCTATGCCTGGAGTTCATTTGCTTGGCTAGAGGCCCTGGAGTGCCCATTCTCTCTATCTGCCTCTCTCTTCTCTCATAAATGAATAAATAAAATATTTTAACAACGTTTTTATTTATATGCAAGGAGAGAGAGAGAATGAATGGACATACCAGGGCATGCATGTGCCACTTTGTGCATCTGGCTGTATGTGGGTACTGAATGGAGAATGAAACCTGGGCCATCAGGCTTTGTAAGCAAATGCTTTTACTACTGAACCATCTCTCCAGCCCTGATAGGATATTTTTCTTTTATTTTTGGTTTTTCCGAGGTAGGGTTTTGCTCGAGCCCAGACTGACCTAGAATTCACTATGCATTCTCAAGGTGGCCTCACATTCATGGTGATCCTCCTACCTTTGCCTCCCGAATGCTGGGATTAAAATCATGCACGGCCATGCCTGATAGGTGTTAAATTTTATTTCAAAGACTTGGGTAACTTCAATATCCAGATTTGGCAAAAATCAGGGCATGAGTAAAATGCTTTTACAATATGTTAAATTCCCAAGAAGTACCAAAAAGCACAGTAAAGTTATCACTTTCATGACAGGAAGTGTATCACGCCCATTGCTCAGCATAGTTTTTTTATGAGACTGTGAAGCCTGGTGTAGTGATGTACACCTTTAATCCCAGAGACAGGAGGATTGCCGTGAGTTCCAGGCCACTTTGAGACTACATAGTGAATTCCGGGTCAGCCTGGGCTAGAGCGAGACCCTACCTTGAAAAATGGAAAAAGGGGTTAAAAAAAAAAGGTAATAAAAAACAAAACGTTGGCCGGGCGTGGTGGCGCACACCTTTAATCCCAGCACTCGGGAGGCAGAGGTAGGAGGATCGCCAAGAGTTCGAGGCCACCCTGAGACTACATAGTTAATTCCAGGTCAGCCTGGACCAGAGTGAGGCCCTACCTTGCAAACCCCCCCCCCAAAAAAAAAAAAAAAAAAACCAAAACGTCTTCTTTTGTTTTTGTTTTTGTTCAACTTGAGATCTATTGGAATCTCAATAGCTTCAATCTCTTCAAACCCAACAAAGCACTCCAGATCCTTCCCTCTGTGGCTTTAGGACTCAGGCCTTCCATGAAGATTTTTCCTCGTGGGGTCTTTTCTTCATAGATACGGCCATCCAGCCTGTGCTCTGGGTCAGAGGTCTTTTCCACACTGGGAGCATCCCTGCAGAGGCTAGACCCAAACCTTCTTGATCGGCCAGCGTTGGATCCATTTTAGATTGCAAAAGACCTCTCCAAATGGAGTAAAGTAATCTTTAAATCTTGTGTTGTTTGATCTAATTAAGTTGACAATGAACCACCATACTGCTTTTTCACAAATTGCACATAGCCCCTCAAACTTTCTGGCATCTTTCCATCTTTACTGACCTCTATGAACAATCTCACATTTAAGCTTGCTTGTTTCCCTCCCTCCCTCCTTCCTTTCTTCCTTTTCAGTTTTTATTTATTTATTTATTTTTATTTTTGGTTTTGCAAGGTAGGGTCTCACTCTGACTCAGGCTGACCTGGAATTCACTATGTAGTCTCAGGGTGGCCTCGAACTCTCGGTGATCCTCCCACCTCTGCCTCCCATCCTTTTCAGTTTTTACAGGTAGGGTCTTGCTCTAGCCCAGGCTGACCTGGAATTCACCATGTAGTCTCTGATTTGCTTCATCAAACACTTATTACCCTACTCAATTTCAAGTAATCTCACATATTGAAAAACCATGGATAGAGCCAGGTGTGGTGGCACACACCTTTAACAGCAACATTTGGGAGGCAGAGGTGGGAGGATCGCTGAGAGTTCAAGGCCACCCCAAGACTACATAGTGAATTCCAGGTCAGCCTGAGCTAGAGCAAGACCCTGTCTCAAAAACCAAACCAAACCAAACCAAACCAAACCAAACCAAAACAAAACAAAACAAAACAACAACAACAACAACAGAAGAAAACATGGATAGAAAAGATTTCACTGCATTGATTTGTTCAGATAATGCCTTTAGTTACTTATCAGTATTCTGCTTTTCTTGTTGCTTTTCCTCCCAGGCAAGTAAAGATGATGAGACGCAACATTAATCACACATGCAGTCAATTTATTAATGTGGTTTGACTACTAGATTTGAGAGAAACTTCTGGGATATGTCCATCACAGAACCATACAGAGTGACTACAGATAGGTAGGTGTGGTTCTGAGGTTAAAGGCTAAAATTGGGGCAGCAAAGTCAGGTCAATGTGCATGAGTCCAGCTTGTGGTTTGCTTAATCTGGAGTTAATCGTTTTTCATAATTTCTCTCCTTGTATTTTTTTCAATGCTAGTGTTGGCCAAAAAGTCCTGTGTTCAGGCTAGCTGAGACTGCATAGTGAATTCCAGGTCAGCCTGGGCTGGAGTGAGACCCTACCTCAAAAACTTAAAAAAAAAAAAAAAGGTGGGTGTGGAGGGGTTAATGTCCAAAATGTGTATGGAAATCCATGTACTGAACAATGTAATATCAAAATATAGCTGTGCTTTAAAATAGTCAAAGGACTTGAATAGATACTTTTTAAAAATGAGACATACCAGTGACCAATAATTATTACCACAACTAACTGTCATAGAAATGCAACTGAGAACCACAATGAGCCATTACCTCTGCTGCAGTCAGGTCCGCATTGCTGGCAAAAATTACCTGACTAAGAGCAGCTGTGGGAAAAGGTTTATTTTTGGCTTATAGACTTGAGGGGAAGCTCCATGATGGCAGGGGAAAATTGTGGCATGAGCAGAGGGTAGACATCATCCCCTGACTAACATAAAGTGGACAGTAGCAACAGGAGAGTGTGCCAAACACTGGCAAAGGAAAACTGGCTATAATGCCCATAAGGCTGTCCCCAACAATACACTGCCTCCAGGAGGTGTTAATTCCCAAATCACCATCCTCTGGGAACCTAGCATTCAAAACACCTAAGTTTATGGGGGACAGCTGAATAAAACCGCCACATTCTGCCCCTGGCCCCCATAAACTGATATCCATACATGATGTAAAATGTAATGCATTCAGTCCAACTTTAAAAGTCTCATAGTTTTTCTCAATCCTAATGATGTTCAAACATTCTAATAATCCAAGGTTTTTTTTTTTTATGGAGGAAAGGATATGATTTATTGAAGCTTACAGATCCAGGGAAAGTTCCATAATGGCAGAAGAAGCTGGCCTGTCTTCACAGGACCAGGCCAGAGAGAGAAAAAGCCCCAAACAAAAGCACAGCACACCTCAGGAACTCCAACTAGGCACACTTTGCATATCTTTACAATGGAATCTCAAACCCACCATCACACCTTAAGATCCGCCCAGTGACATTGCCTCTAGCAAGGAGGCTGCAGATGCAAACTATAAACTAATAAAACACTGAATATATTGGGGGCCATATATTCAAACTGCCACACTCCACCCCTGGCCCCCAATAGATTTATAACTATCACACATTGTAAATTGTACGCAGTCCAATTTCAAAGGTTCTCACAGTCTTGACCAACTTAAGGTAGTGAGTCCTGTTAAATACTTTCAACATATAAAGGCACAGAATAAACATTTTCAACTGGTATAGAGCATAGCAAGGAGAAACTAGAACAATGTAAACTCAGCCACCATCAGCAATCATCAAACTTCTGCAGTTCAAGTTCAATATAACCAGAGACTGACAGTCTCCGGGTTTTCCAATTCTGCCCCTCCAGCTGGGCAGAGTAGTCAGGGAAAACTTTCATCCCATGCCAACATTGTACTCCATGGTAGCCCTTTTGCACAGTCCTGGTATATCCAAAACATCTTTAGGTCTCCATGCAAACCACGGTCCATCTTCCAAAGGCTCTTTCAGCCTATAAGGGCCTCACGCCCTGCCTCATTCTGCATCTCAGTAGCGGCTCCTGGAACCGTGTGCAATTCGTGATGACTCCATGCATTTTTCATGCTTCCAAAACTAATACCAGGTGTGCAGGACACAGCCACATTCTTAATCCAGGGAGGAAATAATTCATAGCTTTGAAAAGCAGGTTCCTTCTCCAGTCAACTCTTTCCAAAAGAGTTTGCATTTCTTTTTTTTTAATTATTATTTTTTATTGACATCTTCTATACTTACATGCAAAAAACATATAATATTTCCCTCCAATCCAAGGTTTTTAACTGAGCTATATGTGGTAGTTTGAATAGACGGCCCCCAATATATTCAGTGTTTTATTAGTTTGTAGTTTGCATCTGCAACCACCTTGCTAGAGGCAATGTCACTGGGCATTAAGGTGTGATGGTGGGTTTGAGATTCCATTGTAAAGATATGCAAAGTGTGCCTAGCGGGAGTTCCTGAAGTGTGCTGTGCTTTTTTGCTGTAGCTTTGCTCTGTGTGCTGTGTGGCTGGTTGGCTTTTCTCTCTGCTTGGCCCTGTGAAGGCAGGCCAGCTTCTTCTGCCATTATAGAACTTCCCCTGGATCTGTAAGCTTCAATAAATAATATCCCTTCCTCCATAACTGTGCCTGGTCTGCAAGTTCATCTCAGTGAACCTGAAGCTGTCTGCTACACCATAGTACCAAAGAAATCCCCCAAAACCCCATAGTGGCACAGAATAAACACTGCAAAAGATGGCATTGGGCATAGCAAAGAAATATTCAACCAATACAAGATTTAAAACAGAGCTGGGTGTAGTGGTGCATGCCTTTAATCCCAGTACTTGGGAGGCAGAGGTAGGAGGATCACCGTGAGTTCAAGGCCACCCTGAGACTACACAGTAAATTCCAGGTCAGCCTGGACTAGAGTGAGACCCTACCTCGAAAAAAGCCAAAAAAAATTTTTTTTAAGACAGGACAAACATCAAACTGTAGTTCCAGGTCCAATACCTCTAGACAGTGACAAATCTCCAAGTCTGATAATTCTTTTTTGGTTTTTTGAGGTAGGGTCTCACTCTAGCCCAGGCTGACCTGGAATTCACTCTGTATTCTGAGGTTGTCCTTGAACTCATGGAGATCCTCCCACCTCTGCCTCCGGAGTGCTGGGATTAAAGGCGTGCGCCACCACACCCGGCAAGTCTAACCAGCAACAAGTCTCTGGGGTTCCAAGTCCATCCCTTCAGCTAGGCTACTCACAGTCCTGGAAAACTTCCTCTGGGGCCGGCAGCCCTCCTTAGCAGCCATCTGGTGGTCCCAGCATCTCCACTGGGTCTCCACTGCAAGCCACGGTTCATCCTTATGGTTTTATTGGGTCTCCATGCAGGCGTCCAGCAAACCTGCTTCACACTGCCCATGGCCATTTCCAAAACACAAGACCGTGTAGTAAATTCAGTGACCCTTTATTCTTGCATTTTTTATATGCCATAATACCAAGGGGAGTGCAAGTTTCTTAATCCAGCGGGGAATAAAGCAGACTTTGAAGAACAGGACACTCCTTGAGCATTCAGGTCCCTTCAAATGAGTGTACATTCTTTTTTTTTTTTTTTTTTTTTTTTTTTTTTTTTTTTATTGACAACAAAATATACTTACATACAAAAAGTGCATAGTATTTCCCTCCCCTCCCCCCATTCCCCTTTAGAACTCCACTCTCCATCATATCCCCTCCCTCTCTCCATTAGTCTCTTTTTTAATTTGATGTCATCATCTTTTACTTCTATTATGAGGGTCTTGCGAAGGTATTGCTAGGCACTGCAAGGTTATGGATATCGAGGCCAATTTCTGTCTGGGCAGTTGCATTGTAAGGAGTCGTACCCTTCCTTTGGCTCTTCCATTCTATCCGCCCCCTCTTCCACAATGGTCCCTGAGCCTTGGAGGGTGCGACAAAGGTGTTTCAGTGCTGGGCACTCCTCCATCCCTTCTTCTCAGCACTATGTTGCCTTTTGGATCATCCCAGTGGTCATCGCCATCTGAAAAGAGAAGCTTCTCTAACCAGAAGTGAGAGTAGCATTAATATGTGAATATGAGCATTAAGTGTACTATTTTCCGGGCAGCTTGGTGGGAATAGTATATACATTTAGACAAGAGCATGCTTTATACCCCTAAGGCTCATGACCTTACCTACCATAGACTTTGCTTAGGTTTTTCAGTACCAGGTATGTATTCCCTCCCGGAGAGAGGGCCTTCAGTCCAATTATGGAGCAGTTGGTTACCCCATGAGTAGACATGCCACTATTGCACCCATTCAGTCTTTGGGCCTGTCTGGCCAAATTTGAATATTCAGCGTCCACTGTTTTCACTGCTGATGACTTCTGTCTCCCATACTCTGCATGCAGTGCAGCTTTTTCCAGCTTTCAGTTGGCTGGTCTACAGGGAGAAGGTTTTCTGCTCAGCACCAGCTTGCTTTCTCAGTGACCTTGCCTCTCAGGCAAGAGATGTCTTCAGCAATAGGGTCTTACTATCTGTTTCTCGAGGGAAACCAAGGGCTTTGGCAAATGCCTTTAATGTTTTGGAGGCTACCGGGACCTCCTTGGCCAACAACTCACTGGAAGGTATCCCATCCCAGGCACTGAAAAATTTCTAGTAACAGTCTACAGCTTCTAGATGTACCATTATTCAAAAAAGTAATTTTACATAAGTTTTATTCACAATCTTTTGAAATTAGATTGACCCTCCCCCTGCCCTTCTTTTATGCATTCTCTACCCATGGCCTCGGTTAGGCCATTCCCCTCCTTGTAATCAGTCCTTCCACTTAGATATGTGCAATACCATACACTTAAGTCCTTCCCTTTCCTCCCTCCCTTATAGCCTTTTACCAGCTTACTGGTTTCTGGTACCAATTTTTGGTTCCAGTTCACACACAAGTCTGTATATTTGTAGCTAGGATCCACATATGAGAGAGAACATGTGACGTTTGGCTTTCTGAGCCCGGGTTACCTCACTTAGTATACATTCTTATTGTTGTCCCAATGCAACTCAGCCGGTCCAATCTCAGTGGTTGTAATCTCTCCAATTGCAGTTGAATGGGTAGCAGTTTCATCCAACGATATCTTTTTTTTTTCTGTGCCACATCCACATCCATCTTCTCACACCAGTCCATTTCTATGCAGTGCAGCCTTGCACAGCTTCTCAGGACCTGGCCATAACAGCAAGCCTGTTACACAAACTGCTTCTAACCCAGACCAGGCAAAGCTCTTTCTCACCCTCATAAGCCAAACCTCACAGTCCATAGTTCTTACTGCATTCAGATCTTTCAACTCTGACCAGAATAGTCCACCAAGCTGTACTTACGGCACTGCAAGGTGTCTCTTAGGCCAAGGTTTCAAATCCTTTTACATTCCTCTTGAAAACCAGCTCCAAAGCCGGGCGTGGTGGCACATGCCTTTAATCGCAGCACTGGGGAGGCAGAGGTAGGAGGATTGCCAAGAGTTCGAGGCCACCCTGAGACTACATAGTGAATTCCAGGTCCGCGTGAGCCAGAGTGAGACCCTACCTCAAAACAAACAAACAAACAAACAAACAAACAAACCAATCAATAAAAACAAAAAATAAATAACAGCCACACAGTCAGGTGTCCAGCAGCAACGCCACTCTTGGTACCAACTTTACTGTTGCAGTCAGGTTTGCATGGCCGGCAGAAATCACCTGACCAAGAGCAGCTTGTAGGAAAAAGGGTTTATTTTGGCTTATACTTGAGGGGAAGCTCCATGATGACAGGGGGAAATGATGGCATGATCAGAGAGTGGACATCACCTCCTCACCAACAGCAGATGGACAATAGTAACAGGAGAGTCTGCCAAACACTGGCAAGCGGAAACTGACTATAACACCCATAAGCCCACCCCCAACAATACACTGCCTGCAAGAGGCTTTAATTCCCAAATCGCCATCAGCTGGGAACCTAGTGTTCAGAACACCTAAATTTATGGGGGACACCTGAATCAAACCACCACAACCTCCTACATCTTTGGACACCCTTTTCCAGAATATGAAAGGTAAGTGTTAGGCAGGATGTGGAAAAAGGCAACCCTGCACATTGTGGGCCGGAATATAAATTATTACAAACATTATGGAAACTAATATATGGTGGTTTCCCCAAAAGTTAAAAATAGAACTGCCAGAGGATCCATTAAAATCCCACTACTGGGTATACATCCAGGGGAAATGCAATCAATATTTAGAATGCTGTTTGTGGCAGTGTTGTTCCCAGTGGTCAAGACAAATGGGTACTGAAGATATAACACGCACAGTGGTATAGAAAGTCCTCTGCAGTGGGTGACCCTTCATGATGGTTTGAAACTGTGTCAGTTGCACTCAGTCCAATTAGAATTTTGATCTTTTCCCAGCTTAGAAGTTTGCGAATGCCAGTTTTAAAGATTTGATTCATGTGTGAAGGCGTGAGTGCTGGCATGCATGTGGAGGTGAGAGGACAAGCCTCAGTTGAGCCTTCTGCCTTTCCACCTCCTTTGAGATGGGGTTTCCCGCTCTGGGTTCTCACTCTGCTGTGGTTTGTGCTGCACTTGCCTCCAGCTTCCAGGAGTCTCCCGTCTCTGCCTCCCCTCTTGCCATCAGAGTATGTGTGTCTGCCACAGCTTCTGGCTTTTGACATGGACTCTGGGCCTTGAACTTGGATACTCCAGCTTGAGCTGTAAGTGCTTTATCCTTGAGCCATTCTCCCCAGCCTGAGCACTTACTGTACATAACTTAGAGAGTAAAGAATTGAAATGATACACTAGAATTATCTTGGTAAGTGATGAGGTTATGTAGGTATATTATAGGTATATTAAACTTTTTAAAAACTATTAGCAACTTAAGGTGAATTCATTGGGATATAAACTCGTAACTTGTAAATTGAGGAACATCTGTACATTTAGCCTTAAAAAAAAAAAAAAAAAAAAAAAAAGAAGCAGAGCTGGAGAGATGGTTCAGTGGTAAAAAGGTGCTAGCATGTAAAGCCTGCTGGCCCAGGTTCAACTCTCTAGTACCTACATAAAGCCAGACACACATCTGGAATTTATTACTGGGGCAAGAGACTGTTGTGTGCCCATATTCATTCATTCATTCATTCTCTGCTCACTGTTCATTCATTTCCATATGCTCACTGTTCAAAAATAAATAAGTTTTAAAAAATATTATTTTATATTATTTAAAAAATAAGCCAGACATGGTGGCACACACCTTTAATTTTAGTACTTGGGAGACAGAAAGATCACTGTAAGTCTGAGGCCAGCCTGAGACTCAGTGAGTTTGAGGTTAACCTGGCTTAGAATGAGACCTTACCTAGTAAAAAAAAATTATTGGGGCAGGGGCCTAGAGACTAGTCTAGAGTTCAGATTTCACCTACACACAAAAAAATCCAGATGCAAAGTGGTATGCACATCTGTAATGCAAACATGCCTATGACAGCGGGGGGGGTGGAGCCAGGAGAATTGTGAATGGAGCCAGCTACACTGACATTTACTGGGGGGAGGATACGGGGGGGGGAGATACTGTCTGAAAACAAGGTGGAAGGAATGGTTATCCTCTGTCCTCTACATATGTGCAGTAAGCCTGACTGTTTTACCTGTAATCCCCACTGTTCAGGAGACAGAGGCAGGAAGATTGCAATCTTGAGGTCATCTTCAGCTTAGACCTTGTTTTAAAAATAAAAATAAGCTAGCCAGGTGGGGTGGCACGCCTTTAATCTCAGCACTCAGGAGGCAGAGGTAGGAGGATCGCTGTGAGTTCAAGGCCACCCTGAGAATACAGAGTGAGTTCCAGGTCATCCTGGGCTACAGTAAGATATTACCTTGAAAAAAAAAAAAAAAACACACAAAACAAAACAAAATATATATAATAAAAATAAGGGCCAGGAGTTGGTGACACACACCTTTAATTCCAGCACTTGGGAGGCAGGGGGAGGGGGATCACTGTGAGTTCAAGGTCACCCTGAGACTACATTGTGAATTCCATATCAGCCTGGGATAGAGTGAAACCCTACTTCAGAAAAACAAAGAAATAAAATGAAAATAAAAATGAGGGCTAGGGACAGAGCTCGATTGCTAAAGTGCTTTCCTAGCATGCACAAAGCTCTGGGATTTGTCACCAGTACAGCATAAACCAGGTGTGAGGGCACATGTATGTAATGCCAGCACTCAGGAGACAGTGGCAAGAGGATGATAAGTTCTGTGATCAGCCATAGCTATATAAGGAATTTGTGACTACCTTGGGCTATGTGAAACCCTGTCTTATACAAACACACAATGTGTCATAGCTCAGTGGTAGAATGCCTGCCTAGCATGCTTGAAATCCTGAGCTTTCTTTACCAAATGGTGCTGAAAAATTGGATGCCCACATACAGAAGACTGAAACTAGATACCTATCTCTCACCCTACACAAAAATCAACTGGAAATGAATTGATTTTTTTTTTTTTTTCTGTTTTGTTTTGTTTCTGAGACAGGGTTACCCTATGTATCCCAGGTTGGTCTTGAACTGGATTCTCCTGCCTGTATCTCAAGTGCTAAAAATTTTAGGTGTGTGCCACTACACCCAGCTTGGACCAAAGACCTTAATGCAATACCTGAAACTAATACAGGGAAGCACTTCTAGGTTTAGACAATGACTTTCTGAAAAAGATTGTTTAAGAAATAACAGCAGGAGATGAGCTGAGGAAATGACTAAGTGCTTAAAGGCACTTAACTTGCAAAGCCTGACTGCCTGAGTTTGATTAAAGCCAGATGTACAAAGTGGCACATGCATTTGGAGTTTGTAGTGGCGAGAGGTCCTGGCAGGCCCATTTCCTTTCTCTCATTCTTTTTTTTTTTTTTTTTTTTTTTTTTTGAGGTAGGGTCTCACTCTGGCCCAGGCTGACCTGGAATTCACTACGTAATCTCAGGGTGGCCTTGAACTCATGGCGATCCTCCTACCTCTGCCTCCGGAGTGCTGGGATTAAAGGCGTGCGCCACCACGCCCGGCTACTCCTTTCTCTCATTCTTGCAAATAGATCAATTAAAAAAAAAAAAAAAAGAAATAGAGCCAGGCATGGTTGCACTTGCTTTTTTTTTTTTTTTTTTGTTTTGCGAGGTAGGGTCTCACTCTGGCCCAGGCTGACCTGGAATTAACTATGTAGTCTCAGGGTGGCCTCGAACTCTTGGCGATCCTCCTACCTCTGCCTCCCGAGTGCTGGGATTAAAGGCATGCGCCACCACGCCCGGCTTGCACTTGCTTTTAATTCTAGCACTCAGGAGGCAGAGGTAGGGAGGATAGCTGTGAGTTTGAGGCCACCCTGAGACTACATAGTTAATTCCAGGTCAGCCTGGGCCACAGTGGGACCTTACCTCGAAGAACCAAAAATAAAAGTAAAAAAAAAAAATAATAATAATAATATGTTGGGTGTAGTTACACATGCCTTTAATCCCAGCACTCAGGAGGCAGAGGTAGGAGGATCACTGTGAGCTCAAGGCCACCCTGAGACTACATAGTGAATTCCAGGTCAGCCTGGGCTAGAGTGAGACCCTACCAAAAAAAAAAAAAAAATTAAAAACCAAAAAAGTAAATGTTCTAATAAGTATGCTACAGGGCTTGGGGTGTCTTAGAGAGCAACAGAACCTTTCTTGGCTCTTGGTTGGCTTCAACCAAGGGGTAAGGGTGCCTGTCTGTTGCAGAAAACTCCCACTGAGTCAGTGGGCTCTGTTCTTTCTTAGCCAGGTTATGGAATCAGTTTAAGTGTCCACCGACACTTGAATGAATAAAGAAAATGTGGCATATAGGTACAATAGAACAGCTCTTATTCAGCTGTAGTGAACAAATGTTTGCAAGAAAATGGATGGAAGCATCTATTTTAAAATTTTAATTAATTAACTTATGTGCACACAGAGAGACAGAAGAGAGAAATTGGGTTACCAGGGCTTCTAGCCACTGCAAATGAACTCCAGATGTGTAGGCTACTTTGTGCATCTGGCTTTACATGGGTACTGGAGAATGGCACCCAGGTCATTAGGCTTTGCAGGCAAGTACCTTAACTGCTAAGCCACCTCTCCAGCCTGCAACCTCTGTTCTTTCTAGGTTCTTGTCTCTTCACCTGAAGAATGGAATAGACTGCCAAGGGCCAATGAACAAGGATTTATTTACGCACGAGTGTAATAATGAACAAAAACTGGACTCGGGTGGCTACAAGTTTGCCAACCAGGAGGGCAAAGGTGGCTCTAGCTGTGTCTCGATGACAGCAGGCTTGCCAGCCCAGAGAACATGAAAGGATTACAGCTCTGAATCCTTGACTGGCTTCAGGGCACCAGCCAAAGGCACTGAAGCAGGGAGCTGGGATGCCAGAGCAATAGCAGGTCTCCTTGTACCAGGAACCAGAGATGGCAAGAACAGAACTGGGTCTCCTGCGAAGCAAAGGCCAGAGGCTGCCAAGGTAGTAGGTCACTTTGGGTCTCTCTGAGACAAGACAGTTCTGGAGCCAGAGAACATCTCTGGCCCTGTGAGGTAGTTTGAATAGATGGTTCCCAATATATGCAGTGTTTTATTACAGTTTGTCATTTCAATCTGCAGCCACCTGGCTGTAGGAGGTGGATCTTGGGATCCAGCCCTAAGGTGTGGTAGTGGATTTGAGATTCACATTTAAAGATATGCAAAGTGCCTACTTCCATCTGAGAGTTCCCGAAGTGTGCTCTGTGGCTTTTGGCTTGGTTTGTGGCTTTTCTCTCTCTCTCTCTGCTTGGAGCTGTGAAAGCAGGCCTGTTTGTTCTGCCATTATGGAACTTCCCCTGGATCTGTAAGCTTTAGCAAATCCCTTGCTCTGTAATGTGCCTGGTCTGGAAGTTCATTTTATGAACTTGAGGCTGTGTACTACACGCTGCTAAGTAGCAAGTTCAGCAGCCAGAGCGTGATCACCTTTACAGGCTCACATCCAACACCCTGAGCTCCGTGGCTTTCAAAGACAGGAGCTGCAGTGCAAGGAGCTCCAGGTCCCATGGGTCCAGCAGCCCAAGCGGAGTAGCCCCTGGGGTCCTCGGGTCAGGCAGTCCAAGCCCTCAGCAGTGGTTCTCTGGGTTTCCTCTCTTCACTTGAATGCCTAGGAGCTGAGAGCAAGAGCTTATATAGACACAGGCGGGACCTGATTGATGCATGCAAATAAGCAGGTATCATAGGGACCAATGAGAAGAGCCAGGGAAACCCACAAAATTTAAAAGTTCCAGGCTGTACAGATGGCTTCGTGGTTACAGCTTGCGAAGCCTAAGGACCCAGGTTCAATTCTCCAGAACCCACATGAGCCAGATGCACAAGGTAGCACATGTGTCTGGAGGTTGTTTGTAGTGTGGTTAGAGGTCCTGGCACACTCTTTTCTCTCTCTCTCTCAAATAAATAAAAATAATAAACATATTACAAAGGTCCTGCCAAGCCTCCATTTTCTTCAGACCTGCACCCCTCCCCCCCATCAAGTAGCAGCACCAGCTTTAAAAACATGGTAAACTGGGCGTGATGGTGCACACCTTTAATCCCAGCACTTGGGAGGCAGAGGCAGGAGAATTGCCATGAGGTCTACACTGATAATCCCCGCCATGCGGTGGGGCACAGGAAATGTGGCTTTCGGAAGACCCACTCCCTGGCACTGCTCGTAGGGAGTCCAAATCCTTCTGATTGAGGCCCCTCCAAAAAAGCTATCCTGAGACTACATAGTGAACTCCAGGTCAGCCTGGGCTAGAATGAGACCCTACCTGGAAACCCCCAAAAAAAAAAAAAAAAACCATGCTAGAGCCTGGAGATGTAGCTCAGATCTTAAAGGCTCTTTCTTACAAAGCCTGATGGCTCTGGGTTCAATTCCCTAGTACCCATATAAAGCCAGATGCACAAAGTGGCATGTGTGTGTGTGTGTGGATTTCCTATGTAGTAGTAGGAGGCCCCTGAAAGAAAAAAAGACAGGGAAGTCTGCACTTGCTAGAAATCATGGATGATCAGATTTCTTATCTTGAAAAAACAAAACAAAAAGAGAGAGGGAGGAAGGGCCCAAGAATTGAGGTTCACAGGCCTGGAGGAACTCCTCCTGAACCCCCCAACCTTTTTTTGTGTGTGTTTCTTTAAATTTTATTTATTTACAAGAAGAAATAGAGAGATAGAAGAGAGACAGAGAGAACGGGCATGCCAGGGCCTCTAGCCACTGCAAATGAACTCCAGATGCATGTGCCCCTTGTGCATCTGGCTTACGTGGGTCTTGAGGAATTGAAAATGGGTCCTTTGGCTTCATAGGCAAATACCTTAACTGCTAAGCCATTTCTCCAGCCCCCCAAAGTTTTTCATAAGTAAGTTCCTAGCCACAGACTTTGGGCCAGATTTATAATACCAGGCATGATTTCCCACCTGTAGAGTGGGCCTCAAATGTAATCGAAGAGCAATTGGTTACTCCCATAACTGTCTTGCCACTACTGTACCAGTGGACCCATCTTGCCTTGAAGATCAGGCGTGAAGTACACAAGGTCCACAGTTGGGTAGGATTGTTGAAGTCTTTCTCCTCCTAATAGCTGGTTAACACCTAGAACAAAGATAGTTAGCTGGTAGGGAGGAAGCTGTCAGCTCAGAATCATTTCAACTGGACCACGTGGTATCTTAAGCAACAGGAGGTTATGATCTAGTTGTTTTTTAAAAAAAATTTTAGATTTATTTGTATATCTTTGTACCAGTTCTCTTATTATTGCAAATTAATGCCCATCTGGCTTCATGTGGAAGATTGGGAGTTGAACCTGCACTAGCTTTTCAAGAAAGTGCCTTTAAACATGGCCTCCATCTAGTTGTGTTCATCAAACAAGAGTAATGGCAATAGCCAACATTGTTTGGGGATCCTCTGGGGCCTCCCTGATTAAAAACTCATTGGGAGGTCTCTGATCCCTGGCACTGGGATTTTCACAATGCTCCATCACTTTTGGAACCAGTTTTATCCACCTATTAAAAGTCTTCATTTAAATACTTTTTAAAAATAAAAACTTTAAACACACACACACACACATTGTTTGTTTTTGGGTTCTGGAGAATCGTAGAACCGGACTCACAGGCAAGCGCTTAACCGCTAGCCCATTTAAATACCAGGTTTTTTGAGGTAGGGACTCACTCTAGTCCAGGCTGACCTGGAATTCACTATGTACTCTCAGGGTGGCCTTGAACTCACAGAGATCCTCCTACCTCTGCCTCCCAAGATCTGGGATTATGTTGGGCATTGCTGAACATGAGCTGGGACTGTGAGGAAACTGTCCTGGGCTGTTGGACATGGCTGGGGACCCTGGGCTGTAGGGGTTGCAGCCAGCCTTACCATTGGGAACACACTCTGGTGATGGAGCTGGCCCTCCCTTCTCTCAAGGTCATCATGTGTCCCATAGTGGGTGAAACTGGTGGGTTCTCCCCATCTCAAAAGCACCTGAACATTCCATAGTCAGGGCTTTTCCACCCCTCCCCCCATAGTTCCTGACCTTGTGGCCAGCTGCCCAAGAGACCCTTAAATGGTAGTAAACAGACTCCCTGCAGCTGTAGCCATCCAATATATGTAGCTGAAGTCACATAGTTTTTCCAGCCACTTCTGTTATTTCCCTTGCAGCTTCTCCCTGGAAACTTCTGCCTTCCAACACCAGCCAATTAGATAGCAATCCATAAACCTATGTATCTAATCACCTTATAGTATGTACGTGCCTTCTCAACCTTTCTCAAGTGTTTATAAACCCACTCCCCTTTTGAATAAACGAGAACAGGCTATCCATCAGACTGCCTCCCGGGTGGTTCATTCATTACCTCACCTGCTCCAGGACCCTGCTTCCCCTCAGCACCTCCTGTGCCCAGGACATTGGTGGCCAACGACCCCTGGGAATAGCGAGGATCCACAGGATTAAAGGTGTGCGCCATCACACCTGGCCTTTAATTTTTTTTAATTTGAGGCAGGGTCTCACACTAGCTCAGGCTGACCTAGAATTCACAGTGTATTCTCAGGGTGGCCTCGAACTCACAGCAATCCTCCTACCTTTGCCTCCCAAGTACTGGGATTAAAGGCGTGTACCACCACACCCAGCTTAGTTTTTTTTTTTTTTTTTCTTTCTTTCAAGCAGGGTCTCACTCTAGCCCAGGCTGACCTGATGCTCACTCTGTATCCCTAAACTGGCCTCAAACAGTGATCCTTCTACCTCAGCCTTCTATTGAGTTCCTTCCTTCCTTCCATCTTGGTTTTTCGAGGAAGGGTCTCACTCTAGCTCAGACTGACCTGGATTCACTATGTAGTCTCAGGGTAGCCTTGATCTCATAGTGATTTTCCTACCTCTGCCTCCCAAGTTCTGGGATTAAAGGCATGTACCACCATGCCTGGCCCATTGATTTCTTTGAACATACTTATAATCATTCTTTTGAATTCTTTGTCTGGGATTTCCTCTAGATCAGTCTCACTGGAGGTCATTTCTGTTAGATTTATAATTTTTGATGGAATTCTCTTTTTTGTGTGTGTTTCTTGTATTTTAATGTAGAGAATTTTGCACCTTGAGTTAGTTTGATGCTTGGATTTCTAATTATCTGTTGAATTCTTAGACATGTAAATCACATGTTATATCTTCAGGAAAGGAGCATAAGGTGCCAGGTATGGCTCTTAACAGCAGAAGTGGCCCAAGCTGTTGAATATGCTAGCTATGAAAATACTCTACTATCAAATGGACAAAAATGTTCATTTTGATTTCAGTAATTTCTCATGGATAAAAGAACATGGCTGGTTGGGACATGCTAGGATTTTGGTTACTTAAAAATGGAAAAAGTGTAAGTTGAATTACAGTGAGAGGTAATATTAACTTTGGAACCAAAGATGAAAGTATCTTGGGTATCTGGGAGAGGGAGGTTGGGCAATGTCAATTTCCACAGATACTAGAAGTTGAGTCTATGGAAGGCTGCAGTTATGGAAAACAAGGAGGTGAAGAGGGGAGGACAGAGTGTAGCTCAGGGGTGGAGAAAAGAGGAAAAGTAAACAAGTTCTGGGCTGGGTAGAGAAAAATATAGAGTAATTCTAAACTCCAACTGAATAATATGTACACACAAACAAAACCAGCATGGAGTATTTACACAAGAGTGGTGATTAAAACAAACAGGTAAACTGGGTGTGGTGGCACATGTCTTTAATCCCAGCACTTGGGAGGCAGAGGTAGGAGGATCGCTGTGAGTTTGAGGCCACCCTGAGATTACATAGTGAATTCCAGGTCAGCCTGAGCTAGGGTAAGACCCTACCTCGAAAACACACACACACACAAAAAAAAAAAAAAAAAAAAAAAAAAAAAGAAAAACAACAACAACAAAAAAACAACAACAACAGGTAAACTAACAAAGCCAAATTCCCTAAACTGTTGACTCACACCCTTAGTCCTATCAACTGGGAAGCTGAGACTCTTGGTCTGTAATGGGTTTCAGATCAGCCTGGGCCCGAGTGAGACTCTGCTCCCAAGAAAGAAAGAAGAAAAAGGAATAAAAGGCACTAATTTAAATCAAGAAATATCTCCTAGGCTGGGCGTGGTGGCACATGCCTTTAATCCCACCACACCTACCTCTGCCTCCCACTTACTGGGATTAAAGGGGTGCGCTACCACACCAAGTTTATAAGCACTTTTCTAAACGTCCATACCCATATATTAATGCCGCTCTCACTTTTAGTTAGAGAAGCTTCTCTTTTCAGGTGGCAGTGACCTTGGGATGACTCAAAAGTCACCATAATGCTGAGAAGAAGTGACAGAGGAATGTTCAGCAAGACATCCCTATCATACCTTCAAAGGATCAGGGTCCAGGTGCAGAAGAGGGGGCAGGAAGAATGTAAGCCGAAGGAAGATGTAGCAGACAGCCTCACGTCTCTGGGATGAACTCCAAACTGGGCACAGTTCATGGGAGGAATGACAATTATTTGAAGCTTACAAATACAAGGAAGTTCCAGAATAGTGAAAAAGAGAAAACCTACCAACTAAAGCAAGGGCAAAAACCTGGCAGAACTTGCACTTTGCTCACTGTGGGCTGAAATTTAGATCTGCCCACAGTGACACCTCCACCAGCCAGGCAGCTAGATATCCAAGAAGCTTTAATAAAACTCCCGAATCTACAGGGGTACATCCATTCAAACCACCACAGAAGGGTAGGACTGCTTCCAATGCCACCTTACAGACACAAAGTGGCCGGATATCCATGCTCTTGCAGTGCCTGGCACTATCTACATAAGACCATCATCATAGGAGGAAAAGATGATGACATCAAAACAAAAGAGAGGCTAATAGAGGAAGAAGAGCTTCGGAGGGTGGCTTCGTGAGGAGTAAAGTGGGTGTGGAGAGATTTGTTGTCTATAATTATGGAAGCTGTCAATTAAAACATTAAAAAAAAAGAGGGCCTGGAGAGATGGCTTAGCACTTAAGCACTTGCCTATGAAGCTTAAGGACCATGGTTTGAGGCTCGATTCCCCAGGAACCACATGAGCCAGATGCACAAGGTGGTACATACATCTGGAGTTCATTTGTAGTGGCTGGAGGCCCTGGCACGCCCATTCTCTATCTGTCTCTTTCTCTGTCGCTTTAAAATAAATAAATAAATAAATAAATAAATAAATAAATAAATAAATAAATAAATAATAGATAAATAGAGCCAAGCACTATTAATCCCAGCACTTGGGAGGCAGAGGAAGAAGGATTGCTGTGAGTTTGAAGCCCCCTTGAGACTACATAGTGAATTCTACCACAGCCTGGGCTACAGTGAGACCCTGCCTCGAAAAATGCCAAAGGACCAAAAAAAAAAAAAAAAAAAAAAAAGGCTAGAGAGACGGTTTAGCAGTTAAGGAACTTGCCTACAAGCCGAAGGACCCAGGTTCAATTCCCCAGGACCCATGTAAGCCAAATGCACAAGGTGGTGCATGTGTCTGGAGTTTGTACTGGCTGGAGGCCCTGGTGCACCCATTCTCTCTCTCCCCCTCTTTCTCTCTGTCAAACAAATAAAAATAAAATATTTAAAAAAGGCCCTGGTGGCAATCCCATCGGGAGGCAGAGGTCTCTCTCTCCCCCACCCTGAGACTCTCTGTCAAACAAATAAAAATAAAATATTTAAAAAAAGAAATACCAAAAGCAACCTCAAGACACTATTTAAGGATGGCAAAACTGACCAATAATACATTAATTAATGCATCAGTATTTTTCACTTAAGTCTGCTAGGTTTGAATTCCTTCCATCCTGGGGATTCATATTTAGTAATCTACCCTATAGAAGGTACAATCAGCTTTTTCAATGCAGGCCTATGGATCTGGCTTTGGGGGCAGGTATTGTCCCAGGACAAGATGGCCTGTTAACCTTTTGGGGTGGCTTCCAGTATCACATATGCTGAGTGAGAGGTTGGTTGCACTGTGGGCTGGTTAGTTGGTAGATCTGTTCTTCAGATCCGCTGTGCTAAATGCTGTGGGGTGGAGGGGTGGCTCTGATTTCTTGGCTTTTGAGATCTGCAGTGATTCCTTGTGCTTGTGGTTGAGGGAGGGGAGGCTGTGGAGAGTGCCTGAGTTTTTCCAGAGCTCCTCTGCTGGTCCTTTATTATCTTCTCCAGGTTTTTTTTTTTAACTTATTTATTTTTCTTTTTGTTTTTAATTTAATTTATTTACTTGAGAGAAAAAGGGAGAGAGAGAGAAAAAATGAGAATGGGCACACCAGGGCCTTCAGCTTCTGCAAATGAACTCCAGACACATGTGCCACCTTGTGCGTCTGGCTTATGTGGGTCCTGGGGAATTGAACCTGGGTCCTTTGGCTTGCAGGCAAATGCCTTAACTACTAAGCAATCTCTCCAGCCCATTTTTTGTTTTTTTTGAAGTAAGATCTTGCTCTAGGGCAGGCTGACTTGGAATTCACTATGTAGTCTAATGCTGGTTGAGATAGGAGGATTTCTGTGAGTTTGAGGCTACCCTGAGACTACAGAGTGAATTCCAGGTCAGCTTGGACTAGAGTGAAATCCCCTCAAAAAACCAAGCTTATGGCTTGGGAGGTAATAAGCCCTAGGGGAGTAATGACTGTTGCCTGGCTAAATGGATATAGTGTGTCTCAACATATTAATAATACTCTCACTTTTGGTTAGAGATGCTTCTCTTTTCAGATAGCAGTGACCACTGGTGTGAGTCAGAACTCAACAAATGCTGAGAAGTGACAGCGGTGTGTTCACTGTGATATCTCTATCACACCCTCCAAGGTTCAGGGACTATTGTGGAAAAGGTAGCAGAAACAATATAAGGGCTAAAGGAAGGGGGAGTGCTTTGCCATATTGTCTGCCAGACACAGAGTGGCTTTGATATTCATGACCTCACTGTGGCTGATGCTACCTACAGAAGACCTGCACGCTAGGAGGGAAAAAAATGATGACATCAAAATAGAAGAGAGACTATTTGGAAAGGAGAAGGGATTCAATGGAGAGAAGATTTAGGAGGGGAAAGAGGGTGGTGGGAAGGGATTATGGTCATGTTTTGTTAATAAAATTGAAAATCTAGCCAGTTGTGGTTAAAATAACAAGCCAGGCACCCTCCAAGGCTCAGGGACCATTGCGGAAGAGGGGGCGGATAGAATGGAAGAGCCAAAGGAAGGGTATGCCCTCTTACAATGCAACTGCCTAGACAGAAATTGGCCTCGATATCCATGACCTTGCAGTGCCTAGCAGTACCTCCGCAAGACCCTCAAAATAGAAGAAAAAGATGATGACATCAAATTAAAAGAGAGACTAATGGAGAGAGGGAGGGGATAGATACGATGGAGATTGGAGTTCTAAAGGGGAATGGGGGGAGGGGAGGGAAATATCAGGTGGGGTTTTTTTGTATGTAACTATAAAAGTTGTCAATAAAAAATAATGAGCCAGGTGTGGTGGCCCATACCTTTAATCCCTATACTCTGGAGGCAAAGGTAGGAGGATCACTGTGAGTTGGAGACAAAAAAAAAAAAAAAAAGAACTCTAAAAAGTAGCATAATTTACATGCCAATTGAAAAAGTGAATGTCATGTTTTGTTACATCAATATTCACATGTATGATATACAAACAAGAGGGTTATTGATTAGTTTGTATTGCAAATATTTTTCTAATGGCTGTTTTACAAATGTTGGGAATATTACCATTACTTCTATTAGCAAGAGAACCACACACTTGAACTTGCGCAAAATGAAAGCGTACCTGTAGCATTACAGACAAGTGACTTTGCAATGGAAACATCTTTTGAATCTCTGAATAGAGAGGAAGGATCTGAGAAATGGATTTGCCTTTCTTCTTACCTAAGTTTTTCTGCGGGTCACATCTTTATATCTTCTAAAAGCGTGACTGCCTCATCCTACTGACCTTCACTGTGGTCTTTTAGCTGCCTTTTGTGGTGTGGTTTGAGGGCTCAGAGCAAGAAGCATGAAGGGTTCCCTTGCAGAACGTATGTAGGAAAATGTAGGATAATTAGGAGAGCAGATGTTTCATATACTGGTTCTCATTATTGTAAGGCTGAGCAATGGCAGTCATGTGTCCTCTTATATTTGTGTCTACATTTTTTATTTCCAGGTAGGGTCTTGCTCTAGCTCAGGCTGACCTGGAATTCATTATGTAGTCTCAGGGTGCCCTTGAACTCACGGCAATCCTCCTACCTCTGCTTCCTGAGTGCTGGGATTAAAGGCATGTGCCACCAAGCCCGGCTACATTTTTAATACGTTATAGTTCTCTGAAATGTGGACTCAGGGCAAAGGCCTCTCTTGTCCAAGCACAATTGGGGCATTGACTTCTTTTATTCAGTCGGTGACAGTAAAACATGGTCTAATAGGAGTCATTTCACCCACGTACATAGCCTGTCCTGATTGGAAGATGGTTCTTAGCCAGTTTATTCCTTCACTGGTGTCTTTCGATATTAGTCCCCATCTCCCCCATGCTGGGGGTTGTATCCAGGTCCTTTTTATTTTAATTTTTATTTATTTATTTGTTTGAGGGTGGGAGGCAGATAGAGATAGAAAGAATGGGCACTCCAGAGCCTCCAGCCGCTGCAAACAAACTCCAGATGCTTGCGCCACCTTGTGCATCTGGCTTATGTGGGTCCTTGGGAATTGAACTGTGTTCCTTTGACTTTGCAGGCAAGTACCTTAACCGCTAAGCCATTTCTCCAGTCCACCCCCCCCCATTTATTTTATTTTATTTTTTTGGTTTTTCAGGGTAGGGTAGGGTTTCCCTCTAGCCCAGGCTGACCTGGAATTCACTCTGTAGTCTCAGGCTGGTCTTGAACTCACAGTGATCTTTCTACCTCTGCCTCCTGAGTGCTGAGATTAAAGGCGTGCGCTACCATGCCTGGCCCCTGACTCTTTTGTACTAAGTGAGCTACCACTGAGTCATATCCTCAGTTCTCTTTCTTTTTTTTTATTAAAAAAAAACTATTTTAGCCGGGTGTGGTGGCGCACGCCTTTAATCCCAGCACTCGGGAGGCAGAGGTAGGAGGATCGACATGAGTTCGAGGCCACCCTGAGACTACATAGTTAATTCCAGGTCAGCCTGGACCAGAGTGAGACCCTACCTTGCAAAAACAAAAAACAAAAAACAAACAAACAAAAAAAACTATTTTATTTATTTATTAGAGATAAATTTGAGAGGAGAGAGAGAGTCAGAGACACAGAGAGAAGCAGAGAATGGGCATGCCAGGGCCTCTTGCTACTGCAAAAAACCCTCCAGATGCGTGTGTCACTTTGCACATCTGGCTTTAAGTGGGTACTGGAACTGAACCTGGCCAGCAGTCTTTGCAAACAAGCACCTTTAACCATGGAGCCATCTTTCCAGTCCTATTTTGAGACAGGTTTCACTAAGTTTTCCATGCTGGCCTTGACCTCCCTCTGTAGCCCAGGCAGAGCTTTTGATCCAAGTCTGCTCAGTAGCTGGGATTACAGACCTTTGCTACCAGGTCCCTTGCCAGGCTTCTTTATTTTTATTTTTATTTCTCGAGGTAGGGTCTCACTCTAGCACAGGCTGACCTGGAATTCACTACGTAGTCTCAGGGTGGCCTTGAACTCACGGCGATCCTTCTACCTCTGCCTCCCGAGTGCTGGGATTAAAGGGGTGCACCACCACACCCGGCTACTTCACAGTTAAAAAAACAAATTGTGTTAAACTTTAATTCTTTTTGAGGGGCTAGGCATGGTGGTGCATGTCTTTAATTCCAGCACTTGGGAGATAGAGGTAGAAGGATTGCTGTGAGTTCAAGGCCACCCTGAGACTACAGAATGAATTCCAAGTCAGCTTGGGCTAGACTGAGACCCTACCTCAGAAAACCCCACCAAAGAATTTTTTTTTGAGAACTGGAGAGATGGCTGAGTAATAAAGGCACTTGCCTAACAACCCTAGTTTGATTCCCCAAGTGCCCATGTAAAACCAGATGCATAAAGTGGTGCATGTGTCTGGAGTTTGTTGCAGGAGCTGGAGGATCTGGCACATCCATTCTCTCTGTTGGCACATGTAGTGGCACATGCTTTTAATCCCAGAACTCGGGAGACACAAGTAGCAGGATTGCTGTGAGTCTGAGGCCGCTTTGAGAGTACATACCGAATTCCAGGTCAGCCTGGGCTATAGTGAAACCCTACCTTGAAACTCTCCCCTCCCGTCAGAGAAAAACCAAAAAAAATTTTTTTGAGGTACATTTTCATCTGAGGGGTTCATAAGTGAAGACCATGCTTCTAAGCTCACTGAGTTGCTTGGAAGAATTTATTTCCTCATCACAATGACTGAGGGCTTTGGCACTTTTGCTCGTTGTGTGTGCCCTGAGATTAGATGAACACACAGATTTCCTGAAGTCACTTTCCATGTGGCTGCTGCATTCTCTAAGCCAGGTGTGTGGGAACCTTCCCCTGGGGAGACATGAACAAAGTCTTCACCCCAGGTAGGGTACAGGTGACAGGACAAAGGATGATGACACAAAACTAGGTTTGGCGAAGCAATGGGTTTATTGGGGTTACTTACAGATCAGATGAGGGGTTGCTTACAGGAGCATTGGAGACGCCAGAACAGCTGCACTACCAAGAATGCCCTTCCCATGCTGGGTGACCACCTCCCCACGGGCACTTCTTATTTTGGGATTGCCCCTGCAGATCTTAGGTTGAGGGTTTACTAACGGAACGTGGAGACGCCATCGAGACGACTGCAAACCATTGAGAACTCGCACCTCATCCTGGGCTGCGTCGCTGGGAAGCCCAGCCCAGGGCAGGTGAGGACTCATGGAAGTTGCCTCTCTGGAGCACACTGCACAACCTCAGGCAGCTCAGGGAGGCTTGAGGATGCCACGTGACTTGAGGCAGCTCAGAGTCCTCCAAAACCGTGTTTTTTTTTTTCTTTTTTTTTTTCCCCCCTTTTTTCTAGCCTTAGGGTAGGGTTTTGCACCCTTTGCCCAGATTTGACTTTTTGAGTCTCTGGAACTTCCTTCCTGCCCCCATCCAGGAAGGAATGTTTCAGCTTCTAATTAACATAACCTTGGCAAGTTGTTATGTGACCTTTAAGTTTCAGGTCTCCCAGACTTGACTCCTGAATCAGAGCCAGTGTCCTCCTCCTCCTCCTCCTCCTCAGGAGATGACATTGCAGTTCAGAGGGATCTTCTACACAGCACCAGCTAATACCTCAGGTAAGGTCCATTTAATTAATTAACTAATTATTTATTTATTAAGGTAGGGTCTCACTCTCACCCGGTTGACCCGGCACTCATTCTGTCGTCCCCTTGAACTCACAGGATCTTCCAACACTAACAGTGCTGGGATTAAAGGCCATGTCTGGCCTTTTTTTTCTTTTTCTTTTTCCAAAGCCTTTTTGCCAGATTAAGTTGAGTTTACCCAAGATAATCTTTCTTTTTGATGTGTTAAAAATCAATTTAAGATCTTAATTATACCGGAACTCATACATACTCTATTCCCTATGAGCCAATCACAAGTTCTGTCCACATTCAAGGGACAAGGATTATACAGAACTTGAAGGTATGGGTAAGGGGGTGTGGGAATCATTTGAGAGTTCTGGCTACGTAGGCCCGGGCCTGGGGTTGCATAAGGCCCTGAGTTCAATCCATTGTAGTGAAAAGTCAAAGCTGGGTACATATACAGGATGTGTGAGGCCCTAGGTTCAGTACCAGCACTGAAATACATACATAAATGTGGCTGTTGCTGGGCATGTACTCATTTGGGAGAGTGCTTGCATGAAGCCCTGAACCCAATTCTTAGCAACACATGAAAGTGGACATAAATGTAGATACCTAGAATCCCAGCACTTGGTAGGTGGAGGCAGGAGGGTCAGAAGTTCAAGATCATTCTTAGCGACTTAGTGACTTGGAGGCCAGCCTGGGACACATGAGATTCTGGTTTTAAATGGAATAATTTTCCATAGATTAGTGCCGCTGTCAGCTTTGGTAGGAGCAGAGACTCATAACCAGTCATGTTATGGGAAACTGAGTCAAACAGATGGAACCATAGATAGAGTGGAGGATTAGAAAAGTTATTCCTGTTGACATGGATTTAGGGGAATAACTTTCAAAGCCTCAGTCCTGGGCTCTGATAGCTCAGGGGTTTTATAGACAGTATAGCAGGCAGTTTGACATCATCTTGAATTCATTATGCTGTTTGTTGGTGGGTTACAAGGTTCTAAGTTTACATGATTTTGGGGTATAAACAGAAAAACCCTTAGCAATAACTCAATGATAAGAAAGTACACATGTAAAACAAAAGGCCGTTTGTTCAGGGGGGTGTGTGCCTATGTCTGCACACTAACCAGATACCATACAAGCAGGGTGCAGCTGCATAGATTGGGAGACTTACGGTCATGCTGTTTCCCCGGTAAAACTTGTACAATAGAAACTGTGTTTTAGACCATCATCTGGGCCTGGTTTCCTTGTTAAATTTCTTCTACCACAGTCACAGTGCTGAGCATAAGTGACTGTTGAGTGCTCAGCCCTGAAACATTTGTAACTGTCCCTCCCTTGCCAACCAAGGTTCAGTGAACTTTGGGGGAAATGGAGTGGAAAGAATTTAGCAGCTGGAGGAAAGGGAGGAATACTGTGGACCGCTGTCCTCTGGGCATGACATGGGTGTCCCACTCTTGAACTCTGGGCAGTTGTTGCCTCTCTGCACAAGATGGGTCCCGGTCTACCTCTGCTAGTCGAGGAGCAAGAAGGTTCTGTCCACATCCTGTGTTTCTCTGAAGATTTACAGGAAGCTCATAGTGGGTGGCGGGGGAGGGGATTACCAGGCCCCACCCCTTTCTGAGGATTTAGACAGTTAACTGTCAGTGGGGGAGGGTGTCTCACGAAGGCCCCCCCTTTCTGAGGATTAAGTCAGTTAAAAGCTGTTAGTGGGGGAGGGGCTCGCGAAGCCCCTCCTTTCCTTAGGGTTTATAGACTGTTATGAGTGGCTAGTGGGGAGGGCCTGATGAAGCCCCACCCCATTCTGAGGATTTATAGACAACTAGTGGTTGCTGTGGCCTGTGCTCCTGTAAATTACTTCACATCTGTAAGTACCCTATCAAGTTCATTGCTGTATGCGCACACACACACACACACACACACACACACACACACACACACACACACAAAGTTGGGAAAAAGTACTCAACAGGGGTGGGAGACGGACAAGAGTAAGTAAAGGGGTATGGCCCAAGTACCTTATAGTCATATATGAAAATGTATTATGCTGATATCTATGCTAATAAGAAATGATTTTTCCTATTTTTCTTTAAACTAGTTCTTATTTCTTCTTGAAGCATGGTCTCGCTTTAGCCCAGGCTGCCCTGGAAAACTTACTCTGTAGCCCAGGCTACCCTTGAACTCACAGGCGTGAACCCCAAGGAGCTGTTTCTTGAAATTGAATTTCCCAGGTTTGCCTGCTTAGCATCCCGACCGTTTTGTTAGAAGAGGTTGTGATTGATTTCTTTCTTCTTTTCTGTTCTTTCTTTTTCTTTTCTTTCCTTCCTTCCTTCCTTCCTTCCTTCCTTCCTTCCTTCCTTCCTTCCTTCCTTCCTTCCTTCCTTCTTTCTTTCTTTCTTTCTTTCTTTCTTTCTTTCTTTCTTTCTTTCTTTCTTTCTTTTTTTTTTTTCCAGGTAGGGTCTCACTCTAGTCCAGGCTGACCTGGAATTCACTCTGTAGTCTCAGGGTGGCCTCAAATTCACTGCCATCCTCCTTCTACCTCTGCCTCCCAAGTGCTGGGATTAAAGGCGTATGTCCCCACCACCGGCGCTTTTCTTTTTCGAGGTAGACTCTCACTCTAGCCCAGGTTGACCTGGAATTCACTCTGTATTCTCAGGGTGGCCTCAAACTCATGGCGCCTCCCGAGTGCTGGGATTAAATGCGTGCAGCACCACATCCGGCTCTTTTTTTTTTTTTTTTTTTTTTTGAAGTAGCCTCTTGCTCTAGCCCAGGCTGGCTTTGAACTCAATGGTTTTCCTACCTGTGCCTCCTGAGTGCAGGGATTAAAGGCTCTCACCACCATTCCCCGTTTGCTATTTATTTGAGCCACAATAATTACTCTTTTAGAAGTGAGAGAACTGAGGGGGTCACTGCTTTAAAAAAAAATATTTATTTATTTGAGAGAGAGAGTGTGAATGGGCGTGCTAGGGCCTCCAGCCACTGCAAATGAACTCCAGAGGCATGTGCCACCTTGTGCATATGGTTTATGTGGGTCCTGGGGAATTGAACCTGAGTCCATCGTCTTTGCAGGCAAGTGTGTTGGGAGGATATGGTTGGTAATGCTGTCACAAAACACCTGAACAAAAAAACAAAAGAAAATCATTTTCTACATATCCTGATTATTAAAAATATACAGTTCAATCATATCTGATTTCAAAAATAAGTGAGTCCAGTAACCCAGCACATGGCAGACTGAGGCAGGAGGATCACAAGGCTGGACGAGCCTCAGCTACATAGCAGGTTCCAAGACTAGACTTAGCTGAATAGCATGACTCTGTCTCAAATAAATTACCCTAATCTAGGGCTCCAGATTTTTTAAAAAATAAATTTAAATTTTATTTATTTGCAAGCAGAGAGGAAGGAGCCGCTTTAAACGAACTCCAGATGCATGCGCCACCTACCTTGTGTTGCTGGCTTATGTGGGTCCTGGGGAATGGAACCTGGGTCTTTTGGCTTTGTAGGCAAGTGCCTTAATCACTAACTTATCTCTCCAGCTTTAAAAAAATTTTTTTGATAATCCCTCTGCTTTTCTAACTTTAACCTATTTCCTTCTTTTCTCCAGTCTCGCAGAGGGTTTTCCTAAAGTGCTATCAACAAACTGAGGAATCTCCACTTTCAAAAAAAAAAAAAAAAAAAGGCAATAACAACAAAACCCTCACAAAATGCAACTGGCAAAGTCACAGCGCCACCACCTCAGACTTCTCTGCAGAGCGGGCGGGAGCGGGGTGGGTGGGGCGTGGCCAAAGGTCCTCATTCAAATTAAAAAACCCTGAGATTTGCATGGGGCGAAGCCAGGTTGCGCGGTGATTGGTCGCATGGTGCGACGGGCGGGGCATATGTGGGCCCCGCCTACCCTATTTGCATAACGGCCCCGGCTGCGGCGCGTGCGAGGGAGAAGCGGGGTTTGTGTTTTTTGAAATCCGCGGAGGTGGCGGCGGCGGCGGCGGCGGCGTGTGGAGCGCGCGCGCGAGAGACACTCGGGCGGCAGCGTCGGGGGACCGATTCCGTGGGGGAGGAACGTGGTTCCTCGACTCCCCTCATTTCCCGCCCCGACAGGTATAGGGGCCGTTCTCAACCACGTTGCTTTGTTTTTTGTTTCTCTGTCTTTGGGAAAAATTTTACTATTGTGTTTCCGAAGAGGTCAGGAAGCAGCGCATCATGGCGGCCGTGGGCGTGCAGTGTGCGCGTGCGCGCTGCCGGCGGAGCCGCGGGCGGGCCGCTGCATGGGAGCACGTGACCGGGGCGGGGCTGCGCGGGGCGGGGGCTGCGCAGGCGCAGTGTCGGGTCTCCAGATCTCATGTTCTCGTCGGGCGCCATTCGGGTTCTAGGTGTGATTTTTTTTTCTCGTTCTTGAGGGCTTTTTTTGTTCCCGGCACCGTCAGATCGCCTGTGTTTGTTTTGTTTTGTTTTTGGTTCCCCCTCCTCCATCGGAGGGCAGCCGCGTCCCGCCGCCGCCTCCCCGCCCGCCCGCGGCCCGCAGGCTGTGCGGCGCCCGCGCTCCCGGCGGCCCGGCGCCCGCGGCTCGTGCAGGTCGCGGCGCCGACGGTCGGCGCCTGGCGGCGTCGTCACGGGAAGTGCATGCACTTGAGCTGCATGGCTGCAAATAAATTTTAACCCCACTTTTGCCAGCTCTCATTTAGTGAACGTGTGAAGAGAGGCTTCCAGAATAGAAACAAGTTGTCTTTCTCTTTTTCTTTTGGAAACATTTGGGGCTGCAGTGAAAGAATGTGTAAAGTAGTTAAAGCGAAATCTCAATTTCCTCAGGTATTATTTCTTTTCTTTCTTTTTTTAAAAACATCTGATCTAAAGTCAATGATAGTTTGATTTTAATCAGTTTGTACACTGGGCATTTGAACGTTGCATAATTTTAGTTCTTTTGCTCACTTGTCCATTATTGCTTCAGTTAGGTAATTTTTAAAAAAATTAACTCATTTTCTTAAAATTTTGTTTGTGTGATATATAACGTATAATACCTGGTAAATTTTTTTCTGTCCAAGAATTCTACAAATAATTCCAACTTGCACTGAGGCCTTTATGAAGAAACCAGGTGAACCAATTATTGACTTAAAATATGAATACTGTAGTGTAGATTATATATATATATTTATATACATAAATATATATACGTATAAGTTTTTTAGTTAAGTGTTTCTGGGATTAGTTTTTCTTTCTTTCTTTCTTTCTTTCTTTCTTTCTTTCTTTCTTTCTTTTTTTTTTTTTAATGTTATGGGTTTAGTTTCTTAAAGAAGATGGTTTTCAGTGTGCTACTGACCAAAATCTCATTGTTTCTAAATTTCTATTGTATAGCACACTTGGGGAACATACCTAAGATTTAATGTGATTTTCCTGTTGTGCTAATTGTTACTAGCTAAACAGTTCTAAATGGTTTCATGAACTTCATCTATGGTTCATGTATATTGTTGCTTTCTCTTTTGGTTTTATAACTCAAGTTTGAATCAGTCTTACTGTCAAATGAAAAGAGGCTACTGTTTTATAATTCTGCGTTGTGTGGGGTATCTTTATCACCCCAACTAATACCCTTAGAACGCATGAACTAGATGGAGCACTTTTGGTTGGTAGGTTTTTCAATTGATGTCACATGAGATAAAATGGAGTGATAGGGAAGGTTTCCTTTTTTCATCACCAGAATATTAATTTCACCAGATGTGATTCCTCTACCTCTGTTGTCTTCTCCATGGGATGAGGGCACTTTTGTAGTTTTGACACCTTCATGTTTCTGACATTGTTAACCCCCCTCACTCACACTTACACACTATTACATTGGTCAGTAGATTTAAGCTTACAGTTTTATTTGAATATACAGATAATTGAAGCTTGTGTTAATATTGGAGGTCAATAAAAAGTACTAGAAGAGCATACATAATACATAATTTAAATGTTGATAGGATAATTTTGCTGTCAGTTTCTTAGAAATCAAAAATATAACTATAAATTTACTATAAGAATGAATTGTCTGAATATCAGTGACTTATCTAGTACTTTCAAAAATAGACAGAAATTTTAGTTTGACTATGCCACAGAATTTTGACACATGCAGCATATTAAGTCTAGGATTCTTAATGAACACTACTGAAGTTAATTGAAATCTTTGTCATTTTGTAAATTTTATATATAAATTTTAGTTTAGAGAAAACAGACTTGAATGTTTTACCAATAAATTGTCAACTTGTATTTTTATTTCAATTTGCAGTAAATATATTTAAGTATTTATTTATTTATTTATTTATTTATTTATTTATTTATTTATTTTGGTTTTTCCAAGGTAGGGTCTCACTCTAGCTCAGGCTGACCTGGAATTCACTATGTAGTCTCAGTGTGGCCTTGAACTCACAGCAGTCCTCCTATCTCTGCCTCCCTAGTGCTGGGATTAAAGGCGTGCGCCACCATGACTGGCTATTTAAGTATTTTAACCTTATGTAATATAGAAGATTTAGAAAAAGTTAAAAATTAGGAACTTACACTTTTTCTATAGTTGATCAACATATAAATGTTTATCAGTTTTAGTTTTGCATTGGGATCATAATTTTAAGTAGTTGTGTAAATGCTATTGTATGAAAATATTCGAAATGAGCAAATATTCTTCTCAAAGATGTCTTTAAATGGGTATATATTCTTATCCATAATGAGTGTATTGACTTATTAAGCATATTTATTAAAAATACTTTTTAAAAGCCCGGCATGGTGGCACACGCCTTTAATCCCAGCACTCTGGAGGCAAAGGTAGGAGGATTGCCATGAGTTTGAGGCCACCCTGAGAATACAGAGTGAATTCTATTTCAGCCTGGGCTAGAGTGAGACCCTACCTTGAAAACCAAAAAAAAAAAAAACTTTTTAAAATATATTTTTGAGACAGGGAAAGAGGAGAGAGAGAGAGAGAGACAGACAGACAGAGGGACAGAGGGACAGAGAGACAGAGAGAGTGGGCACACCAGGGTTTCCAGCCACTGCAAACGAACTCCAGACACATGAGCCACCTTGTGCATCTGGCTTATGTGGGTCCTGGGGAATTGAACCAAGGTCCTTTGGCTTTGCAGGCAAGCGGCTTAACCGCTAAGCCATCTCTCCAGCCGTATTAAAAATACTTTTATTGCTGGGTATGGTGGTGCACGTCTTTAATCCCAGCACTTGGGAGGCAGAGGTAGGAGGATCACTGTCAGTTCAAGGCCATCCTGAGACTATATAGTGAATTCCAGGTTAGCCTGTGCTAGAGTGAGACCCTCCCTACCTTGAAAGACCAACAAAACAAAACAAAAAACAACCCAAATAACCAACAAACAAATATATACACACACACACACACACACACATACATACATACATATTAATTTACTTGAGAGAGGTGAGAGAGTCTGTGTATGTGTGTATGTGTATGTGTGAGTGGGTGACTGGGCATGTCAGGGCCTTTTGCCCCTACAAAGGAATTCTAGACACAACGTGCCACTTTCTGCATTTGGTATTAAGCCTTTTTTTTAAGTGTGTGCATGTGTGTGTGCGTGTGTATACGTACACAGGCTAGGGCTTTTCCTGGTGCAAATGAACACTAGGTGTTTGCATCACTTTTCTCTGTCCAGCCTACATGGGTGGTTTGGGAATTGGACCCAGGTCAGGCTTTAAAAGCAAGAGCCCTTAACTGCTGAGTGTCTTCCCAGCCCCTAAATATACTTTTAAATTTACATAGAGATATATTTTTTATATGTTGTATATAAAGATGGGTTGTTAATAAACATTTATTTTTCTATTTTACTGGATCTTTTATTACTTTAGTTGTTCCCCTTCCCCACCAGGGATTGAACCTAAGGCCATACACATGTTCATGTATATATGTTTACACATGTGTGTGCATGTGTGTGGAGGCCCGAGGTCTATGATGGGATATTTCTCAGTCACCTCCACCTCATTCTTGATGACAGGATATCACTGATCCCAGAGCTTATAGATTTGGCTAGATTAGCTCCCCAGTGAGTCGCATTCCTCTTCTCTGCCTCCCGAGTGCTGGGGTTGCGGGCATTTTCCCCCACATGGCATTTTACATGGGTTGGGGGATCAGAACTCACAAGTCTTGATGCTTGCAGGGTGAGCACTTTACACCCTGAACTATCTTTTCCATTCGTATGTTTGCTTTTGTTGATCATCTCATTTGAGCAAACAGTTCTGGTTCATTCCTTAGGATTGTTTAACCTAGAGTCCAGTGATCTCTAGGGTTCTATAGATAAGCTTAAAGAGTTCCACAGATTCCTTTTTGCTTTACACAATTTCATGCTTTTTTAAAAAATTGGAACAAGGTTGAAGCTTTCATTAGTTTTTCAAAGGAATGTACTTTATTTACTTGTTTATGCTATGCTATTTATTTGTTTTGCAGTACTAGGTATTGAACCTAGAGCCCTTTTCATACGAGGAAAGCACCTTTCTACACTGAGCTGTTTGTATTCCCAGCTCTACTTGGCAAGCCAGTGCTTTAAACTGCTGAGCCATCTTCCCAGTCCCTCTACTTTCTTTAAAAATACTGTTGTTGTGAGGGTTAAATGAGATAACATAGAAAGAATACTCAGAAAAGCCTGGTGTGCTGGCACATGCCTTTAATCGCAGTACTTTCGGGAGGCAGAGGTAGGAGGATTGCCATGAGTTTGAGGCCATCCTGAAACTACGTAGTGAACAGTTCAGCCTAGGCTAGATTAGAGGGATACCCTACCTTTAAAAACAAAAACAAAAAACAGAATATTCAGTATTTATGCTTGACACATTTTTCTAGCTTAAGTCAATTAGTCAGCCATGAATATCACAATGCAACTATGTAGAAACAGTCCTGTAATGCAGTCAGATTTAAAGAAAATAATGTTCTTGGTTTCTAGAGCTAGAATTTATAAAGTAATTTAGAAAAATAGATTTGATAATATGTACCAGTATAGAATGTAAGTATTAAGAAAATAGTTTACTTGCAAGTTTTGTGACAGAATCTGGTTTTAAGACTAAATCATAAAAAAAATAGACAAATGGGTCTTTTAAAGGAAAAATTCATATAAGCTTACTAATGTCATTTAAACTTTTGCATGGTAGAAAAGCAGCTGCTCTTCCAACATTAAGTATATTTAGAAGGTTTGTCATATTTCTTCAAGCAGTCTTTTTTGTCAAAGCTAGGGATGAAGTCTTTTATTTTGAAGACTAGAGCCACACTAGATCCGTACCCCTTCTTTACTTTTTTAAAATCTCAAGAGTCCAAAGTCCTCCTCTTCCCCATTCCCCTTTTCCTGTAGTTTTGGAACTTACTGGATAAGTTTGGCATGATGTCCAGCAGGGTTGGCAACCCAGAAGGCTAAGGAAGAAGGATCCATGAGCCCAATAGTTCGGTGTGAAACCTAGGCAACAGTGAGTCTCTTTTACAAAAACAATTTTTCTTTCTTTGTTTTCTTTTTTTCTTTTTCTTTTTCTTTTTTTTTATTTTTGGTTTTTTGAGGTAGGGTCTCACTCTAGTCCAGGCTGACCTGGAATTCACCATGTACTCTCAGGGTAGCCTCGAACTCATGGTGATCCTCCTACCTCTGCCTCCCGAGTGCTGGGATTAAAGGCATGTGACACCACGCCTGGCTCTTTTTTTTATTTTAATATTATATTTTTTAATTTATTTGAGAGAGAGAGTGGAGAAAGGGAGAGAGAGAGAGAATGGGTACCCCAGGGCCTCCAGCCACAGGGCCCCCCTTGTGCATCTGGCTTACGTGGGTCCTGGAGAGTAGAAACAGGATCCTTTGGCTTTGCAGGCAAAGGCCTTATAACCACTAAGCCATCTCTCCAGCCCCTCTTTTTAAATTTTTTCTGAGATGGTCTCATGCTATAGTCCAGACTGATGTTTTCATTTGTCAGGCCTCACTGAAGCCTGCTGTTTGCCTGTCATGCTGGGAGTTATACCTGTTGTCTAAAAAATAATGATTGAGCTGGGTGTGGTGGCGCACACCTTTAATCCCTGCACTCAGGAGGCAGAGGTAAGAGGATTGTAGTGAGTTTGAGGCCATAGTGAATTCCAGGTTAGCCTGAGCTAGAGTTTGTTTTGTTGCTGCTGTTTGTGAAAGAGTCTCATCTCATGTAGGGGAGGATGGACGATCTTGAACACCTGATCCTCCTGACTCCAGTTCCCATGTCTGGGACTTCAGGCATATGCTTCCAGGCCTAGTACTGGGTCTGCATCTATTTGCTATTTTATTTGAACACTTAATGTTTTAAACAGGTCTAATTAGATATTAATTTCAGAATTAACTTGTGTCCTGTTATCTTATAAAATACTACATTTTATATTGATAGAGGATCAGCAAACAAAAGTGATCTGAATTATCTAAACAAATTTTCATCTGCAGTGTTTATACTGTAGTAGGGTATTACGGTTCTCAGATTCTAACATGTCAGTTCTTGTCCTCTTAGGAACAGATATTCTTTATTCCCTTTAAAAAATAATTTTGTTTAAAAGCCGGGCGTGGTGGCGCACGCCTTTAATCCCAGCACTCGGGAGGCAGAGGTAGGAGGATCGCCGAGAGTTCAAGGCCACCCTGAGACTACATAGTTAATTCCAGGTCAGCCTGGACCAGAGTGAGACCCTACCTCGCAAAACCAAAAAAAAAAAAATTTTTTTTTGTTTATTGATTTGAGAGATAGACAGAGACACAAAGAGTGAGTATGGGTGTACTAGGGCCTCCTGCCACTGCAGGTGAACTCCAGATACATGCATCATTTTGTGCATCTGGCTTTACTGGAGAATTGAACCCAGGTTGTTAGGCTTTGCAAGCAAGTGCTTTTAATTGCGGAGCCAACCCCTTTATTCACTTTCAAGCTTGGAATCTATAACTTACAGAAGAGGTGCTAAGTTTATTTCCTGTGGAAACTTACTATGTATCATTTCTCCACGTGAAATACACTTAAATACAACAAACACATTTTCAAATATTATATTTTTATTTATTTATTTGAGAGAAATAGAGAGAGAGAGAGAGAGAGAGAGAGAGAGGGATTGAGAATGGGTGCACCAGGGCCTCTAGCCACTATAAATCAACTCCAGATGCATGTGCCACTTTGTGCATATGGCTTATGTGGGTACTGTGGAATCAAACCTGGGTCCTTAGGCTTCACAGGCAAGCACCTTAATCACTAAGTCATCTCTCCAGCCCCAGGTTGTTGTTGTTGTTGTTGTTTTAAAGATTTCATTTCATTTATTTATTTGAGATGGGGGGGGAGAGAATATGGACATGGACATGCCAGGGCTTCTAGCTACTACAAATGAACTCCAGATGCATGTGTCACCATGTGCATATGGCTTACATGGGACCTGGAGAATCAAACCTGGGTCCTTAGGCTTCACAGGCATGCGCCTTAACCGCTAAGCCATCTTTCTAGCCCCCCAGGTTTGTTTTTAAATGCTGCATTTTTAGTGTCATCATGATTACAAATTTGATTTATCCAGTTCTATATTTGTAGAAAGGAAAACAGATCCTTATTGAGTCTGTAAGCTGACTCACTAAAAATAAGAATGGGCTGGGCATGGTGATACACTACTTTAGCACTTGAGAGGAGGAGCACATAAGTTCAAGGCTAGGCTAGGGCTACAGAGTGAGTTTTAGGTAGGCCTGGGTTAGAGTTAGACCCTGCCTTGAAAAACAAAAAACGAGAATGGGTTATGGATGTTTTATGTAATACTTAGTCATTGTTCTGAGCAATACTTTTCTACAGAACTATCATTAAAATGTTTGTGGTAGTTACTAGTATATTGCCTATGTGATCATTATGAATATATTTCTCATCCATCCATTTAAAACAAGCACAATTCGTTTAGTACTAGGTAACTTGTTTATTGATTTTGGGTTAAGTAAAGTATTTTCACAAAACTGGCTGCTCTGTACTAATAGAATCACAAAAATCCTCACCTATTCCTTTGGTACAGTTCTGCCATGTTGATTCATGACGGTAATGCCAGCCTTATGTCAAGATGTCTATATCAGTGAGTCTCTCCCAAGTAATAGTAATAGTATGGTTTGGTATGGTTCTTTTGTGTGTGTGCAAATGTGTGCATGTGTTCTTGTGACATGCTGTGCATATAAAACCCAGGGCTTTACACATGCTAGACAAGTAAGAATCCTACCACTGAACTGCATCCCTATTCTGTTCGGTGTGGTTCTTTTTATTTATTTAATTTTTTTCAGAGGTAGCGTCTTACTCTAGACTTGGAATGCACTTTGTAATCCCAAGGTTTGCCTTGAACTCACAGGCATGCACTACCACGCCCAGTTTGGTATAGAACTTTACTGAGGATTTGTATTTACAAGATGCATTCCCCTCAGGTCCTATAGCAACAAGGGTCTTGATTCACATTTGTTTCCTTTGACTCATTGCTAGTCTGGCCTCTATTGTATGCAGCAATCATCCTTAGAAGTCTGTTCACTATCACTGAAGTTTTCTTTTCCCTTGGACCTTTGTTGTTCGTATGCTGTGTAGTTTGATTGACTTTCTCTGTCTCCAGGGTGAGGAGGAACTGGGGGTGATACTACATTCTCTAGTACCTTTTTGAGGAAGGGTACATTAGAGATATTTTTAAAAAGACTATTTGTAATAGAAAAATATTCCATATTTTTAATGCTGGATTGATAGTTTGGCTGGGTATAGAATTCTAGGTTGAAAACATTTTTCATTAGTTTTTTGTTTGTTTATTTGTTTTGCAGTATAAGATTATACCTAAGACCTCTAATATGTGAAGCAAGCATTCTACTACTGAGCTCTGGAAGGTTTTCTTTTTTTCTTCTCTCTTTTTTCTTGGAGGAGGGGTCCTGTTTGTGGCAGGTTCTCACTATAGACAAGACTGACCTGGAACTTGCTCTGTGGCCCAGGCTGGCTGTGAACTCATGGCAGTCCTCCAACCTTGACCTGCTCCCAAGTGCTGGGATTTAAGGTGTGCACCACCACACCTCGCTGTTGGAAAGTTTTCTTTAGTGATTTCTTTGGTCATATCTACTACCATTTTGCTGTTACTTTGAATTTATGTATAGACATTTTAACTATACTTTTTCCTATATTTGTACTTCATTTTTGCATAAGTAGATTTCTTTAGCTTTATTATTCATTTTTTTATTTTATAAATTATTATTATTTTTTTTGAGAGAGAGACACAGAGAGATAGAAGGAGAGGGAGACATACAGATGGGCATGCCAGCAGCCTCTCAGCTGCTGTGAACGAAATCCAGATGCATGCGCCCCCTTGTGGGTCAAGTGCGGCATTGTGCTCTTGCGTCACTTTGCATCTGGCTAAACGTGGGACCTGGAGATTGGAACCGGTGTTCCTTAGGCTTAGGAGGCAGGCGCCTTAACTGCTAAGCCATCTCTCCAGCCCCATTTATTTATTTATTTATTTATTTATTTATTTATTTATTTATTTATTTTCCAGTTTTTCATTCCTGACTTGTAGTGTTTTATTCTCAACTCAAGAAAGTAATTTTTTTTCATGTATATTAATGGTTTTTGAAGTCTTTTTCCTGTATAACCTTGTCATTGTGTGTGTGTGTGTGTGTGTGTGTGTGTGTGTGTGTGTGTAAGAATTGTCTGTCTTCATATTAATGACTTCTTTCTCATTTAGCTTTCTTTTTCTTGGTTGAAGGCATAATGTGATGTGGAAGAATAAAGTTGAGGGCTGGAGGGATAGTTTAGCGGTTAAGGCACTTGCCTGCAAAGCCAAAGGACCTAAGTTCGATTCCCCAGGACCCACGTAAGCCAGATGCACGAGGTGGTGCATGCATCTAGAGTTCGTTTACTGTGGCTGGAGACCCTGATGCACCCATTCTCTATCTGCTCCCCACTCTCTCTCATAAATAAATAAATAAATAAAAAGAATAAAGTTGATTGTAATATCTAAATTTAGTATCTTTCAATTTCTCATGGGATGATCTGGATGAATATTTATTTATTTATTTATTTAGCTCAGGCTGATCTGGAATTCACTCTGTAGTCCCAGGCTTGCCTCAAACTCACAGTGATCCTTCTGCCTCTGCCTCCAGAGTGCTGGGATTAAAGGCGTGCACCTGGCAAGTTAAGCACCAGCAAAGGCTTCAAAAGAGTGTAGATTCTGGGTAGTGGACAGGGCCTAGAATTCCTTGCCTTTGCTTGAAATGGCCTGTAGAAGGTTGCTGTAGAAGGGAATGTGGAAGGAGGGGAACCTCAGTGAGGAGGGGGCTCTAGTATGAAACTGCTGAGTATGCCTCAGCATCAGCTTAGTGACTGGGGCCTTGGTCTCCCCATCCTCATCTTTATCACCCCCCCCCATAAAGCAGATTTACTTTTAACTTGTCACCACTGCAGTTTGGAATATAGTGTTTTGGGAATGACCAAATTAGTTGCCATTGGCCCTGCTTATTTTCCACTTTCCTGAAAGAAGTTTTTTTTCTCACTTGTTTTAAAAGTTATACATTCAAAAGTGCCTTAACCTTATAAGCCATTTCTCCAGCCCTAGTTTGTATCTTAATACCATTCTCTGTGTGTGTGTGTGTGTGTGTGTGTGTGTATGTTTTAAAAGACATTTTTACTTATTTATTTGAGACAGAGGGAGAGAAAGTGACACTGGGCGTGACAGGGCCTTTAGCCACTGCAAATGAACTCCAGACACATGTGCCACCATGTGCACCTGGCTTACGTGGGACCTGGAGACTTGAACTGGGGTCCTTAGGCTTCGCAGGCATGCACCTTAACTGCTAAGCCATCTCTCCAGCCTGTGTGTGTGTGTTTTAAAGATGTACAATGTTATAATAGTTGGTGTAGAATATCTCAACTAAATAAATGAAACATTCTATCATCATATCATGAAACTTTTTCCTCACATTTTTTGTGTTATTCCTGACAAGTGATTACATTCTTTGCACGTAAAAATTGGAGATAACACTTATACATTACATGGTCATTATAATAATGAAATGAAAAATTGAAACATAGTAGCTTTTAATTAGGAAGAGATTAAGCATGAGACAGTCATAGAAATGTTTACCTAGCATTAGAAATTCTTTCCAAATAATTTGTTTCCTTAATGATTGTGTCTAAAATTTTATAAGATAATCTGATAATATATAATCGAGCAGTATTTAATTTAGCAGTTTCAATAGAATTAAAAAACAATATATTTGCAAGGAGAGAGAGAGAGAGAGAGAGAGAGAATGAGAATGGGCACACCAAAGCCTACTTTGTGTATCTGGCTTTATGTGGGCCCTGGGGAATCAATCCCCAAGTCATTAGGATTTGCAGGCAAATACCTTAACTGCTGAGCCATCTCTCCAGCCCTATTAATAGAATTTAAAAGCAAAGAATTCACTTATGCATACCTATTACTTTGAATGCTAATTTAAAAATAAACCCGTATGGGTGGAGAGATGGCTTAGTGGCTAAGGCATTTGCCTGCAAAGCCAAAGGATCCCGGTTCGACTCTCTGCGACCCACGTAAGCCAGATGCACAAGGGGGCACATGCATCTGGAGTTTGTTTGCAGTGGCTAGAGGCCCTGGCATGCCCATTCTCTCTCTGCCTCTTTCACTCTCTCAAATAAATAAATAAAAATTAAAAAAACAAACCCCCTAAAAAACAGAAATCAAACGACTCATTTATCTAATTGCTTCAGACTATTCTATGCACATAGTAGCTGCTGTGGAATACCTGTAAAAACCTTAGAAACTAAAGTGCTCTATGAAAGATGTTTTCCCATTTTTCATTCTGAACTGCAGAAAGTAAGAACAGAGACTCTAAAAGTAAAGTTTCTTCAAGATGCTGAATTTTCTGAATTAATTCCAGTTTTTCCATCTGTCTAGAAAACAGCTTTACATTCTTGAGTGGAAAATAATATTCAAATGAAAGATGAATTAAGATGTTATTTGTTACATATTTACTTATATAAAGATGTGTATAATGAAACGTGATAGGTGCAAATGAAGATAGGAATTAAAGATCTTGAGAGAGCAATTATACCAACTCTGAGGCATGGACAGAGAGAACGATTAAGAAGACTGTCCATAATAAGTTGAAAGCTAGGTATGGTGGTCATGCTTACAGTCCCAGTACTTGGAGGACTGAGGATGGAAGATTGTTGTGAGCTCCAGACCAGCCTGGGGTAGAAAGCTAGGCGTTGTCCTCCCTCCCCTTAAATTTATTTTCATTTATCAGGTGAACTAGTCTAGTTTCTTTGAGATACTGAATGAAAGATGTGGCAGTGGCTCCATTCATCAGAATAATGCTTGCCACTTTTCCTTTTTTGTTTCCATCAGATAGACACCAATGTATGAAGGGATGGGTGAAAATGTCTAGATTGAGTCTGAGTGTTGTGTGGATTATATTTCAGCTTTTTAAAAAATTTAAAGTATTTCATTTTTATTTATTTGCGAGAGAGAGAGAAAGAGGCAGAGAGAGAGAGACAGAGAGAGAGAGAGAGGGAGGGAGGGAGGGAGGGAGGGAGGAGAGAATGGGCACACCAGGGCCTCCAGCCACTGCAAATGAACTCCAGGTGTGTGTGCTACCTTTTTACATGGGTCCTGGGGAATCAAACCTGGGTCCTTTGGCTTTGCAGGCAAGCACCTTAACTGCTAAATCATCTCTCCAGCCCTGGTCTCTCTCTTTAAGAAAGTTTTTTTTTTTTTGTAATTTTAGAGCGCGTAAGACAGAAAGAGAATTGGCACACCAGGGCCTCAGCCACTGAACTTGAACTCCAGGTGCCTGCTCCACCTAGTGGGCATGTGTGACCTTGCATTTGCCTCACCTTTATGTGTTTGGCTTAGGTGGGTTCTGGAGAGTTGAACATGGGTCCTTAGGCTTAGCAGGCAAGCGCCTTAACCACTAAGCCATCTCTCCAGCCCTTCTTAACGCTTTTTAAAACTGTATTGGGAGCTAGGAAAGGGGTAGACAGTCCTACAAACTCCAGATACATGTGCTCCTTTGTACATCTGTCTTCACATGGTACTGGTTCAAACCCCTGCTGGCAAGTTTTGCAATCAAGCTCCTTTAACAGCTGAGCCATCTCTCTCGCCCCTCTTCTTCTTTTCTGTTTTTTCGAGGTAGGGTCTCACTCTAGCTAAGGCTGACCTGGAATTAACTGTAGTTTGAGGGTGGCCTCGAACTCACGGTGATCTTCCTACCTCTGCTTCCCAAGTGCTGGGCCGGCCCCTCTTCTTTTTTAATCCCTGATGTATCTCTTTCCCAGGCTAACCTGGAACTCACGGTGATCCTTTTACCTCATCCTCTCCTGTGCTGGTTTAATAAGCATGAACAACTAGACCCAGGATATTTTTTTTTCCTGATACAGTTCTTGGAGTTCTCTTAAATGCATTATCCTGTTTGCCTCATGAAAAATTGAAAAAGGACTTTACAAAGTTGAGAAATTAAAAAATTATTATGGAAAATATCAGGTGTGTGCAGAATGAGGATGAGATACTGACCCACAAGGGCTCATCACTCAGTTTTAGTGATTTATTGCCCCATGAGGCCAATTTCCCACTAGCCATATTTCTGTCACTTCTCATACATCCTTAAATAGCTGTAGTAAATAGCTACATTTAGTAATGGATAGAAATTACACAGGATAGCTACAATTGAGGACATCAGACCAAGAGCAGTGAAGGAAGATGTGGGCCGAGGCTGATGGGAACTACCATCAAGCCAATGTGTCCTTTTCTGTGCTTGCATCTGGCCTTTTCTTTCTTTTCTTCCCCTCCCCCACCCACTCCAAGGTAGGGTCTCTCATTCTAGCCCAGGCTGACCTGGAATTCACTGTGTAGTCTCAGACTGGCCTCGAACTCACAATGATCCTCTTACTTCTGCTTCCCGAGTGCTGGGATTAAAGTGTGTGCCACTACATCCAGCTTTGGCCTTTTCTTTTCTTTTTTCTTTTCTTTTCTTTTCTTTTTTTTGAGGTAGGGTCTCTAGCCCAGGCTGATCTATTATTCACTACATAGTCTCAGGCTGGCCTCAAACTCCTACTTCTGCCTCACAAGTGTTGGGATTAAAGGCGTGCTCCACCACACTGGCTCTTTTCTTAATGGCTGTGTTACTGCCAAGAAAGGTTTGCTAGAAATGTTCTCAGATTGTCTTATTACTTTCAGGTTGGGCTGTACCCTTTTGTGCTTGCTACTTTTCTTCTGAGTGTCTACATTCATTATTTACTTTTCACCAGTATTAAGATGTTGGGCAGTCTGTGGCAGGGCATGAAATGTAATTTGCACTGGGACCAAACATTCACCTGGGGATGCATTTTGTAACATATGCACTGCCAGGAGAAGATATCTTTTACATTAGGAGGAATTGCTCAAAGTGAGCTGTGTTGCCATCTTAGTTCTAAAGTTCCATTGTGAAGATTCAAAAATGTGATTATAACCTAGCCATTCTGCTAGCTTTGAGCACTTTGAAGCTTAGGTTCTGTGGGGGAAATCTTAATTACCTCTCTATAAATTGAAACTAACTTGATCCAATGAATATGAGTATTTAAACAATTTGACTCTTCGTGATGGAAGATAACATTAAAGGTGGAAAAAAAAGAAAGAAAAAAAACCAGGAAAAAAAAGGCCTTGAGCAAGGTTTGACTTTTTTCACCCCTTTTTTTTCTGGACTGAAATGGAAGCTTTCTTTCAGACGAATTCCCTGATGTTTGCTCTGTGTGACTTGGCTCCATATCTGTTCCTGCTAATATGTGGCATGGATTTGAGGTGGTTTGGGATCCGGATGTGCCCAAGTCTGTATTGCAAATCCGGATTCACAGGCATTTGTTGTAAAACTGGCTTGCTGCCTTCTGTTTTCTCTTTCTTTCCTTAGTAGCTGCATTGTTTGTTGCAGTATATGCATTAGCTGTCTTCTGTGTTCAGTTTCCTGCAAGCTGACAAAGTGGGAGGGGCTTTGTTTGATCCATGGCTGAATTTTCACTGTATGAGTTCTTGAGTGCACACTGCAGCCATCTTAATGACACTGCTGTGCAACTGAGACTGTGCAGCTGTCTCAAAATGGCTGCTGACCCAATCTTTGTAGCTGCTTAGGCAGCAAGTGTGCAGTAAGGAGACTTGTCACATGCATGCACCAGGATCAGAGGTAAGAAGCAATTACTCTACATTTTAAACACTACAGTTAGTAAACATTGGAATTTAAGTTTATATAGGAAAGTGAACTTGTTGGTGCAAAAGTTGAAGTGTTTGCTAGAACCTTTTAACCTGTATTACAGAAACAGTACATAGGATGGTGAGGTCAAAGGTTAATTCCTGTGATTTCTCACCATCTCATGTTCTGTCATTGTCTGGTCATTTGATCACCACTGTAGTGCTTTTCTGACCCCACCTAACTTAATGTTTTATTTGTTTTGTATATTTAATTTATTTGATATTTGTAGAAATTCAAATAGTATATTAATGGAATAATTTTTTTTAAAGCTATAACCCTTGTTTTAGAGAAATGTATGATTTTTTTTCCTGCTTTTTAAAATAAATTATTTGGAAGCTTTCTAGGAAGAATAGTAATTATATAAATCATACAAAGTTTTTGGTATTGCTTTTTTCTTTTTTTCTTCCTCTTTTGATTTCGTATTTTGGGCTCTAATTCTTAAACCTGCTGCTTTCTGGTATTCTCCTCTTAAATTTTTTATAGTGTCTTACTTTTTCCTTCAGAATTTTTTTGGCTTAAAATGGAATTCTGATTCAGATTTTAAGTTTAGGAATAATTTTACAACTAGACCTCCATGACTTTTTAAATTTAATGTATTCTGATACCAAAAGAGCTGGAGTAAGTACTTGTTTCAGTTAATTAAATGACATGATGTGTATTTAAAAGTAATATAACTCAATTATTTTGCAATTTTGTATTATAATTTTCAAAAATCTTTCCTAGCCTTGTTGTAAAATAGAAATGTTTATTGAGCTACTATAATTCCATGGAAAATTGGGAGAAGGAATTAAATTTTGTTTTTTGAGACAGGTCTGAATGTTGCTCTGGCCTTTAACTTGCTAAGTAAGGCCTTGGACTTCTGATTCTCTTGCCTCTACTTCCCAAATGCTGAGTTTACAGACCCCTATTACCTAGCCCTCCCAACCAGGGAGAATGAAATTCTTTTTTATATAATTCAGATAGCAGAACAGTTACACTTTAAATTGCTACAATTTAAAAAGTTACAATTTAAATTGCAGTACTTATTAAATTAAAAAAAATTATTTATTTATTTGAGAGAGAGAAAGAGGCAGATAGAAGGAGAGAATGGGTGTGCCAGGGCTTCTAGCCACCACAAATGAACTTTAGACCCATGTGCCACCTTGTGCAACTGGCTTACATGGGTACTGGTGAACCAAACTTGGGTCCCTGGGCTGTGCAGGCAAGTGCCTTAACCACTAAGCCATATCTTGCACCCTAAGTTGCTTTTTTTTTTTTTTTTTTTTTTGGTTTTTCGAGGTAGGGTCCCACTCTAGCCCAGGCTGACCTGGAATTCACTAGGTAGTCTCAGGGTGGCCTTGAACTCATGGTGATCCTCCTACTTCTGCCTTCTGAGTGCTGGAATTAAAGGTGTGTGCCACCACGCCCGGCTTCACCCTAAGTTGTTTTAAATGACTTTTTTTTTTTTTACTGTAACTATGTTAGAGTGCTGGGAATATGTTCCTATTATGACATAGAAGAGTAAATTCTGAACACAGGAATTCTATTTTTTAGGTCTTCCCATATCCTAGGCTGACCTAGAACTTACTCTGTAGTCCCAGACTGCTCTCAAACTCTCAGTGATTATCCTAACTTTGCTGGAATTAAACTTGTGTGCCACCATACCATGTAGAGTTAACTTTTTTTTTGTTTTTTTTTTTTGAGGTAGGGTCTCACTTTAGCCTAGGCTGACCTGGAATTAACTATGTAGTCTCAGGGTGGCCTTGAACTCCTACCTCTGCCTCCAGACTGCTAGGATTAAAGGCGTGCACCACCATGCCTGGCTAGAGTTAACTTTTAAAACAGCAGCATTTTGCAAATTAAATACTTATGGGGCACCCCAGCATATAAAAAGGGTGCACACGGTATTTTATTGGTGTGTACTTATTTTATGGTATAAATTTATAACATGTTTATAAGTATGTTTAACAAAAATAAAATGAAAGTGAGCAGTTATGTTGAATAAAACTTTGAAACAAGGGCTGGAGAGTTAGTGGTTAAGGCGAAGCCTAAGGACCCAGGTTCGATTCTCCTGGTCCCATGTTAGCCAGATGCACATCGTGGCGCTTACTTCTGGAGTTCGTTTGCAGTGGCTAGAGGCCCTGGTGTGCCCATTCTCTCTCTCTCTCTCCCTCTGTCCCTTTGTATCAAATAAATAAATAAAATGATAAAAATTTAAAAAAAACTTTGAAATGAAATGATATATGACTATTATAACGTTACATTACTATCCAGATCTAGCTTGCTTATTTGTAGAACTTTGGTCTATAAGAGATTGGAATTCTATTTGAAACTCATTCTAGAATTTATCAACTTTATAATGCTCTTTTGGTTTTTACAATGGTCTGGAGCATAAGAGATATGTATTAGATTTAATAGCTTAAAATTTCTGCCTTGTTGGAAATTTGTGTTTATTCTTACTATTGGTTATGTTTTTATTATTTATATTTCTTTCTTTATTTATTTTTTTCAACGTAGGTTAGCCCAGGCTGACCTGGAATTCACTATGTAGTCTCATGGTGGCCTCCAACTCAGTTATTCTACTTCTGCTTCCCAAGTGCTGGGATTAAAGGTGTGGTTGTTAGCGTTAATGTTGGATAAAAAGTTACTCAGTTGAAATTATTGAGTAGTTTATGTTGGTTTTCCATGGAACCCTAGGGAAATTTCAGTGATCTATTTTCTTTGCCTTCTATTGTGGACTAGAATTTACTCCTATGCTAAATAACCTTGTCACTTATCATGGGGAAACACTAACACTGTGTGGTTACTTATGCTGTTATTACTAACGCTTTTCACTGCCATGTTGCATTTTTGTAGTTGTAAGCGTAAACTAGACTTCTTGGGATTATTACTTTCTGTCCAGTTGGTGGGACTTTTTCTGTGCTGAATTACAGGTTCTGGAACTGAATAATTAAGGTTGTATATTAGTTCTTTTTTGTCATTCCCATTTGTTTATTAGTTTTTTATAAGTTGTTTTATTAGCATAAGCCTCAAAAAAGAATAGCTCAAAAGTAGATAACTCATTGACTAAAAATACAAACCGAAATTTGAATCCCATTTTGGCTACTTTTTTCTAATATTGACCAGCTAGTTCCATTTTGTTTACTTATCTATCAAGTCTGGGAAAAAGTCCTATTTGGCAAACATAAACTGAGAATTAGTTTACACAGTGTTTCTGAATAGTATCAAGAAATACTCTAAAAATATCAGGTGTTCTAATTTTCCCAGTAATATTTGAATGTTTTTCAACATTGATTCTCAAATGTCATCATATACTTTGTCATGTGTATAGAGTATTTTGAAAAATCTTGGCAAATTTGTCATACAATTCATGCTCAGAGGTAAGAAGTGCAAAACAACATCAATTTATCTACTATGATTCCATATTTATTTATGTCTTCTGGGTCCTACTCTGTTACATAAACTAACCATCCTTTGCTGTGTGGGATAATGATAGATGTGTTCATAAAGTCAAGCCAGTATAGAATGTTGTCATTCCAGGGCTGGAGAGATGGCTTAGCGGTTAAATGCTTGCCTGTGAAGCCTAAGGACCCCTGTTCGAGGCTCGATTCTCCAGGTCCCACGTAAGCCAGATGCACAAGGGGGTGTACACATCTAGAGTTCATTTGCAGTGGCTGGAGGCCCTGGCACACCCATTATCTCTCTGTCTACCTACTATTTCTGTATCTTTCTCACTCTCTCTCAATTTAATAAATAAAATTAAAAAAAAAGAATGTTGTCATTACAGAATTGGAAATGTAGGATAAATGTTTAAGTTTTAGTCTGGCTGAGTCTTCCACATATATTGTGAGAAAAATAACTTCTGTAAAGTGATGACTTGAATTTGGAGCCTACTGTTTTGGACATTGAATACAAATAAGAATTTTAAAAAATGTTTTCTTTTTATTTATTTACTTAATAGAGAGAAAGAGGCAGAGAGATGGAATGTGAGAGAGAAAGGGAGTGGGCACACCAAGGCCTCCAGCCACTGTAAATGAACTCCAGACGCATGAACCACCTTGTGCATCTGGCTTATGTGGGTCGTGGGGAATCGAACCTAGGTCCTTTGGCTTTGCAGACAAGCACCTTAACTGCTAAGCCATCCCTCCAGCTCACAATCGAGAACTTAAGAACAGTTCCTTTCAGTGGCTTCAGACTAACAGCTGCCAGACTTAGTTTTACTCTTTAGCCATTACCCATTTCTCCGTTGTTAATATTTAAAGTTGTCAAATTTAGCACAAATATCTAGAAGAAAATGTTAGAATGGCAGACCTGTTTTCCTCTTGAGTACTGTAATCTACATTGAATAAATTCCTCTCCTTCACACTGGAATCTCCTTGTTGATTCATAGTATGCTCCTGGCCAAAGGCAGTTCCTTTTGTCCTCTTTCACGCTCATTTAATGGTGTACTGGCAGTCTTCAGTATTTAAACTAGAAAGACTAGTGTATGCAAAGTAAATCTCCTCTCTAGAACATATGACACCTTTGATAGCTTTTTACTCTGTCCTACTTTTTTAAAAATATATTTTTTTATTTTTTTATTTTTGGAGAGAGTCACAGAGAGAAACAGAGAGAGAGGGAGAGGGAGACAGAGAATGGGCTTGCCAGCAGTCTCTCAGCTTCTGTGAATGAAATCCAGATGCGTGTGCCCCCTTGTGGGCAAGTGTGGCAGGCGCCTTAACTACTAAGCCATCTCTCCAGCCCTCTGTCCTACTTTAAAAAAAAATATATATTTTATTTATTTATTTATTTGAGAGAGAGAAAGAGGGAGAGAAAGAGAGTGAGAATGGGTACACCAGGGCTTCTAGCCACTGCAAACGAACTCCAGATGCATGTCCCCCCTTGTGCATCTGGCTTACGTGGGTCCTGGAGATTTGAACCGGGATCCTTTGGCTTTGCAGGCAAACACCTTAACTGCTAAGCCATCTCTCCAGCCCTGTCCTACTTTTTTAATGTTAAGAGTACCATGGAGGCTAATTGAAAGGAGATTTAGTGACATTGTCCTAAAGTGACAATTGATTCTAAGTGAGAAGATTAAAGAAGTGCCCATTAGAAACATATAAAAGGACCCCTGAGGTCTTTTATTATGATGATAATCTGGTTTCTTTTGATAAATGTTTTCACTCTGCTAAAGACATTATTCCTGTCAGCTTAATGTTCTTAATGTTTTTAATGGTGATACTGAATAAGAAAGTATTTTAATTGTATTCTAATATGCAGTTAACTGAACACATAAATGAAGTAACATTTTATAAATTATTTTTGCTAAGAGTAATTGAATTCATAAGTTTTAACAATTGAATTCATGGGTTAAATTTTCTAAATAGAAAAATTTATTTGAAAATGTTTCCTAATAAAAAGATTCCTTAAGTAAATTAGATAATATTGGAAGCCATTATACACAATTTTTGAGAATTCATGTTTACTTACAGTAAAGCACACTTACTGTATCAGCTGTGTAAGAATTGCCTTGATGTTACATGAGGTATTATAGTTTATATTTTTTTATTTATTTACTTATTTGAGAGAGAATGGGCGCACCAGGACCTCTAGCCACTGTAAGGAGCTCCAGATACATGCTCCACCTTGTGCAAGTGGCTTATGCGGGTACTGAGGAATCAAACCTGAGTCCTTAGGCTTCACTGGCAAGCACCTTAACTGCTAAGCTATCACTCCAGCCCTTTAGGCAGTATTTTTATGGGATGAGGAAATTACTTGTTTCCAAGACATCAGTTTTGTCTTATTTTTAGAATGAGGATAATGTATTCCTTACAGAGTCGATACTGGGATAACCAATATAAGTTACTTAGTTCAGTGTGGCACCAAAGTAGGTGTGAATTAATAGTGTTTACTGTTCCTCACAGGTTTCCTGTAGTAGATTTTTTTTCTTCCAGAAATTTCTTTTCAGGAAGAATGGCGTTAATGAGAAATTTTTTTTTTTTTTTTGAGGTAGGGTCTCACTCTAGCTGAGGCTGACCTGGAAGGTTTCTGTAGAAAGTCTTTAGGGAGGGACCTGTTGAGGGTGATTTAAGATAACAGTTCCAGTGAGCAAAAATTTATAATCTCAAAGCAAAACCTTAAATGAAAGCCTATAGTGTTAGCACAGGCCTATAATTCTAGCACTTGGGAAGTAGAGGCAGGAGAATCAGGGGTCAAGGCCAGCTTGGGCTACATGAGACCCTGTTTACACACACACACACAAAACAAAAACAAAAACAAAAACAAAAACAAACAAAAACAAAACAAAAAAGAGCTGAGAAGATGGTTCAGTGGTTAAAGATGCTTGCATGCAAACTTTGTTGGCCTGGGTTTGATTCCCCGATACCCACATAAAGCCAGATGCACAAAGTGGTGCATGTGTCATTTGCAGTGGCAAGAGGTCCTGGCATGCTCATATGCTCTCCCTTTCTCTCCTGGCAAATAAATAAATAAATAACATATCCTTTAAAGAACCTAAAAAGGACTATGCTAAAACAGCATGGAAGAGTAAAAATAAAATGAACTGTGAATTGATAAAATTACTAATGAAGCTCTGTCCTCCCGCTGAGTATTAACTGCATTTGTAGTGTTTGTCACTTCATCTACTGAAAGGGAAGGTACAGAGATTTTTTTTTTTTTTTTTTTTTACAATTTATTTATTGGAGAGAGAGAGAAAAAGAGGCAGATGGAATGGGCATACCAGGGCCTCAGGCAACTGCAAGTGAAACCTTGTGTATCTGGCTTTTGTGGAAACTGGGGAATCAAACCTGAGTCCTTAGGCTTCATAGGCAAGCAAGTGCCTTATCCATTAAGCCATCTTGGCAGTCCAGATATATATTTTTTAAAATATTTTTTACGTATTTATGAGATTGAAAGACAGCGGGTGCTTTGCTGCTTATATGAATTCCAGACACATGTGCCACTTTGTGCGTCTGGCTTTACATGGGTATTGGGTACTTGAACCCCGGCTGGCAAACTTTGCAAGCAAGTGCTTTTTAACTTTTGAGGCAGCTCCCCAGCCCAGTGCAGGGATCCTGAGATATAAGAATATAGCCTGGGTAACATTTAAGATTATCTACCTATTTATAAGTAACCTACCATTTGCCATTGATATACACTAATTTTATTCTTTTTATTTAGGGCCTCATTATATAAGGGGGGGGGTTTCCATCCACTGTAGCTCAGGCTGAACTGGAAATCACTATGTAGTCCCAGGCTGGCCTCGAACTCACAACTGTGAGTGAATTCCAGGTCAGCCTGGGCTAGAGTGAGACCCTACCTTGAAAAAACAAGAAGAAAGAAAAACAGTGGAGATAAAGAATTATATATTAGTAGGTCATAAAGTAGCAAAAAGCTGTGTTTATTTTTTAATATTTATTTTTTGAGAGATAAAGAAAGAATGGGTGGTCCAGGGTCTCCTGCCTCTGCAAACAAACTCTAGACATACGTGCCATCTTGGGCATTTGGCTTTAAGGGGATGAAGAATCAAACCTGGGCCAGCGGACTTGGCAAGCAAACGCTTTTAAATACTGGGCCATCTCTCCAGCCCTCTAAACACAGTTTAGACATTCACATGCATAAGTTCTTGCCCAGTAAGATCTGGCTAGTGGAACTATGTCAATGATGTAGGGTTTTTAAAAATTATTACTAGTTTTCTATATTTCTTTTTTTTTATTTTTGGAGGGAGACACACAGAGAGGGAGAGGAAGACAGAGATGGGTACACCATCAGCCTCTCAGCTGCTGTGAAAGAAATCCAGATGCGTGCACCCCCTTGTGGGCAAGTGAGGCATTGCGCCCTTGCGTCACTTTGCATCTGGCTGAACGTGGGACCTGGAGACTGGAACCCGGTTCTTAGGCTTAGCAGGCAGGCGCCTTAACCACTAAGCCATCTCTCCAGCCCCCTTTTTTTTTTTTTTTTTTAGGATAAGGGTCTATGCTGACCTGGAACTCACTCTGTCGCCCAGGCTGGCCTAGAACTCACTGGGATCCTCCTACCTCAGCCTTCCTGAGTGCTGGGATTAAAGATGTATGCTACCATGAAGTGATTAATGATGTAGTTTTGACAAGAATGAGGCACTGACAAAATGTATTCTTATGAGGATGTTTGTAGTTTAATGTGTCTGTTTTGATAATTAGAATATACATGTTTTAGTAATCTTTCTAAGCAATAGATTTGTTGAATTATTTGACCATTATAATAATTATATCTTTGAGTATGTACACGTCTTATTTGGTGAACTGTAGTACTATGTTTCTAAGAGCAAATCTGCTTAATGATATTTACTATCTAATTAATTAATAAAATTTGAAAAGTTGTAGAGAGGGATATTTTTGGTAGTATGAATTATAGTTTTAATGATTGTAAAAATGGCAATTATTAAATTTCATGTGCTTAGTAGTCTATAACACAATTAAGCTAAAGGTTTTTAGTATCTTTGAAGATTAAATTTTTATGTGGCTGGGGTGAAATTTTGGTTATATAAGAATTATAAACTCATTTTATTAATTGAATTATGTTAGTAAATAGATATATTCTAGAACCAGTCAGTGCTTGTTGGGAAATGAATGGGGAGGGTTTACTTAGGAGTGTACTCTTAGTTTGGTCTTGAAATTGGGACTGCTTTATGTAAATTGTTCTTACTGGCGCCAGCTAGCTGTAGCTGCAGTCTGGCTGTGTTAGGGCAGCGAATAATATGTGTCATGGATTTTCTCTTTGGAACATATAAGAATTCAGCCTTGGACTGACTGAAAGCAGAGTTTGTGCGTTAGAATCATAGTAGTGAGACCTCCAAGGTTGGCAATGAATATGTGGAACAGTGAGCGCATATACAAACCTTTAAACTTTTAGTTCTGCTCTTAAAGATTTCTGCCTATTGATTCTACTGGGTAATATGTGAGAGGTTCTTAACTACATACAGTTGCTGCAGATCCACAGTGGTTGACATCATTGAAAGCAGTACAAAGCATTTGGATTCTAGTCATTTTATCTTGAAACAGTTATTTTGGAGATAAACTTTGTGTGTTCTGTTAGCTTCTTTGACTTTTTTTGGCTTTGTGTTTAATGGGATATTTGCTGCACAAACTATACAACAGATGTGAAACATCATCGAAAGGAATTTTAATATGTAGCCAGTCTACTACATTTCTGTTCGTTTTTCATGAATATGAACCAAACAAGAAATCTAAACTCAAGAAGGCTGATCTAGAAGTCTGTTAGCTTTTAATGTTTATAAAGATGAACTAATAGCAGTGGCTTAAAGAAGAGGAAGTCTTTCACAGTATCAAGCTGCCCACAGGTAAGAAAGAGATTGAGGTCTTTTTTCTGTGACACCTCTGCTACCCATAGGTGTTAGACCTGTCTTTCACTTTTACAGGTTTTCTGTTTTTACTTGTAATAACAGGCTAGTAGATTGTTTAATGTTAATATTCAGAAAAATTTGAGTGCCATATTTGGATTTGGTCTTTTAGAAAAATGATATTTTCATCTTAATTTCCTCACAGTTGAATTGAAATAACAATGGGCTTCATATGGCTGTTACTCATAAATGCAATTTGTTCATACCACTTAGAAATCAGTTGTAGATATTTTTTTCATTATAGTCTGTTTTTGTATTCTCAGCTGCACTGACAACCATTGCTACATGCAGAGAGATAACATTCTATAACTTTACTAACTGTAAATTTTGTTTGTTTTACTTTTTTGAGGCAGGGTCTTTCTCTAGCCCAGATTGACCTGAAACTTACCCTGTAGCCCAGGCTGGCTTCGAATCATGGTGATCCTACTTCCTCAGCTTCCTGCATGCTGGGATTAAAGGTGTGAGTCACAGTGCTCAGCATCTGTAAATTTTTAGTGTAAATTGAACACTCTGAATTCATTGTACAAATCAGATAGCTTAGGCTTTGGACTCACTGATGTGCATTAGACAACATATTTACACAAGCATAATCATCAAGCTTCTCATTCCACATTAATAACCATTCCAACATATTTAAATTTATCACTTTTAACAAAATGAGTGTAGAACTAACATGAATGTATTAATTAGAAATTCCATTGCATCTAATACTTTATTTCATAAACTTACCAAATGATGCACAAGCATTTGTTATTCTTTTTCTTTTTGATATTTTGTGAGGTAGGGTCTCACTCTAGCCTGTGTTACTCTTTTTTGTGTTATCTGAAATACTAAACAGGAAAACAGAGACCCAGTGCAATAAAAATATATAAAATCTCTGTATATCTTTACTGTAATGGGTATGAAAGTATGTTTATGAAGAAATGTATGCATGTGTGTCCATTGCCCAAAAATAAATTGTCTCACTGATTGATAAAAACCATTTTGGGGGAATTGGCAGAGAGGAATAAGAAAAAGTAGTACTGATGCTAACTTAGAGAAGCACAAGAAAATGTTCATTAGGCAGTTTTCTGATCTTTTCCTTAAACAATAGGCTTTTTCTGCAATCTTAGTTTGAACTTAGTTCCTATTTCTACAATGGCAGCTTTGGTTAAGTTAGGAACTGGCTTTATCTCTGATGGGCAACATGAAAACTTAGATAGGGAGCATCATAGCTTTGAAGCAGTCTTTCATAAGCCTGCCTTTCTGGTGCCAATGGAATATTGTGAAAAGGTAATGTATTCTGAACTGAGAACTAAATCATTGGTTAGCTGTTCTTTCCATTACTCCAATCAGGTGCCTGTTTTTAAACTTTTATTTTCATTTATTTATTAGAGACAGAGAGGGAGAGAAAGAAAGATACAGAGAGAGAGAGAGGAACAATGGACACACCAGGGCCTCTAGCCACTGCAAATAAACTCCAGACGTGTGTACCACCATGTGCATCTGGCTTATGTGAGACCTGGAGAATCGAACCTGGGTCCTTAGGTTTCACAGGCCTTATCCACTAAGCCATCTCTCTTGTCCTGCATCTAATTTTTCAAAATATTTTGTTTCTAGTCGGGCATGGTGGCACACGCCTTTAATCCCAGCACTTGGGAGGCAGAGGTAGGAGGATTGCCGTGAGTTCAAGGCCACCCTGAGACTACATAGTTAATTCCAGGTCAGCCTGGACAAGAGTGAAACCCTACCTCGAAAAAAACCAAAAAAAATTTTTTTTGTTTCTTTGAGAGAGAGAGAGAATATGAAAGAGTACACTAGGGCCTCCAGCTACTGCAAATGAACTGCATCTAGCTTACGTGGGTCCTGGGGAATTGAATCTGGGTCTTTAGGCTTTACAGGCAAACACCTTAACCACTCCAGCCCTTTTAAAAAATACAATTATTTTATTTTATTTGAGAGAAAGAAGCAGACAGAGTGAGTATGGGTACACCAGGGTCCCTAGTCACTCAACTGCAAACGAACTCCAGATACATGTGCCACCTTGGGCATCTGGCTTTCTGTGGGTATTGGGGAATCAGACCTGGGTCTTTTGACTTTGCAGGCAAATGCCTTAAGTTTTAAGCCATCTGTCTAGCCCTCAGGCCCCTCATTTTAACCAAGATAATCCTGTGCATCCCCTCTCTTCCCTGCCTCATCCCTCCCACCCCCTAATTAATATACCAGTAATAGCAGAAAAACTATACTAAGAATTAATTTTTGTGTTTTTTGTCATCCTCCAAGGGCCTTTCCTCATAGAAGGATGTGAAAACCTGTGGGCATTGATTGACATTGGCTTCCTTGCAGGGACCAGGTCAGCCTCATCCAAGTGTTTCCATTTCCTCAGGAGCACAGGCTCTCCATTAGATTCTGTAGCTCCAGTAATCCACCCTGGCAAACCTCAGGCAGAGCCTCGTGGCTTTTCTGACTCTCTGGTTTGCTCTCTTCTCCCTTGGCTTTGCGCTGGCTCCCTCTGATTTAGCTGTCTCATGTGCTGTTTTCTGTGCCTGTAAAAAGTTAGGTCAGGCAGTCCAGGTTCTCTTCTGGCTCCGGGCTTTGTCCTCAGCTGAGAAACCCTCTTGAGAAGGTCTACTTTTCCTTTGATATCTTGTCCATCGAGAACTTTTCCTACCACATACTTCTGTTCCTCTTCTTCTAGCACTTCCTCCACTTTCTTCTTGTTTTATATTTTCTCCATAGTGCCCACCAGTTTTGTTCAGCAGCACTAGAGTCCCCAGAGGAACTGGTGCCCCGCTTAACAGTGCATGGCATGGGAGGGCAGGGGGGTGGCCACAGTGGACCCTTGGTTGAAGCGGTGGACCTCAGGCCTGAACACGGCCCACACTTAGTTGATCCCCATCTGCTTTTTCTTTTGTTGTTGTTGTTTGTTTTTTGAGGTAAGGTTTCCCTCTAGCCCAGGTTTACCTGAAATTTACTGTGTAGTTTTTTAAGGCTGGCCTTAAACTCATGGCAGTCCTACCGTGGGCTCCCAAGTACTGGGATTAAAGGCCTGCGTCACCATGCCAGCTCATCCTCTTATTCTTTAACTGCTGAGCCATCTCCCCAGGATCCTCTTACTTACTATGTTATTATTAAGTCCGTCTCTGTGATGTTAAACAGACATACTTGAAAAATGTTTCTTCTTCTACTTGATTGTATACTCTGTTCTGTGGTTTATTTTGTAATAACATTTTACTTTTTTATATTTTTATTTATTTGCAAGAAGAGAGAGGGAGAGAAAGAATGAGAGAGAATGGTTGTGCCAGGCACTCCAGCCACTACAAAAAACTCTCTAGATACATGTACCACATTGTGCACCTGGGTTTACATGGGTACTGGCAAATCCAGATCCTTGGGCTTTGTAGGCAAATGCCTTAACTGCTGGGTCATCTCTCCAGCCTTGTAGTAACATTTTTTTTAAAGAGAGGATTAATTTTTTTTGCCTTAAATTTTTTATTTATTTATTTATTAGAGAGAGAGAAGAAGAGAAAGAGAGAGAAAGAGAGAGAGGGAGAGAGAGAGAGAGAATGGGTGGGCCAGGGACTCTAGCTATTGCAAATGAACTCCAGATGCATGTGCCACCTTGTGCATTTGGCTCACGTGGGACCTGGAAAATTGAACTTGGGTCTTTAGGCTTCTCAGGCAAGCGCCTTAACTGCTGGCCATCTTTCCAGCTCCCCCCTTTTTTTTTTTGCCTTTTTAAAAATATTATTTTATTTGAGCAGGGGGAGAGACAGAATGAGTGCACCAGGGCCTCTAGCCACTACAAACAAATTTCAGGTGCATGCACCACCATGTGCATCTGGCTTACATGGTTCTGGGGAGTTGAACCTGAGTCCTTAGGCTTCTTAGGCAAGCACCTTAACTGCTAAGCCATCTCTCCAGCCCTGTAATTTTTTTTTAATTTATTTTTTCTTTTCTTTCTTTCTTTCTTTCTTTCTTTCTTTCTTTCTTTCTTTCTTTCTTTTTTTTTTTTTTTTTTTTTTTTTTTTTTGAGGTAGGGTCTCACTCTAGCTCAGGCTGACCTGGAATTCACTATTTAGTCTCAGGGAGGCTTTGAGCTCTCAGCGATCTTCCTACCTCTGCCTCCTGAGTTCTGGGATTAAAGGAGCGCGCCATCATACCCAGTTTGTAGTAATTTTTTTTTTTTTTTTTGGTTTTTGCGAGGTAGGGTCTCACTCTGGTCCAGGCTGACCTGGAATTAACTATGTAGTCTCAGGGTGGCCTCGAACTCTCAGCGATCCTCCTACCTCTGCCTCCCGAGTGCTGGGATTAAAGGCGTGCGCCACCACGCCCGGCTTTGTAGTAATATTTTGACAGCCAACTTGTGGTGTTGAATTTTTGAGTTTAAAATCCCCACATCTTTTCCAAACATTGCATTATTGAAGATTTGAACCAGGTAGATTTCTTTATACTCCTATATCTTTTCTAACTACTATTATTATTTATTATGCTTTCTCTGTATCTTTCCTGCTACATTTCATCTGTCTCAACAACTGTTTCAAAGAATTGTCTTTGGTTTAATTGATTGGTGGGTAATTTATGTTTTCTCTTACTGCTTTTTGTTGTTGTTGTTGTTGTTGTTGTTTTGGTGCTTTTTCAAGGTAGGGTCACTCTAGCTTAGGCTGACCTGAAATTTACTATGCAGTCTCAGGCTGGCTTGGCGCTCATGGAGATCCTCCTACCTCTGCCTCCCAGGTACTGGCGCCCTGCTCTTACTGCTTTTTGCCTGAGTTGTAATTCCTTTGTTGGTATTTACCTTTCTGCCTTTATTAGTGTTTGAGTTTTTTAAAAATGTATATATGTAATTACACTCACAATTTTCATGAGTAAAAAATTCTCTTTATTTTCCCACAGATTGCCTCCTTAATCGAAAAGGGTTTTGTTTTGAAATTTATAAGATGATTTTATTCTCAGTTTTGTTTCTATATTATTGCCAGAGAACATGTCCTTGTGTGATTTATTTTTGTGTTTGAATTTATTAAAACTTGTTACCACGTGTGAGTCAATATTAATATTTGTTGGATTTGTCAAAACTTTATATTTTGGCTCTACTGGATATATAATTATTTTTGTATTATTTTAGCATGTTATTTGGGAAATGCATTATTTTTACTACCTTTACATCTGTAAAGGATTTTAAAAAATTTAAAATTTAGAACTATAATACATGAACATGCTGTACAAACCAACAGTATTAGTATTTTTTTAATCAGCCTTCAGAAAGTTAAATGTCTAGATATCAAAGATTTTATTTTGCTTGTTTTTAGTCTTGTGACACTCAGTAGTCCTTAATCATTAGAAACCTTTACATTTTTAAATTATGTTTTTCTTACTTTGTTTTTCTTCCTACCTTTTTCCTGTTTCCCCCCCTCCAGAAAACTTGTCAGTGAAAATTACTACTTCATGCTGGGTGTGGTAGGGTACGCGCACGCCTTTAATCCCAGCACCTGGGAGGCAGAGGTAGGAGGATAGCCATGAGTTCAAGGCCACCTGGAAATTACAGAATGAATTCCAGGTCAGCCTGGGATAGAGTGAGACCCTGCCTCGAAAAACCAGTTTCTTCATATTTTGTAGTTTCAATACTTTTCCTTTCCTGTTGTGAACTACATTTTGTTCATTGTATTTTTAGGCATTTGAACTCTTACTGGTTTGGTCAGGATCGTTACAATATTGAGTAAAGTGTCACACTTTGTTTTTGCCTTTAGTTGACACATCTGTAGTCTTTTTAAAAATTAATTATTTATTTACTATCAGAGAGATAGAGATAGAGACAGTGGGCGCGACAGGGCCTCCAGCTGTTGCAAATGGACTCTAGATGCATGTACCACTTTGTACATCTGGCTTTTACATGGATACTGGGGAATTGAACTTGTTTCATTAGGCTTTGCTGAGCCATCTCTCCAGTCCACCCTATGATCTTTTAATATGAAGTCTGGTGTTTTCTGGATGTAAGTCATTTTTATGTTTTTAAAGTTTTTTTTGTTTTTTTTTGTTTTTCGAGGTAGGGTTTCACTCTGGTCCAGGCTGACCTGGAATTAACTATGTAGTCTCAGGATGGCCTTGAACTCATGGTGATCCTCCTACCTCTGCCTCCTGAGTGCTGGGATTGAAGGCATGCGCCACCACACCTGGCTATGTTTTAAAGTTTTATTTTTATCCATGTTTACTTTTTGTACTTTTGAGTTTTTTTTTTAAATATTTTTATTGTATTTATTTATTTGCAAGCAGAGAGAGAGAGAGAGAGAGAGAGAGCGAGCGAGAGAGAAAGGCAGACAGAGAGACAATGGGCATGCCAGGGCCTCTAGCCACTGCAAACGAGCTCCAGATGCATGTGCCCCTTGTGCATCTGGCTTACGTGGGTCCTGGAGAATCGAACTGGGATCCTTTGGCTTCGCAGGCAAACACCTTAACCGCTAAGCCATTTCTCCAGCCCATTTTTGAGTTTTTGAGGTAGGGCCTCACTGTAGTCCAGGTTGACCTAGAACTAACTGTAGCTCCAGGCTATCCTCAAACTCATGGAAATCCTCCTACCTGAGACTCCTGAGTTTTAGGATTAAAGACATGCGCCACTATGCTGGCTTCCATATTTAATTTTACATTTTTCTTGGAGGTAGGGTCTCGCTCTTGTTCAGGCTAACCTGGAATTCACTTTGTAGTTTCAGGCTGGTCTCAAACTAACAGCAATCCTCCTACCTCTGCCTCCCAAGTGCTAGATTAAAGGTGTTCGCCACCATGCCCGGCCACGTTCAGTTTTTTTTCCCCTGAGGTAGGGTTTCACTCTAGCCCAGGCTGACCTGGAATTCACTATGTAGTCTCAGGGTGGCCTTGAACTCCTGGCGATCCTCCTACCTCTGTCTCCCGAGTGCTGGGATTAAAGGCGTGTGCCACCACGCCTGGCTACATGTATATTTTTAATGAATGAATAAATGTTGAAATAGTGTCTTACTAATTGCTGTTGAGAAGTGCCAGATAATTTTTGTAACACTATGGGGTTATTAATAAGATTCCTAAATTTTAATTATTGGAAGTTTCAAATTGAAAAATGGTGTGGTCTGGTGTATAAACTTAACTCATCTTTTAAAAGAAATTATTTAAGAGAAAGAGGTAGAGAGAGAGAGAATGGGCAAGCCAGGGCCTTGAGCCTCTGCAAACCAACTCCAAATGCATGTGCTACCTTGTGTATCTGGCTTACATGGGTGCTGGCGAATTGAACTTGGGATTTTAGGCTTCACATGAAAGCACTTTAAAGCCATCTTTCCAGCCCTTAGCTCATCTTTTTGTAGTTAGTGTAGTTAGCCAGGCATATAGGGATCAAAGAATGTGAGGAAAATGTGTTTTGTCTGTAGTCCATAAAGAGCTAATATAATCATAGTCACTTCCCACATAATGCTGTCCCATTTTCTGCAAGGGGTATTCTTTTTTTTTTTTTCTGGTTTTAGTGTTTCTCCTTAATTTCTTAACATATCTTTAAAATATATATTTTATTTATTTATTTATTTATTTATTTATTTATTTATTTATTTATTTAAGAGAGAGAGAGAGAGAGAGGCAGAGAGAGAGAGAGACAGAGGGAGAGAATGGGTGTGCCAGGGCCTCAGCCTCTGCAAACAAATTCCAGATGCATGTGCCCCCTTGTGCATCTGGCTTACGTGGGTCCTGGGGAATCAAACTGGGGTCCTGCAAGGGGTATTCTTTACACAATATGTATACTGAATTTATTATTATTTGCTTAACAGAAGAGTAGCTTCCAAGTTCTAGCAGAGAATATTTGGTAAAAACTTTTGAGGAGAGTGGTCTGGGGAGATTAGTCAATGGATAAGAGTGCCTTTGGTGCATGTGTGAGAGAACCCGTGTAAAAGGCCGGGCATGCTTCGATGGATGAGCATGCACATTACCCTGCTGAGGGGGTGGGGTTGCAAGATTGCTGTGACTCATTTGTCAGCCAGGTTAATAAAATACGAATCTGTCTCAGAAATAAGTCAGAAGAATAATAGTGGTTGTTACCTGTTTCCTTTGGCCTCCACATACAAACACACAAACCTTGAGAAGCGTAAGTATTTGGAAATACCAAAATAAGGTCCTGGGTCTGAAGTTGTGAACCCTTGAAAAGAGCTTAATTGTGTTTGGATAATTCTTTTTTTTTTTATTAATTTTATTCTTTTTTTTTATTGACAACTTCTTTAATTGTAGACAATATCCCATGTTATTTCCCTCCCTCCCCCCACTTTCCCCTTTGAAACTTCACTCTCCATCATATCCCCTCCCTCTCTCAGTCTCTCTTTTCAGTTTGAGGCTTATTCTTATTGGATGTCCTTGTGAGGTTTTTCCTTTCTCCATTTATTCCTCCCCTCTCTCATTCTCCATCTTCTCTTTTTCACTTTCCTTCTCTGCTTTCTCCTCTTATGCTTGTTTAAATTCTGGAGGCTCTAGGCTCAGTTAAATCCTTTAATGTGGCAGAGAGCCAGATTTCCAATAGGCCCAAACTGAGCATGCTACTGTTGCTTAGCAACTACGCATGAAGTCTTATGGCTATAACTGAATTATAAATAGGGTTATGAGCAGAAGTGCAGTTGAAATTGAGATTGCAAGAAAGGCAACCTTTTATTTTCCCAGTCGAATTTTTTTTTTTAATGTGGCCAGTTTTCAGAAATCTATATAAAATCTTACAGAAATTGGGAAAGTATTTAGCAACCCTACCCAGAAGACAATGAGAGATCTGTAGAGGTCATATCTATAGTTAACAATAAAAAATCCGATTTTGATTATTAGGATTAATTACTCTAATGGAGACATGGCAGTTCATAAAAACTATAAAACTTCTGAATTTGATGGTTATACATGTAGAAAAAGATCCATACCATTTTATTTTCTGTATATATATTCCATAGGAGGTTAACAATTTCTGTTAGACTATTTTTATATATTTAATTATGTTACTTCTTTACAGCATCTTAAAAGTTTCTGCTCTTTGCCTGTGTGGATATAGATACCCATTAAATTGCCTACTAACTACTTAGATCTATGAATCTATTAGTGTTTTTCTTACTTTTGATTGGAAAAGTCTCTTTTCCGATAGAAGTGAGTGCTGGGGAGACTCAAGTCATCAAAGTGCTGAGAAGTAGTATTTGAGTACTCAGCTCTTAGTAAGACATCTCACGTTTATCACTCAGGACTATAGAGGAAGAGGTAGCAGAAAAAATATAACAGCTGGAGGGGGGGGAAAAGTTCTTTGAACACTCGCTCCTAAATGTAAAGTGCTTGTTGCATTCATTACCTCACAGCAGCGGCTGTTATCTGCACAAGACCTGCATAATACTGGATCCACCAACAGGTTATTGTGGATGATGCAGGAGCACCCAAAATAAAGTAAAATAAAATAGAGACATCAATGTAGAAGAGGGCACAGTAGGAAAAAAGTGAACATTAAATGGAGGCAGTTGGGGAAGGGTCAGAGGAGGGTAGTAGGAGGGAGTTATGTAAGGTTTTTTTTTTTAAATAATATTTTTATTTGAGAAAGAGGGACAGAAAAAAGGTAGAAAGAGAGAAAGAATGGGTGCAGCTGCTGCAGGTGAACTCCAGACATGTGCCACTTTGTACACCTGGCTTATGTGGTCCTGGGGATTTAAACCCCGGGTCCTTTGGCTTCTCAGGCAAGCACCGTAACCACTAAGCCATCTCTCCAGCCCCAATTTTTTATTTTATGTAAAAAAAATTAGCAATGCCAAGAATGTGGGTAGAGCCACATTTTGGCTTTGATATATACAGCAATCTTTAGTCATTTCAGTCCCTTGTTGGAAGCTCAGCTGTTCTGAGGTCTCTTGAATTAACATCAAGTCCTTACGGAGCAGATGTAGTGTGTCAGGCAGAGTGCACTTGATGTTTATGTACACGCTGTTGGCCCTTCCCAGTACCCCAAAGTTAAATAACCCTCTTTTTTTAATAGATGAGGAAACATATTCCAAACAATTCATTCATTAGCAATCACTGAGTAGTTACTTCAGGGCTAAGCTTTATTTTAGGTACTAGGGGTGTGTCAGTGGCTTACATTATTGTAGGGGAGGACAGAACACCAATTAAGTGGTATGTCTTGTCAGGCTTTTCAGGTGGTGTAAGGACAAAGGAGCAAATCAAAAGGAAAGGAGGCCCTGAAATGCCAAGAGGGTATGCATGTGTGTCATCTTGTTTTTTGTTTTTTGTTTTTTTTTCTCGAGGTAGGGTCTCACTCTGGTCCAGGCTAACCTGGAATTCACTATGTAGTCTCAGGGTGGCCTCGAACTTTCAGTGATCCTCCTACCTCTGCCTCCCGAGTGCTGGGATTAAAGGCGTGCGCCACCACGCCTGGCTCATCTTGGTTTTAATTTGCAGATTAGGGAAGGCTTCATTAAAAAAGTGACTTGGAGAGATGGCTTATCGGTTAAGGCACATGCCTGCTAAGCCTAAGGACCCTGGTTCGATTCTCCAGGTCCCACATAAGCCAGATGCACATAGTGGCACATGTGCCTGGAGTTCGTTTACAGTGGCTAAAGGCCCTGGTGCGCCCATTCTCACTCTCTTTGTCTCTCCCTTTCTCTAATAAATATGTAAATAAAAATAAAATCTTAAAAAAAAATTTAAACAAGTGACTTCGTGCCGGGCGTGGTGGCACACACCTTTAATCCCAGCACTTGGGAGGCAGAGGTAGGAGGATTGCCGTTAGTTCGAAGCCACCCTGAGACTACATAGTGAATTCCAGGTCAGCCTGAGCTAGAGTGAGACCCTACCTCAAAAAACAGAAACAAAAACAAACAAAAAGAAAAAGTGACTTGTTGAGGGAGCCTCCCAGATGGATTCTTGCCAGATGTGGGTGTGGCTTCAGGTGAAAGGACTAGCAAGGCCAGAGGTTATAGAAACTGACTCATCTTTTTTTTTTCCCCCTTTAAAAGATAATTGTTTTATACTGGGTATGGTGGCATCACATGAGAAGCTCATATAAGAGGATCTTGCTGGGCGTGGTAGCTCACGCTTTTAATCCCAGCCCTTGGGAGGTAGAGGTAGGAGGATCGCTGTGAGTTCGAGACCACCCTGAGACTACAGAGTGAATTCCAGGTCAGCCTGGGCTAGAGGGAGACCCTACCTTGGAAAACCAAAAGAAAAAAAAAACCCAGAGAAGAAAAAAAAAAAAGAGGATCTCAGTGAGTTTGAGGCCAGCTTGAGCTACACAGTTGCAGTGGTCAGCCTGGGCTAGAGAGGGACCCAGCTTAAAAAAAAAAAAAAAAAAAAAAAAAAATTACTGTTTTATAATAATGTCCTTGGAGAAGCCAGACATGGTAGCCCATGCTTGCAATCCCAGTATTTGAGAGGTGGAGACAGAGAGATCAGGAGTTTAAGATCATCCTTACTACATAGCAAGTTCAAGGCCAGCCTTGGCTGCAGCCCTGTCTAATACAGTGATAGGGCTGAGGAGATGACCTAGTGGATAAAGCACTTGCCATGTAACCGAATTTGGACTCACAGAACCTATATCAAAGCCAGTAGGTGTGGTGGGCTTCTGTAATCCTAGCATGCTGAGGGAAAGAAGGTAATTTCCCTTACGGCTGCTAAAGGAGCAGCGAACATGTGAGACCCTGTCTCAAATGAGGTAAAAGTGAAGACTAACCTGAAAGTTGTCCTCTGACCCTACACACGTGTTGTGGCACAGGTGTGCAAGCACTCACAAACTGTCTTACATATACAAATAAGGATGAAAGTAAGTAAATGAACAAACTGATGATGATGTACCTAGTGAATAGTGTATATATGAAGAAAACCCATTTTATTTTTTTATTTTTTAAAACATTTTGTAAGAAAACCCATTTTAAATTGTTTTCAGAGAGCACAGATTTTATTAAAAAATGCTAGTAGAGAATAAAAATTTGAAAGGTTTTTTTTTTTTTTTTTTTTAAGGTCTCTAACTTGCTCAGATTTCAGTCAGGAAATTGTTGAAGGTCTTCTATATCCTAGTTTTTACTTTAATTAATTTATTTTGAGGTAGGGTCTTGCTCTGGCCAGTCTGGCTTGGAATTCACTATGTAGTTTCAGGGTAGGCTCAAACTCACAATGATCCTCCTACCTCTGTCTCCTGAGTGCTGGGATTAAAGGTGTGTACCACCACACTTAGCCATATCCTAGCTTTTGATTTTGTTTTTTGGTTTTTTGAGGTAGGGTCTCACTTTAGTCCAGGCTGACCTGGAATGCACTATGTAGTCTCAGGGTCCAACCTCTGCCTACCAAGTGCTGGGATTAAAGGCATGTGCCATCACGTCCGGCCCTAGCTTTTGATTTTTTAAAAAATTTATTAATTTGCAAGGGGTGAGGGAGAGACAGAAAAAAAAGAGAGAATATCAGCCTGCCAGGGCCTCTAGCTGCTGTAAACGAACTCCAGGTGCATGTGCGTCTTTGGGCATCTGGCTTTACGTGGGTACTGGAGAATCAAACCTGGGTTTTTAGTTTTTGCAGGCAAATGCCTTAACCCACTGAGTCATCATCTCTCCAGTCCTAGTAACTGATTTTTGTGTTGGAATGGTCTCTTACTCATGGATGTATGGAAGCTCTTTTTTTATGTTCTTATTTCATCAGTTTCTACAAAATTATTTGAATTCTATAATTTATACTTGAAGTGGAACTGAATTCATTTAGTACACATTTCATGAATAGGTTTAAGTGAAAACAGAAACTTGAGTGCTTAGTGATTTATGTAAGTTAATGTTTTTGCAAAAATAACAAAGAACTTTGGCTCTCTTTTTTCTTTTCTTTTCTTTTCATTTATTTATTTATTTATTTATTTATTTATTTATTTATTTATTTATTTATTTATTTGGTTTTTCGAGGTAGGGTGTCACTCTGGCTCAGGCTGACCTGGAAGTAACTGTGTTCAGGGTGGCCTTGAACTCACGGTGATCCTCCTACCTCTGCCTCCCGAGTGCTGGGATGAAAGGCGTGCGCCACCATGCCTGGCTCTTTTTTATTTTTTGGTTTCTCAAGGTAGGATCTCACATTAGCTCAGGCTGACCTGGAATTCACTATGTAGTCTCAGGGTGACCTTGAACTCATGTCATGAAAATATATGACATGTATGTTAATATAAAGTTAAAAAAAGCAGCAAAAATACTAAACATAAATGCTCCTGATAATAAAAACTGTCTGAATGTTAATGAAATTAACCAGCCACATTTTCTTTTTCTTTTTCTTTTTTTTTGTTTTTTGAGGTAGGGTCTCGCTCTAATCCAGGCTGACCTGGAATTTGCTCTGTAGTCTCAGGGTGGCCTCAAACATACTGCGATCCTACCTCTGCCTCCCAAGTGCTGGGATTAAAGGTGTGCGCCACCACGCCCAGCTTCTTTCTTTTTCTTTTCTTTCTTTCTTTTTTTTTTTTTTTTTTTTGGTTTTTCAAGGTAGGGTCTCACTCTAGCTCAGGCTGACCTGGAATTAACTATGTAGTCTCAGGGTAGCCTTGAACTCACAGCAATCCTCCTACCTCTGCCTCCGAGTGCTGGGATTAAAGTGTGCCACCACGCCCGGCTCTTCTGTCTTTTTTTGCGGCGGGATTTTACTCTAGCCTAGGCTGACCTGGAGCTTGCTCTTTAGGGGTGAACTCAGTAATCTACTTCAGCTTCCGAAGTTCTGGGATTAATGATGTGTGCCACCATGTCTTGCTTGTTTAGATTCTGAAAGGTGAAATTACTTTCGTGGTAATTTTTAGTTTTGGATAGCTCTGTATTTTCTAAAAATATATCATACTTTTTATAACAGCCTCTAGTAACCCAATTTAGGAAACTAAGCTGCTTAGGAACATTTGCCATTCATTATTAAGTAATGAACTCTTCTTACATATTATTGCTGGTAAACTTTTAGAATGGGAATGCAGTTTTCCCATTTTATTTTATTTTATTTTTTTATTTTATTTTATTTTATTTTATTTTTTAAATTTTTGTTTTATTTTTGCTTATTTATTTGAGAGCAACAGAGAGAGAGAAAGAGGCAGAGAGAGAGAGAGAGAGAGAGAGAGAGAGAGAGAGAGATGGGTGCACCAGGGCCTCCAGTCGCTGCAAATGAACTCCAGATGCACGCATCACCTTATGCATCTGGCTTATGTGGGTACTGGGGAAGTGAGCCTCGAACTGGGGTTCTTAGGCTTCACAGGCAAGCGCTTAACTGCTAAGCCATCTCTCCAGCCCAGTTTTCCCCTTTTATATCCGCTAGAGATCTTGCTATAAAAATTAAAGTATTAAATTAAAGGGTTTTGACTATTTTTTTTTTTTTTTTTTTGGTTTGGTTATTTCTTTCTAAACTATCGTCGTCTTTTTTTTTTTTGGGAGAGAGAGGGAGAGGGAGGGAGACAGATAGAGAATGGGCGCGCCAGCAGTCTCTCAGCTGCTGTGAACGAAATCCAGATGCGTGTGCCCCCATGTGGGCAAGTGTGGCATTGCGCCCTTGCGTCACTTTGCCTCTGGCTAAACACAGGACCTGGAGATTGGAACCCGGTTCTTAGGCTTAGCAGGCAGGCGCCTTAACCGCTAAGCCATCTCTCCAGCCCCTAGTCATCGTCTTTTTTGCCATGTTGGGGATTAAACCCAGACCTTCAAGCGTGCTAGCCCAAGTAAGCTCTAACCATTGAACTACATACATTCAGCCCTCATATTCTTTTCAAAGCATGTCTTTATTAATCTTTTCATAATTGTTATATTAGGTTACAAGTTGTTTTAACTTTTAGGATTTGAATTAAAATTCACTCCAGAGTAAGTTTAAAATTACATATTTGTAATACATATGTTATTAGGTTGGGAATTGAGAATGAAGTATGTGGGTAACATCAGTTAATTGAAAACTCAGCAGGCGCTGAACAGATTACATGTTTAAATAGCTGACCAATAATTCTTTTCCTTACTGATAGTAATTATTTTAACTTGATTGAGAATAATTGAGTGTCTATGGTGTATAAGACTACCATCTATTAGAAGGTTTTTTTTTTTTTTTTTTGTTTTCTGAGGTAGGATTTCACTCTAGTCCAGGCTGACCTGGAATTCACTATGTAGTCTCAGGGTGGCCTCCTACCTCTGCCTCCCAAGTGCTGGGATTAAAGGCGTGTGCCACCACGCCCAGCTTAGAAGGTTGTCTTTAAAGAATAAATAAGGCATAAATCCTACCTTATTTAGAGTTCTGCTTTGATAAATTATTTAAACTTTGTTTTAATAATACAACAGTTTCTTTAAAATCCATAAACTAGATTCTCAGACAGTTGCACAAAAAGTGGTAGAAAATGTAATGCTATTCAGATTTTGAGGTTGTTTAGAGAACCTAGAATTTATTAGAACTGTGATTCAAGTGTCTCATTCTAACAAAAGAAAAACATTTGGACATATGAACACACAAGCACACATGTAAGTAAAGTCAGAAATCATGGCATGTTACTCAGAAGTGGCTCATTTGTTTAATGTTCTTCTGTTTGTCACCTAATGGAAAATGTGTCAGATTAAAGTTTTTGGTGCAGTGCCTAGCAATACCTTCGCAAGACCCTCATAATAGAAGAAAAAGATGATGACATCAAATTAAAAGAGAGACTAATGGAGAGAAGGAGGGGATATGATGGAGTTTGGAGTTCTAAAGGGGAATGGGGGGAGGGGAAGGAAATATGCGTTTTTTGCATGTAAATATAGAAGTTGTCAATAAAAAAAAGTGCAAGATATTTTTCCCCAAGAAAATAATGTTTTAGCTGGTAGCTTTTGCTTCTATGTGCACATCTGTTCCAGAATTCATTTTAGGATATTGGTTTCTATTTTTAGACTGTTGCCAGGCAGATTTAAAATTTCTCTTCTTGCGCTTGTCCAATACCTAGCTTCCTGATTGGTTACGTGACTGCTTTCATTAGCCAACCACAGTAACTATGCAAATTACATTTCAGTTTCTGTTTCTGTGACAGAACTGATTAGATGGCAGCAAATGGCTTCTTTGGAATATATTTATTATTTTAAAGATATGTAGAAGTAAATGTAGAGTCTATTAAAGGGGTGTTTTTTTAAAGATGAAATCGCACTAAGCCTGCTTTTTGTAAGGCTGAAAATGCCTATTTGATGGATTTTTTCAAATATTTTGAATTTGAGGCAATACATAAATGGGTATACTTTAATAGGTCTTTTATGTAAATATGCGTGCATATTTAAAAAATCTGCCGAAAGGCTGGGCATGGTGGCACATGCCTTTAATCCCAGAATTTGGGAGGCAGAGGTAGGAGGATCACTGAGTTCGAGGCCAGCCTGAGACTACATAGTAAATTCCAGGTCAGCCTGAGCTAGAGCGAGACCCTACCAAAAAATAAAAAACAAAACAACAACAAAAAAAAGTCTGCTGAAAGGTTCTAGATCACTGTCTGTTTTCTTTTTATTCTAAGGAGGGGTCTTGATCGGAGAATTATTAGTTAAGAATTATTATGAGTGATTTTATACACACACACACACACACACACACACACACACATATACATACATACATACACATATACATTATTACTGTGTGACCTAAACTATTTTAATGCGTTTATTATAATATTAGAATACTTTATTTTTTCATTCTTTTGTAAAATGACCTCTGAAGCGTATCATGATAGCAATATATTAAGATTTTATGTTTTGGTTTTTCGAGGTAGGGTCTTGCTCTAGCCCAGGCTGACCTGGAATTCACTATGAAGTCTGAAAGTGGTCTTGAACTCACAGCAATCATCCTACCTCTGCCTCCCCAGTGCTGGGATTAAAGGCATATACCACCATGCCTGGCTTTAAGATATTTTCTGACACCAAAGCTTTGGACTCATACAATGTGTTAAGCTTGTACTAGATTCGTAATGAGATGTGTTGTAGTGCTTTATACATAAACATAGGTGTTAGAATCCAGTTGTAATGGTTATTTCTAAAATGTTATATTTAAAGTACTGACAAATACAGTAAATAGTGGCAAGATACTTCTTCTAAATAAAGAAAATAATAAGATATGACAAAACCTCCAGATAATTTAAGTAATATACCTCACTTAGAAACAAATTTATTGGACCTAGAAAGATAGCTAAGCAGTTGAAAGTGCTTGCTTGCAAAGCCTGCTGGCCAGGGTTCAATTCCCAAGACCTCCATTCTCAAGCCATTTGTGTAAGCCAGACTAAAAAAGTGGTATAAGGGCCGGGGAGATGGCTTAGTGGTTAAGACCCTTGCCTGTGAAGCCTAGGTGTCCGGGTTCGGTTCCCCAGTACCCATGTAAAGCCAGATGCATAAGGTGGCTCTTGTGTCTGGAGTTTGTTTACAGTGGCTAGAGGCCCTGGGGTGACCGCTTTCTCTCTCATTCTTTCAAAAAAATTTCTTTAAAATTTTTTTTGATTTTTATTTATTTGTTTATTAGAGTCAGAGAGAGGGAGTGAGAGACAATAGAGAGAAAGAGTGAGAATGGGTGTGCCAGGGCTACTAGCCACTAAACAAACTCCAGATACATGTGCCACCATATACATCTGGCTTACATGGGATCTGGAGAATCAAACCGGGGTCCTTAGGCTTCACAGGCATGTACTTAACTGCTCAGCCATCTCTCCAGCCCTAAAAAAAAATTTTTTTAATTGACAACTTCCATAACTGTAGACAATAACCCATGGAATTCTCCCCACCCCTTTCTATCTCTCTCTGCCTGTCTCTATCAGAAAAAAAGTGTGTAAGTGCCTTTTTTTGCACATTTCATTCTTTCATAATGTGTATTTAATGCACATTACTGCTGTCCTATGAAATAAACATACTACAGAATTTAGGATCATTTAGGATAAAGAAAAAGACTAGCTGTTAAACATGTGTACCTAAAAGCCTAATATTGATACTATTTTTCCTATACTGTCCTTTCTCCTAAGCAAAACTATAGCTATACTCACTGGTTTACAAATGTGATCTCCCTAAAGTATGAGCAAATATGCAGTTTTTTTTCCTTTAATGTCTGACCCAGTAAAACAGGTTAGACTAAAAATAAAAAAGTAAAACACTCAACTGAAGTTTTGCTGGTGTTACTTCTAAAATATCACAGTTAATGAAATGCAGTTGATTTATATTATGCAATTTGCCCCCTCCCCCTCCCCCTCCCCCCCCCCCGCCGGGTAGAGTCTTGCCTGCGCCCAGGCGGACATGGAATTCACTATGTATCTCAAGCTGGCTTTGAACTCAGGCTGTCTTCCTACCTCTGTCTCCCGATTGCTGGGATTAAAGGCATGCATCACCATGCCCGGCACAATGCACTTTTTAATATTTTCATTTATTTATTTGAGAGAGAGAATGGGTGTGCCAGGGCCTCTAACTGCTGTAAACGAACTCTAGATGCGTGCACCCCCTTTGGCTTTATGTGGGCCCTAGGGAATCCAACCTGAGTCCTTTGGCTTTGCAAGCAAGTGCCTTAATCGCAAAGACATCTCTTTAGCCCACAATTCAGTTTTTAATGGTGAATAATGCTATGGCTTTTAAAAACATATTTGTTGCTCTGTGTAACTATTACCATGATCAATGTGGCAACATTTTCATTACCCCATAAAGGGAGTTGTATTCCCTTTAGCAGCCATACCTCATTTTTTCAGTAACCTTTTAGGCCCAGCCAGTCTATAATCTATTTTCTGTGTCTGTTCTGGACATATTGTATGAGTAAAGCCATTCCACTAGGTGGTCTTTTAAGTGCTTAGCCTTTCCCCTCAGTATGTTCAAGGTTCAGTCACCTTGTGTCAGTATTTTATACCCATTAGTGTCTGGGTAATACTCCATTGTATAGATATACACATTTTCTCTGTCCTTTTTTTAATTTTTATTTATTTATTTATTTATTAGAGACAGAGAGAGGGAAAGAGAGAGAGGGAGAGTGAAAATGGGTGCGCCAGGGCCTCTAGCCACTGCAGATGAACTCCAGATGCATACACCCCCTTGTGCATCTGGCTTATGTGGGACCTGGAGAATTGAACCGGGGTCCTTAGGCTTTGCAGGCAAATGCCTTAATTGCTGAGCCATCTCTCCAGCCCTTTCTGTCCTTTCATTGGCTGCTGGAATTAGATGTGTATTTAGTTTTTGGCTCTAATGGGAGCAATGCTGCTATGAGCATTAGTGAATGAGCTTTTGCATTGATGTTGGGTCTTGTTTCTTGTAAGTGTAGTCATGGCATCAAATAGCCGAATGGCACATGCATGTTTAATATGTTGAGGAAGTGCCTGCTGTTCCACACAGCACCTGCACCATTTTACAGTCACACATGCATTGTATGAGGGAGGGTTTGTTTCTCCTCACATTTGCAACATTACTATTCTTTCTGAATTTAGCTCTCATGTGATGTGCTACCTACTCTGCAGTTTGGATTTATATTTCCATGATGAGCATCTTCTCAAGCTTATTCTTTGTAGAATATTGGTGGCAGATTTTTTATCGAAATGTGTATTCAAGTCCTTTGTCCATTTAAAATTGAGTTATTTTATTATTGAATTGTAATAGTTTTTAATATATTTTAGGTACAAGTTTCATCAGATGTGTGATTTATATATATTTTTCCTCATTTTATGTCTTTGCCTCCTCCCTCCCTCCCTCCCTCCCTCCCTCCCTCCCTCCCCCCCCCTCCCTCCCTTTTTCCCCTCCCCCCCTTTTTGTTTTGAGGTAGGATCTTGCTCTAGCTCAGGCTAACCTGGAATTTACTGTGTAGTCTGTCAGGCTGGCCTGGAACTCCCAGTGATCCTCCTATTTCTGCCTTCCAAGTACTGGGATTAAAGGCCTATACAACGATGCCCAGTACCATTTTGGTTTTTTTTTTTTTTTTTTTTTTTTTTTTTGGTTTTGGTTTTGCGAGGTAGGGTCTCACTTTGGCTCAGGCTGACCTGGAATTCACTATGTAGTCTCAGGGTGGCCTCGAACTCTCAGCGATCCTCCTACCTCTGCCTCCCAAGTGCTGGGATTAAAGGTGTGCGCCACCACGCCCGACGCCATTTTGGTTTTGATGAAACATTTTATGAGCATGATTTGTTCCTACTTTAAGGAATTACTTGCAGAGGGAAGTTTACTTATTTCCTTTGTTGTTGGTTATTTTAAAGAAATTAGTTTGAAGATACTCCTTTCCACATTTTATTACCTGAGGTATATAGCAGGAGATTGACAGACTTATTTGTTGGGGTGCCACATATTACAACAGGTCAGTAATTTACTGAGTTTGTGATTGTTCAATTGATAAAGAAGAGATTTCACTCCCTCTTTTTGTTATGGTGGCAGGAGAGCTACTAAAAGAACATTTATGCCATTTGAAAGAACAATAGCATAGCCAAGCTGAGTAATTGTGACTCACACAGGGATTGGGATCCTTAAGTAACAATTATTGCCCAGTGCTTTGTGAATGACTAGGAAAGAGATCTGCTAGTGCAAAACAAAAGAAAATGACAAAAATCTACATGGGATCATTAACAGTAAGAAAAAGAAGTGATTTTTTTTAAAACTGAAGTTTTAGAAAGAGAATGGATTTTAAACAAAACTGACAAGACATCTGTCTCTTTCTCTCAAATGAATAAATTAAATATTAAGATAAGATATCTATTTTTTCAGACAAAAGTTTAAAATTATCCATATAATATACATTAATTTTGAGTAAATACGTCAACATGGTGAGTCATTGTATTGTCATGTTGACCATTTTAATTAATGGGCTGTAACAGTAAGACAGGTTGTTAGTATTTATTGTGTAACACTGATTATTCTTTATGACATGAATATTAGTATTGCAAATTATCAAGCAAAATTTAGCAGTGTCAGATAAACTCACAGAATTCTCAGTCGAGAAATGAGAGGTTCCCCTTTTTTTGAGGCAAGATCTCACATTATAGCCTTTGCTAGGCTTAAATTGATGGTTGCTTGGAACTTGTAGCAATGCTCCTGCTTCAGCCTCCCAAGTGAGGCACCACATGGGGCTTAGAAATGAGATTCTTTTTGAGATTCTTTTTGAAAAAATATTTTATTTTTATTTATTTATTTGACAGAAAGAGGGGGGGGGAGAGAGAGAGAGTGTGAGACAGAGAGAGAGAATGGGCACATCAGAGTCTCCAGCCACTGCACATGAACTCCAGACGCATGTGCCACCTTGTGCATCTGGCTCCTGGGGAATCAAACCTGGGTTCTTTGGCTTTGCAGGCAAATGCCTTAACCACTAAGCCATCCCTTCAGCCCTTGACATGAAATTCTTATAGAACCAGTGGCAGAGCTGTTTCTAAATAGTTTAGGATACATGAATGGTGATCAGCAGAGTTTTATTTGTAAATTGGTTTGTAATTATTATTTGTAAATTGGGGATGATTAAAAGGATTATTTAGGAGTAAGTCATTAGGCCTTTTGAATCATACTTACTTCAGGCATTTAAGAAACTCAGAGTTGAATCATTTATTTTTAACATCCCATTATTCAGAAAAATACTACACTATTGTCCCTTCATAGCATGAATATTGTTAGTGTCTGTGTCAAAGATGAATTTATTTAGATTTCCTTAATATCTTCCAAATTTTTGTGTTTTGGTTTTTCATATGCTTTATCAAATGTTATTACTTTGAATTAATATAGTATTTGTGGTATGCATTTTGAACCAGTAATCTTAGCATATACTTAAAAACAACAAAATTAAGAAACAAATGTGTTATTTATACAAAGCATTTGGTGTTACAGTAGTAATATGTTTCAGTTTTATTACCTTTATTTTCACATCCTTTGTATTCTTGGTAGAGCACTTGTCCTCATCTGCTTCTCTTGTTGCTGGGTAAGGTTTGTGACACAGCTGTCTGATTGGTTTTAGGCAGCTACAGTTTTGAGCCAATCAGACAGTAAATTTCAGTTCCCTCCCAAGACTGAAGCATTGAAGCAGCTGTTGATTTATTATTTTTTTTATGGGGAGATTATATAAACTAACAATATGGCTGCACAAACTCCCCCTTGGGTATGTTTGAAAAATTACAAGGTTCATCTGTAACGAAGGGGGGTTGGGAGGATGAGAAATCGTTTTACAATTTGTTAACCAAGAAAATCTAATGTAGGGAATTTGAGAAGATACTCTGATCACAGATTTTCATTGAAAAATATTCCATCAATAAAACCCTTGTGGAAGTGCTTTGTAATCCTCACATTTGTTTTATTGCTTTAAAAGAAAGCTTATGACCTTTTTGTAACCTGCTATGAAAGGCATTTAATGTTACTTATTATAGCAACTGTATTTATACCACTTAACTCACCAAGAATCAGACATTTTAATCTCATTGTATAAATTAAACTGAGTCAATTCATTGTAGTAGACAACACCATCCTTTACCGTCCAATCCATAGTAACCCTTAAGGGCCAGAGTACAGAGCCCTAATTCATAGTGACTAACAAGAATGGTAGGTGGTTAGGAAAATAATCTTGGTTAATTATTTGCATTTCAGTTTTTGCCAGTTTTTAAAATAAGTGTTTCATAAATGTAAGAACTCTTTATCTTTTATAAGAAATAAACATTTGATCTTTGCAGGTTCTAACTCTGTATAGAAAAGTATGCTTTTATTCATTATCCATGCTTAACTCATTCCTCATGTAGGAAATCATGTTTCTAGAAACACTTATGAACATTAATTGAAGCAACATAAAAGATGTAAGTCTTATTTGCTTATTTATGTGTGCCATATATTTAATACACATAATGGCGTTAGACTATGCAAACTATGTTCTAGATTACTTATTTCAGACAAAGAACTACACAGAAGTGTTTCAGATCCAGGTTTTGTTTAAGTATGCTTCTCTGACCTTATTGTCTGTCTCCTGTTGCTGGGCAGGAATAAGAATGCTGTCTGCTGATTGGCTGAATTTGTGCTCAGCTTTTGAGCAGCCACTTAAATTCTTTAGTTTTTCTTTTCTTTTTTTTTGAGCAGGGAGATTGTAAACTAAGACAAAACAGCTTCCCTTTGTTGTTTCATAGCTATGATCTCTTTGCTAGAAAGAAGAGTGAAAGAAGTAGGTGGAGGGTGAGGAAGCCAAGAAATAAATGTTTTCACTTAAAGAAGAGGCTTATTGGGTTTTCTTTAAAAAGAATTTATCCAAAATTTGAAAAAAAAAATTACAAGCCATAGAGACACATTTTCAGGTAACACACCTTTCTCTGGTTATTTACATATACATTTCTATAGAAATTATTTTATGGTTGATATTTACCAAAGTTCTTGAATCTGAATATGTTGCGTTAAGGACTTAAGAATATTTTTAAAAATTCTTTTTCATTAAAAAAGTACTTCCAGGAAAAACTAGCTCATCACGTCTTGTAATCACTTCTAGATATGGCAGATATTTTCTGCTGTAAAATGTAAATGCTTTTCCTGTGAAGCGAGTTACAGTCATGTGGAAGCTTCATGATTGCAGTGTTGCTACCTTAAAAGTAGCATTTATTTTACAGAACACATTTATGAATGGCATTTTAGATCCAGATAACAGTATTTAAAATGATCTTTAAAAATACCTTGTCTAGTAGTACAGCCATAGAGACATGTTTGCAGGTAACACACCCTTCCCTTCTCTAATGTGTATCTTGTTTAAATGAACTTTGTTTATGCAAAATAGATTTCTAAAAGCAGATTGCTGATTGGTGTGCACAGATATGGCTGAACTAGTTTGAACTGGTTGCTCATGCCACTTCCTCTGCTTTGTCTGTTTTTTATTATACGTAGAACCCATGAACAATCTGGTAAATGGCTGTAGTATGCACCCTTGTGGGTATGGATGGTAGTTACTTTGTTGTAGTATAACTGAATTTAACAGTTTTGTTGCTAAAACCAGCTTGACTCAGATTATATTTATTTTTATTGTTATTTGATGAAGACAATTTTATATTAAATGAGGTTTACATGTTGGATTTTCAGTTCATATATAAAATGCCAGAGTTATTTAAGAGAAATTTAACTCTAAAGTTAATGGTTAAAAACATGTTGCATATACATAGGCTGGAGATGATAATAACTGAGTATTTGACTACCTTCTAAATGTTTACATTTTTTGTATTTTTTTCCTTGTTGAAAACAGGGTCTCTCTCTGTAGCCCAGTTGGCCTTGAGCATACAGTGATCCTCCTGCTTCATTCTCTCAAGTGCCAGGATTACATATATGCCACCACGCCTGGCTTAAATGATATTAATTAATGTTATTAGTATTAATTAGTTAAATCTCATTTAATTCTCAGCAAAACCTCTGTGGCTGGTACTATTTCCTTTATAAGGAAATTAAAGCTAAGGAATTGAAATGTTAGATAATTTGCCCAATGTTGTCCAGTTAAATATTTGGGTGATGAAGTAGAATTCAAATTGAAGAATCTCTGCAGAGTTCATGTCTTTAATTGGGTTACTAAAAGTTACGAAGATATTATTTCAAAGGAATGATGATAACTGTTGGCTAAACATATAAATAGTTGAGAAATGTGGGGCTGAAGCGATGGCTTAGTGGTTAAGGCGCTTGCCTGAAAAGTCCAAGGACCCCAGTTCGATTCTCCAGGTCCCATGTAAACCCAGATGCACATGGTGGCGCATGCGTCTGGAGTTTGTTTGTAGTGGCTAGAGGCCCTGGTGCGCCCATTCTCACGCACGCACTCTCTCTCTCAAATAAATAAATAAATAAATAAATAAATAAATAAATAAATAAATAAATAAAAGAAATGTAGATAGTAGGAAGTCAAATTCTAAAAGAATGTTATTTCATTATTTAAAAATATTTAAAGGAGCCGGGCGTGATGGTGCACGCCTTTTAATCACAGCACTCAGGAGGCAGAGGTAGGGAGGCAGAGGTAGGAGGATCGCTGTGAGTTCAAGGCCATCCTGAGACTACATAGTTAATTCCAGGTCAGCTTGGGCCAGAGTGAGACCCTACCTCGAAAAACCAAAAAAAAAAAAAAAAATAAATAAATAAATAAAAAAAAATTAAAGGATAACATTACAACCATATAATAAATTTAATATTTTTTTTATGTTTGGAGTCAGCAAAGAAGATGAACCTAAAATTTATATTTTCTGGGATACAGTTCAGTGTCAGAGCACTTGGCTAGCATTAACAAAGACTTGAGTTCAGTACTCAGCACCAAAAGAATAAGATAAAAATATTGTATGTTCTATGCAGAAAAATTTGTATTTTACATGACATTGAAGGGAAAACTTTGAAGTTTAAATTCTAGACTGTGATTTATTTATTTTTATTTGTTTTTATTTTTTTAATTTTTCAAGATAGGGTCTCACTCTAATGCAGGCTGACCTGGAATTCACTATGTAGTCTCAGGATGGCCTTGAATGCACACTCCCCAGTGCTGGGATTAAAGGGGTGCACCACAACGCCTGGCTAGATTGTGATTTATAACCCTTAAAATTGTGCCTATAATAATTTTACACTGAGATATCTGTGCAGTTGAAAGGCAGTTTTGGAAAGTAGTTTTACTTTAGTTCTGTAATTTAAATAAGGCTGGAAAAACTATATGACTTCAATTACTGACTTAAGTCAGAAAATGAAAGCAGAAGGTATCACAATTCTAGAACTTTAACAAAGTCCAAGAGTTTAAAAAATTAGACAATTTTATTTCTTAAAAACATTTTATTTGTTTATTTGACATGAAGATAATGGGGCACATGAGGGCCTCTAACCACTGCAAATGAACTCCAGATACATGCACCACTTTGTGCATCTGGCTTTATGTGGGAAATCAAACCTGGGTCCTTAGGCTTTGTAGGCAAGTGCCTTAATTGCTGAGCCATCTTTCCAGTTCCCCCCTATTTAATTTTTTAAATACTTTATTTATTTGAGAGAGAGATAGAGATAGAGGCAGATAGAGAATGGGCCTACCAGGGTCTCCAGCCACTGCAAACTAACTCTGGACACATGCACTACCTTGTGCATCTGGTTTATGTGGGTACTGGGGAATCGAACCTGGGTCCTTAGGCTATGCAGGCAAGTGCCTTAACCATTGAGCCATACAGCCTCAATTTTTTTATTTTTAAATATTGTATTTATTTATTTGAGAGGCAGATAGAAAGTAGATAATTTAATACATGTATATATTTTATTTATTGATTGATTTATTGATTTATTGATTGATTGAGAATGGGTGCCCTAGGGCCTCTCCCACTGCAAATGAACTCCATATATATGCATCATTTTTATGTGGGTACTGGGGAATTAAACCTGGGTCTTTTGGTTTTGCAGGCAAGTGCTTTGTTCATATTCACCCTCCATCATTTTTTTCATGTGTCTATGTATATACATTTACATGGGTTTATAGGCATATGCCACCATGCTTTTTTATGTGGTGCTGGAGGTTGAGCCCAGGGCTTTGTGAACACTCTACCAACAGAGCCACATCTTAATTTTGACATTAACTTTTGTTTTTATTTTTATTTATTTATTAGAGAGAGAAGGAGAGAGGCAGGTAGAGAGAAAGAGAGAATAGGCATGACAGGGCATGCAGCCATAGCAAATGAACTCCAGATGCATGTGCCATCTTGTGCATCTGGCTTACGAGGGTCCTGGGGAATCAAACCTGGGTCCTTTGGCTTTGCAGGCAAGTGCCTTAATTGCTAAGCCATCTCTCCAGCCCTTGACATTAACTTTTACTGCCAAATCACTAATTGATGAAGGAAAAAATTAGTATATTTATAGAGTTGTGTAGCTCTCACCACAGTGATGTTAAATAGAATATTTTCATTACCTTATAAATGAATCCTGTACTCTACAGCATTTGCCCTTCATTTTCCCCAAATCTTCCATATCTAGGCAATTACTAATCTACTTCCTGTTTATAGATTTATATGTTCTGGAAATAGTATGTAAATAGAATCATTCAATTTATAGCCTTTTGAAACTTGTTTCTATACTTCAGGATCTCTTCAGGATTTATTCATGTTGTAGCATTTATCAGTCCTTTGTGTCATTTTATATCTCAATAATACTCCATTGTATGGATATACCACATTTTCTTTATTCAGTCATTGACTGCTGAACATTGGGCATGTTTTCAGTTTTGGGTTATTAAGAGCAATGCTATGAGCATTTGTTGATAAGCATTTGAATAGTTAAGGATTTTTTGTTCTTGTTTCTTTTGGGCATATTTGTAGCCCAAATAGCAGAGTTGTATGCTTATTTCTCACCATCCTCCACTGAACCTCTTCCTTTTTTCAACTTGAGTCCCTCTTATATTTTCTTTTCATTATTTCCCCCTCATACTATGCTGCTTTATGTAGATAGTGTCAGCCACCATGCAGTTTTGGGTGCAGTGGCACTCATGACAATTGGTATTCCAGGGAACTCCCCCCTTGCTTTTGGCTCTTCTACAATGGTCTTTGTTCATAAAAATTTTTTGTTTTAGTTATACATGTGTGTGCATGTGTACCAGGGTTTTTTTTTTTTTTTTTTGCAAAAACAAATGCCAAACACATGTGCCACTTTTTGTATCTGACTTTCATGGGCTGCTTGGGAATTGAACCTGGCCTGACAGACTTTGCAAGCAAGCAGCATTAGCCACTGAGCCATCTTCCCAGCCACACCCTTTGCCCACTTTTTAAAATTGGATTTTTAGGATTTATTTATTTATTTATTTATTTATTTATTTATTTATTTATTTATTTATTTATTTGAGGTAGGGTTTCACTGTAGCCCAGGCTGACCTGGAATTCACTATGTATTCTCAGGATAGCATCGAACTCATGGCGATCCTCCCTCCTCTGCTTCCCGAGTGCTGGGATTAAAGGCGTGCACTACCATGCCTGGCCTTTTTTTTTTTTTTTTTTTTTTTTTTTTTTTTAGGTTTTTCAAGGTGGGGGTCATTCTAGCCTAGGCTAGGCTGTCCTGGAATTCACTATATAGTCTTTAGGTGGCCTTGAACTCATGGCAATCCTCCTACCTCAGCCTCAGCCAGGTGCTGGAATTAAAGGAGTGTACCATAACATGTGGCTTTTTAAATTTGTTGGGGTTTTAACAGTTTCTTGTATATATAAACTGTGTGTCTGTATTTTAATTTGTCTCTTAAAAAATTTGAGAGAGAAGGAGAATATGGGCCTCTTGCATGTGCTACATTGTTCCTCTAGGTTTGTGTGTGTTCTTGAATTGTATTTGGGACAGCAGGGTTTCAAGCCAATGCCTTTAACTGCTGAATCATCTCCCCAGTTCCTAATATAAACTCTTATCAGACCTATGATGTGCATATACTTTCTACTATTTTGTGAATTGGCTTCACTTTGTTTTCTTTTTTTGATGTTTGTATACTTGGATACAGATGTGTATACTTGTATACAGATGCACATGTGATGTCCATGCAGAGAGAGAATATCTGGTGTCCTCCCCTATCACTGACTCTTTCACCTTATTTCCTTGAGACAGTCTCCCACTGAACCTAGAACTTGGCTTTATTTATTTATTGTTTTGTTTTTGTTTTTTTGGAGGTAGGGTCTCACTCTAGCTCAGGCTGACCTGGAACTCTTCACCTCTGTCTCCTGAGTGCAAGGATTAAAGGGATGGCCTTGAAAACCCTTCATGTACTGAAGTGATTTTTTTTAAATATTTTATTTTATTTATTTATTTGTCTCCTGAGATGCAAGGATTAAAGTTGTCCTGGAGAATCAAGCCACAACACTTCCAGCCCAAATCTTCCAGCCCAAACTTGCCTATTTTTATAGTTAGGCTGGCCCACATGCCCCAGCCATCTTCCTGTGTCCACCCCTTCAGGGCTAGGAGTACAGCTATGGCTTTTACACATGGGTGCTAGGGGTCAGACTGAGGTACTCATGCTTTTGCAGCAAGCTCTCCTACCCACTGAGAGCCATTTCTCTAGCCTCTCAATTTTACTTTTTTTTGATTTTTCTAGGTAGGGTCTCACTCTGGCTCAGGCTGACCTGGAATTTACTATCTAGTCTCAGGGTGGCCTTGGACTCTCAGCAATCATCCTACCTCTGCCTTCCAAGGACTGGGATTAAAGGTGTGTGCCACCACGCCCAGCTTCAATTTTACTTTTAAAGAATATTTTAAAAGATTTTCAGTTGAGGGCTGGAGAGATGGCTTAATAGTTAAGGTGCTTGCCTGCAAAGCCAAAGGACCTCGGTTCAATTCCCCAGGACCCATGTAAGCCAGGTGCACAAGGTGGCGCCTGCATCTGGAGTTTGTTTGCAGTGGCTAAAAGCCCTGGCATGCCTTTCTCTCTCTATGTCTTTCTCTCTCTCTGCCTCTTTCTCAAATAAATAGATTAAAAAAAAAAAAAGATTTTTCAATTGTCAGATGAGTGTGGTAGCTCATGTCTATAATCCCAGCACTGTAATCCCAGCAGGCCAAAACATGAGGATTGCCACAAGTTTGAATCTTGCCTAAGCTATGTAGTGAGTTCCAGGCCAGTCTCAATCCATTGGCAAATAATGTATTCACTCATGATGGTAATCTTTTATTAATGTGTTTCTAGTTCTATTAGTCTACTTAAGCTTTGTTTAAATGTAACCTTTTTACATGTTTCTTAATTTTTCCTTATTTCTGTTAGCTTTTAAGTTTTATTCTTTAGTTTTTCATTGACATTTTCTTCATAATGCTTCTCTATCTCCTAGACTCCAGACCACATACTGAGAATGAAAACTAGCTCCTTTATTCCTAGTAATTGATCTCCTGGTATCATCTGCCTCCTTTATCACTTTTATAGTTTATAAATTAGTAAATAGGAAAATTTATATACACTGAGGATTATATTTTCTGTGTGTCACTTTCGGCATTATTTGAAATAGTATATACTGTTTGCTTCCCTTATAATTTTTAGTAAGTCTATTATTAGGCATCTTCTGTTTTAGTGACTAAACTCTCTCTCTTTTCCTTTAAGATCCGATATGGATAGTATAGAAGAGCCTCAAAAGAGAGTCTTCAAGGCCCGGAAAACAATGAGAGTGAGTGACCGTCAGCAACTTGAAACTGTGTACAAAGTCAAAGAAGAATTGCTGAAAACGGATGGGAAGCTTCTAAATGGCAACCATGAAAATGGAGACTTGGACCCAGCTTCACCTCTGGAAAGTGCAGATTCTATGCAAGATAGGGAAGAAGTGAATGGCATTGAAGCAATTTGTTTTGAGCCTGAAGAAAGTAAAACAGAATGGAAAGAAGCACCTTGTTTCCCAGATGCTAACATAAAAAATGAGCAGGATGATGATTTAAGGTGTGAGCCTTTGTCTGCTAATAATGTGACTCCTGACCCTGCTTCTGATCTTACCACGGAACCAGCTCCTGGTGATCCAGCTTCCAGTGACCTGGCCACGGCAGAGCTGGTCTCTGGGGATCCTGCCTCTGGTGATCCCCCTTCTGATTCCTCCTTTGCTAATCCCTCCTCTGCTGACCCCACCTCTAGTGATCCCTCCTCTGGTGATCTTGCTTTGGAAGAACCCACCTCTGAGGATCTTGCCCTTGGCAATTTCACCTCTGGTGAAGTGGTTCCTGGTGATTCAGTTTCTGCTGAACCAGTTTCTGGTGAGCCAGTTTCTGGTGCAGTTCCCGCTTGTGAACTGTCCTCTAGTTCAGCAGCTTCTGTTGAATGTGCTTCTGATAATCCAGCCTCTGCCCCTCCTCCTTGTGAAGAACAGCCTTCTGACGACCAGTCTTCTGGCGACCCTGCCTGTAGTAGACCTGCTTCTGATGACCTCATCTCTGATGATCTGGCTTCTGATGAACTAGCCTCTGGTGCTTCGAACCCGGGTGAATCAACTTCAGAATCAACCTTTGATATTGCTTTTAAACCAAGTTCTGTACCAGTGTGTGGGCCAGATCCTGAAACTGATAATACAGAGCACAGTAGCAATAAAAATGATGAGTTTTTTGAAAAAAATGGAGATGATGAAAAGTTAGACCAGACTGAAAGTAAGGCCTCATCTGATGAGGAAAAGAAAGCTAATAGTGATACTGTTGATAATAAAGACGTTGTAGAGACAGCTAGTGCAATTATTTGTTCCGATCTACCTCCTGAGAATGAGAAGAAGGTCGAGGAGGATCCTGAGACCGAGCTTGCCCTTGGAGAAGAAACCATCTCTAGCAGTATGGAAATTGACCAAAGTGAAAAGAATGAAGAGGAAAATTCTGCAGATCTTGTAGAAGCTGTTAGTGAAAATGTTGCAAAAGATGATAAAAATGAGAATATCTTAGAAAATACAGATTCTATGGAGACAGATGAAATCATTCCTATTTTAGAAAAACTTGCACCTGCTGAAGATGAACTGACTTGTTTTTCTAAAACTCTCCTTCCAATTGATGAAACAAATCAAGACTTAGAAGAGAAAATGGAAGGTTCATTTGGTTCACTATCAAAACAAGAAAGTAGTGAGAGTCTGCCAAAAGAAGCTTTTTTGGTCCTTTCTGATGAAGAGGATGTTTCATGTGAAAAAGATGAATCTGAAGATATATCACAAAATAAGACATGTTCTTCAGGTTAGCAGATTTAAGATTTTCATTTTAATGCTCTGTTAAGTAAATATGTTCAACAATTTTAGTAGCAAACACTCCTGAATAAGCATTTATAGAAATACAGCCAAGCATGATGGCTCATGCTAATAATTCAAGCACTTGGTTGGTGGAGAATCAGCCTCGTCTACTTTATGTAGTGAGTTCAAGCCTAGGCTGGATGACATGAGATACTGTCTTTTTTTTTGTAATTATATGTTATTTATTTAGTTCCAAGGGGAGAGAGAAAGAGAGCGAATGAGCTTGCTAGGGCTTCTAGCTGCTGCAAATCAAATCCACATGCTTGTGCTACTTTGTGCATCTGGTTTTACATGGGTCTTGGGCAGTCAAATCCAGGTCATGTGAGTGTTGGGATTAAAGGCATGTGCCATCATGCCAGGCTCAGATAAATTCTTCTTTTTATTATTATTATTATTTTTTTTTGGTTTTTTGAGGTAGGGTCTCACTCTAGCTCAGGCTGACCTGGAATTCATTACATAGTCTCAGGGTGGCCTTGAACTCATGGCGATCCTCCTACCTCTGCCTCCCAGAGTACTGGTATGAAAGGCGTGCGCCACCACGCCTGGCATCAGATAAATTCTTACTCCTTCCAACCTGATTTGCCTTGAGGTATTATTTGGCTTTTCTTTGTAGAACTGTTTAGTTCTTTACTGTGGTGCTCAAGTTGCAATTGATGAAGCACATTTTCAAAAGGGAGTGGAAGAAGAAGAAGAAGATAAGTTTTAAATAACTGCTGTTGCCTAAATTAGATGCATGTCTGGATTTAAGTGTACAGTATTAAATTATATAGAAAAATTTTGGAGTAGATAGCATGGTCATGTGACAACATGAAATCACCTCAGATTGAATGTAAAAGGAGGAGACGGGCTGGAGAGATGGCTTAGCGGTTAAGGCTCCTGCCTCCTAAGCCTAAGAACGTTGGTTCCAATCTCCAGGTCCCACGTTTAGCCAGATGCAAAGTGAAGCAAGGGCGTAATGCCGCACTTGACCACAAGGGGGCGCACACATCTGGATTTCGTTCGCAGCGGCTGAGAGGCTGCTGGTGTGCCCATCTCTGTCTGTCTTCCTCTCCTCTCCTCTCCCTCTCTCTCTGTCTCTCCAAAAAAAAAAAAAGTAGAAGATAGGAACTGTAGCTGTTTAGAGATCCTGCGAAGAACCCATAAAGAGGTTAAGAGCAGCTGTTGAGGTAAGAAGACAAATAATTTTAGTTTTCTAGAAGCTAACTAGATAGGATTTAAAAAAATATATTTTATTTTTATTTAGTTATTTGAAAGAATCAGATTGAGAGAGAGAGAATGGGTGCACAAGAGCCACCAGGTGCTAGGAACGAACTCTAGATGCATGTGCCACTTTGTGTATCTGCTATAAGTGGGTCCTAGGGAATCGGACCTGGGTCCTTTGGTTTTGTAGGCAAGCGCCTTAACTGCTAAGTCATCTCTCCAGCCCAGGATTTTTTTATTCTTCATTGTGAAGGATTGACCCCAGGCTTGGTGCATGCTGGGCAAGTATTCTATCACTGAGCTACATCCCCATAATCCTAGAGGCTGTTTTGTTTTGTTTTTGTTTGTTTGTTTGTTTTTGAGGTAAGGTCTCACTCTGGTCCAGGCTGACCTGGAATTAATTATGTAGTCTCAGGGTGGCCTTGAACTCTTGGTGATCTTCTACCTCTGCCTCCCGAGTGCTGGGATTAAAGGCATGCACCACCACGTCCGGTTCTAGAGGCTGTTTTGAAGAGAGGCTAAATTAACTGCTCATGTGGCATATGCTATATGCAAAGTTAGATGAAAGAGAAATATTTAACCACTTGGACATTATTGGTGACTGACAAGGAGCAATTTTGGTGACTATGGAGTGGAAAATTAGGTTTATTTGGGTTTCAGATAGGATGGGAGGAAAATTGGAGTAAACAAAATAGAACTTTCCTTCTCAAGTTTTGGAACAAAGTATTTGAACTTTTACATTGGTGTAAAACCTTGAAATCTCTGAAGAAGTTAGGTCCTCTTGATGCCACATTCTTCTCATATATTTTATAATATTGATACTCATTATGTTTGCAGGCCTTTGGTATTTTCCCATGTATGAATTTCCCTTTCATTTCCTTTGCCTTTTTTATTTTCCTAATTGGTATGTGTCTTTAATCAGCCTATAGAAATTTGTTTTGTTGAAATATTCTCATGGAACTAGTAGTCTGAAGTAAGGAACTGTCAACCTTGAGCCACATTTGATTTTTAAACAAGAACAAAAACAAGCAAGCAATAATAACAATAATAGAGCCAGGGCTATTTATTTCTCTCTTTTTTTTGCATATTACATGTGGTTTATTGCTAATTCTTATCACAGGACAAACACAAGTCATTGTGTCATAGGCTGTATAGCCCTTATGGCCATCTACAAAAAACATTTACCAATTTATAATCTAGAGTAATATATGCATTATTTAGTTGGAAGAAACTGCTAGAAGGTGTCATTCTAAAAATGAGAAATTAATTCTCCAATGTTTGTTGTATGTCGTAGTTCTTTACAACATACTTTTCATATTTATTTAATGACACCTCACTACAAATAATAATTATTAGATAGGCATTAGATATCTCATTTATTTTAGTCCTTTCTCAAAAGTCATGGTTACCAAAATAACAAGATCTGTAACTTGCATTTGGTTGAGCTTACTGTGTAGTGTGGTTGAATGGTAACAGCTACACCCATAGACGATAGAACTGTGTTGAATCATAGTAGAACAGTCATAGTAAGAATAGATGCTAAAAGTGCTGATAAACTAATAAAGCTTTAGAAACAGGATAGATTCTTAGGTAACTAGAAACTATTGAAATTATGTACACAATTGCCTATGTATATCATTTGGTTTTTATTTTGTGTGGAGTCAATTTTCAAGAGCCTTTATTTATTTATTTATTTATTTATTTATTTATTTATTTATTTATTTTTGGGTTTTTGAGGTAGGGTCTCTCTGGCTCAGGCTGACTTGGAATTCACTATGTAGTCTCAGGGTGGCCTCCAACTCTCGGTGATCCTCCTATCTCTGCCTCCCGAGTGCTGGGATTAAAGGCGTGCGCCACCACGCCCGGCTTCAAGAGCCTTTTTGTTTTGTTTTCCAAGGTGGGGTTTCACTCTAGCTCAGGCTGACCTGGAATTCACTATACAGTCTCAGGTGGCCTTCAACTCATGGTGATCCTACTTCTGCCTCCCAAGTGCTGGGATTAAAGGTATGTGCCACCACCACACGAGGCCTTGAGACATTTTGAACAAAAATGTTAAAGAAATAAAGGGCCTTACCTTTGCATAATAACGGGTTAAAGCCAGTTTTTTTTTTTCTTTTTTCCTCTGCTTTTTTTTTTTTTTTTTTTTTTAGGGTCTCACTGTAGTCCAGGTTGACCTGGAATTCACTATGTAGTCTCAGGGAGGCCTCAAACTCACAGTGATCCACTTATCTCTGCCTCCCAAGTGCTGGGATTAAAAGCTTGCACCACCATACCCTGCAATACCAGTTTTTCTGACCCTAAGTTCTTGATATGATAGGACATAAAACCTTAGCACAAATTTTAATCGTTTTACTCTGTTCTAAAATGCAATAAATGTTTTCAGTGCTTCAAATCCGGCTATTTTGGACATACCTGAAACATGGGAATTCAATGTGGGTAGAGATTTTTGAGTAAAATGAAGGAATTTTAAGCTAACTGTGACATATCTGTAAGAAGAAAGAGAACAAACATGCAGAAGAGGCAGACTAGCCCAGACCATTGTACTTCTTTTTTAAAAGATTTTACTGGGCGTGGTGGCACATGCCTTTAATCCCAGCACTTGGGAGGCAGAGGTAGGAGGATTGCCATGAGTTTGAGGCCACCCTGAGACTACATAGTTAATTCCAGGTCAGCCTGGACCAGAGTGAAACCCTACCTTGAAAAAAAACAAAACAACAACAAAAAAAGATTTTATTACTTATTTATTTATTAGAGACAGGGAGAAGGAGAGAGAGTGCAGGGCCTTTGGCCACTCCAAATGAACTCGAAACACACGTGCCACCATGTGCATCCGGGACCTGGAGAATCAAACCAGAGTCCTTTGGCTTCTCAGGCATGTGCCTTAACCGCTAAGCCATCTCTCCTTCCCCAATTGTACTTATGTGTTATGGATGCTTTGACTTGTTGTTAGACCTGCCTATTTATGTGCTTTCTGTGAGGATTGGCCCAATGGAGCCATGTAAACCTTTTCTTTTGATCAACCCAAATACTGTATATTGGAATGCTGTGGAGACTAGAAAGCTTAGTATTAAATAGAAGATTGAGAAAAAACATAGTCATGTATTATAATAAGTTTGTCATCTATATATAAGAAAGCAAAACAAATTTTCATTTTTTTGAGATGGGCTGAGAGGTGGGATCTTAAAACATTTATAATGACCAAGAGTAGTAAAGGAAAATTAATTTTCTAATACTCATTAAAGTTACAGATGGTGCCAGGCATGATGGTTCATGCCTTTAATCCCAGCACTTGGGAGGTAGGGGTAGGAGGATTGCCGTGAGTTTGAGGCCACCCTGAGACTACATAGTGAATTCCAGGTCAGCCTGGGCTAGAGTGAGACCCTACCTTGAAAAACCAAAAAAAAAAAAAAAAAAAAAAAAAAAAAGGTACAGATAGTTTTATTAATCTTTATGCACAGTATTAAATTACAGTTTTATGTTAGTGAATATATTTTTAAAGCTTTATTACTTTGTCATTCTGGTCCTTACCTCTTTTCACCTGAAAGGTCTTTGAAATGTTTTTAACCTTTATTTCTGCCATTGGGACTTGGTTTATGCCATTAAACTATCAGGTTGAAAACAAATTGTCAAAATTTTTATAAACTGCTATATACCTTGTGATTGCTGATTTGATATTAGTTGTAGAAGGAAGCCATACAATTGCAGTGATGTTAGGGGAAAAATTAGTTGTCCAGACTAGATAGTGATTTATGAACGTCTTCTTATCCCTTATTTGATGATTAGGTTAGTTGAGGAATTGATTGAGCAAAGGCTATCTCTAGTACATATGAGCTTTCATTTGTCGTAACATAGCTATATAGATATTTTAGCCATGATTGTTGGTAGCATTCTTTAAGTGGCTTTTTTTTTTCCTTTTTCAAGGTAGGGTCTCACTCTAGTTCAGGCTGACCTAGAATTCACTATGTAGTCTCAGGCTGGCCTCGAACTCACAGTGATCCTCCTACCTCTGCTTCCTGAGTGCTGGGATTAAAGGCGTGCGCCACCACACTCGGCAAGTGGCATGTTTTATATTTCATACTTTTAAAATTACTGAACATTCTTATACATCTTGTCATTTGCATCATTTATGTGATGGAAAAAATACTGCTAATATAGTGTGGTTTATGAGGTAAGATATGTCAAATACCAGGCTCATTTGTTGTCACCACTATCAAAATAGGTAGTATTAAGTCAAGTTTTTATTTGGGATAGGCTTTTCATTCCTTGCTTACTAACTGTTCTGGACTCACTAAAATAACTTAGTGGTTCTTTGCACTTGAAATATTTGTTGTTTTGAATTTACCAGTAGCTTCTAAGCTTTTAAAATTATTTTGGGAATTGTCATAGCAACTGTTTTAAGTTTAGTAGTTGAACATAAAGAAATCTGAATGCTTTACAGTGATATTTCTACATTTTATTAGTATTATTGCTAGTAAACAATTATGATTGCTGGCTTTAAGATATTTTTCATAAGTTTAGAACAGGTGAATGTGAATTTTGGCTGTAATTTCTGTCAGTTTGTATGCCAATTTTCTTAAAATTCATATGCTGAGACTGATGTTAAAAGGTTTGGTAGCTGAGTAGTTACTAAAAATGTAAGTTAATGAACTAATGCATTTCAGTAGAAAGATTGCCTTTTCTGTTTTTATTCTAGCAGAAGTAGAGAAGAATGAAAAGGACCACAAGCCTGAGGAAGAAGAGCAGGTAGTCAGTGAAGAAAATGAAAGACCTTCTGAGAAAAGTATGTATTTTTTAGTAAATTTGAACTATTCTGAAAAGTGGTGATTGTTGTTTTTGGCCTTTCAAAGCCATGGGTGATTATTTTCTACTCATGAGACAATTATAACATGTTCCAGTTGAAGCCACTTGTTTTGTTGATGACTAACTCAGGATCTATGAATGTATTATATTCTTCATTGTTTTTTACATTTATATTCATCCCATAAAAAGACCTAGCTTTACAATTTAAAGTACTGAATATGTTAATAGAGGTTGTATTCAATTTAAATTTTGGTGCTATAAGTGTGGAGTCAAAAAGCAACACAAAAACTAAAACAAAAAAGAAACCTGGGTGGTGGTGCACACGCCTTTACTCCCAGCACTCTTGAGGCTGAGGTAGGAGAATCACTGAGGCCAGCCTTGGGCTACCAAGTGAGTTCCAGGTCAGCCTGGGCTAGAGTGAGACCCTGCCTCAGAAAACCAAAACAAACAAACAAACAACAACAAAAAAGAATTTGTGTGTGCTGTTCTAAGTGAACTGAAGTGTGTTTTAGACTATAACATTTTTAAGCTTTGTAGGATAGGGATATAAATAGGTAGATATGAGCCGGGCGTGGTGGTGCATGCCTTTAATCCCAGCACTTGGGAGACAGAGGTAGGAGAATTGCCATGAGTTTGAGGCCACTCTGAGACTACATAGTTAATTCCAGGTCAGCCTGGACCAGAGTGAGAACCTACCTCGAACTCCCCCCACCCCCAAAAAAAAAAAAAAGAAAACCAGGTAGATATGGGTATAGAGTGAAATGGAGAAGGGTTGGTATGGTCATAAAAGGTTTATGACAGATAACATTTGCTTATAGAACATTTGAAATAACCTTTTTATTTTTTGGTGTTTTGAGGTAGGGTCTCACTCTAGCCCAAACTAACCTGAGCTCAGGTGGCCTCAAACTCATAGTGATCCTCCCTCTTACCTTTGCCTCCAAAATGCTGGGATTGAAGGCATGCACCACCATACCTGGCTTGAAATAACAATTTTAAATGAAAAATCTTTGACATTAATTTTTCTTTTTTTTTTTTTTTTTTTTTTTTTGCAAGGTAGGGTCTCTCTCTGGTCCAGGCTGACCTGGAATTAACTACGTAGTCTCAGGGTGGCCTCGAACTCTCGGCGATCCTCCTACCTCTGCCTCCCGAGTGCTGGGATTAAAGGCATGCGCCACCACGCCCGGCTGACATTAATTTTTATGTATCTGAAATTCATTAGGGCATATTAAGAATACCTATAGTAACTTTTCCTCAGGTTGATTAAGATTTTTTAAAAATTTTTTTATTGAGGAGGAAGAATTAACTAATTCAAACTGTGCATAGTTGATAGAGTCTCTGACATTAAGGTCAAATCTACTTTGTTAGAGTGTACACATGTCCTATGAATGTTAGCAGAGGGAAAGATTACGAAATGGCTTCTATCTTCTGCATGCCACAGTTGTTAGATAGCTCTCCACTTTAAAATGAAATTGTCAAGGGAAGAATGTACTATGTTTACAGTGTATATTATCAAGCAATTAAGAATTTCTTATTTAGGGGCTGGAGAGATGGCTTAGCAGTTAAGGCCCTTGCATGCAAAGCCTAAGGACCCATGTTTGACCCTCTAGATCCCATGTTAGCCAGAAACACAAAGGTAAGGCAAATGCAAGGTTGCACATGCCCGCTAGGTGGTGCAAGTGTCTGGAATTTGATTGCTGTGACTGAGGCCCTGCCATGCCAGTTGGCTAAAACAAAATAAAAAAATAAAAGTTCTTATTTAGCATATTGAAAAGTGTTTCAAGTTTTAAAGCTAAAACCAATATGCCTATTTTTCTGATCTCAAAAGCAATAAAATAATTGGTTGAGTATGCTATTGTGATTAAAACTAAATTTACTAAGGATCACAATATTAAGGCCTATAATTAAAACATCCATTGAATCATTGATTTTTGTTTTCAGATGAATTTTCCAGAAGAAAACGTTCTAAATCAGAGGACATGGACAATGTACAATCCAAGCGTCGTCGATACATAGAAGAAGAATATGAGGCAGAATTTCAAGTAAAGATTACAGCTAAAGGAGATATCAACCAGAAGCTTCAAAAGGTGTTGTAATTATGCTAAAAAAAAAAAAAAAAGACAGTATTGGATAAAAAGCATCATTGTCTTTATTCCTCTGGATATCTGACATAGTATGCTTCCAGCCAGAACTTGAAGAAAATGGTTGAGCTTATGAAATCTGTGATTATTTTTGGTAACTTTTCAAATTTCTTTTGACTCTTTTTGGCCACACCTTTTTTTTTTTTAAAGGAGATGATAGTAAAACAAAAAAAATTTTAAAAAGGGAGATAAGATTGACATTTCTTTGTTGTTGTAACAAAACTCAGTAGTTTTTTTCAGTTTTGTTTATCTTCCCAAATTGAACTTTATTTTATTGTGAAAAGAAAACAGGTTTATGCATTAATATTGAAATATTTTTATTTTTATAATGGTCTTAGTAAGTTATTTCTGCATATTCTAAATTCTTGTTTATTTGAGAGAGAGGCAGATAGAGAGAATGGGCATGCCAGGGTCTCTTAACTACTGCAAATCAACTCTAGATGCATGTGCCACTCTACGCATCTGGCTGTATGTGGGCACTGGGGAATCTAACCCAGACCTTTAGGCTTTGCAAGTAAGCTCCTTAACAACTGAGCAATCTCTCCAGCTTTCTAAATTCTTTTTAAAAATATATATGTTTTTAATTTTTATTTCTTTATTTGAAAGACAGAGAGGGAGAGAAAGAGGCAGATAGAGAGAGAGAGAATGGGTGCACCAGGTCCTTCAGCCATTGCAAACAAACTCCAGATGCATGTGCCACCTTGTGCATACAGGGAGGGGATTGGCCTAAGCGAGGCCATGGGAAGAGAATGCATAAAAGAAGGGCGGGGGGGAGTCAATCAAAATTCAAGATATTGTGAATAAGACTTATGTAAACCTACTTTTTTGAATAATGGCACATCTAGAAGCTGTAGACTGTTACTAGAAAATTTTCAGTGCCTGGGATGGGATACCTTCCAGTGAGTTGTTGGCCAAGGAGGTCCTGGTAGTCTCCAAAACATTAAAGGATTTTGCCAAAGCCCTTGGTTTTCCTTGAGAAACAGATAGTAAGACCCTATTGCTGAAGACATCTCTTGCCTGAGAGGCAAGGTCACTGAGAAAGCAAGCTGGTACGGAGCAGAAAATCTTCTCCCTGTAGACCAACCAACAGAAAGCTGAAAAAAGCTGCATTGCATGCAGCCATATGGGAGACAGAAGTCATCAGCAGTGAAAACAGTGGACACTGAATATTCAAGTTTGACCATACAGGCCCAATGACTGAACAGGTGCAATAGTGGCATGTCTGCTCTTGGGGTAACCAACTGCTCCATAATTGGCCTGAAGATCCTCTCTATGGGAGGGAATACATACCTGGTACTGAAAAACCTAAGCAAAAGTCTATGGTGGGGAATCCTGGGGAATCACACCTAAGTCCTTTGGCTTTGCAGGCAAGTGCCTCAACTGCTAAGCCATTGTCTCTAGCCCCTAAATTCCTTTTTTTATGTTCTGTAGTTTCAGTATGAAAAAATGGTAGGCTTTAGCAGCACTAGTCAAAGGGGCTATTATATCAGACATAGAGAAAATGAAAAATAATCAGTGTTACATACATGCTTCAATATGTGCTCACAGGCCTTTTGTAGAGAGTCATATGAAACTCAGATGATGATAGTGCATGCGTGTGTGTATTTTGAGATCAGGTTTCAGTGGCCTTAAATTCATAGCAGTCTTCCTGCCTCAGTCTCTCAAGTGCTCGATTACAGATGTGAGTTACTACACCTGGAGTTTGTTTAATCATGAACTAATAGGAGCTGTAGAGCTGGCTTAGCAGTTAAATCACTTGACTGCAAAGCCTGATAACCCAGGTTTGATTCCTCAGTACCCATGTAAAGCCAGATGCATCAAGTAGCATATGCATCTGGAGTTATTTGCAGTGGCTGGAGGGTCTGGCACACCCATTCTCTCTTTCTCTGTCTCTCTCTGCTTGTAAATAAGTAATCATGAAATAATAAATCAAAGTTCTTCCATTAAGATACAATTAAAAACAAAGTACTATCTCCTCCATCCTCATTTCACTTTCTTCTGCAGATCAAGATAATAATGCTTATTTAGTCTTTCATACAGAGCTATTATAATATAAAGGTAAATATTTAATGGGAATTTGAAAACAGTGTACTGGGAGTTTACTTCATCTTTTTAAAATTATTTTTTATTGAGAACTTTATTATATGAACATATAGTAATTTGATTATATTCCCATCCCTTTATCCTTTTTTTGTCACCTCACTCCCCTCCCCCATCTCCTGAGGAGCCTTCTTTTTCAAGGTAGACCCTTCCTCATTTTTGTTGTCTTGTTCCTTTTTGTCCTCTTTCATCTCCATGTCAAAATGTTGATGGGCTCAGAACCATGCTGGTCTCCTGGGGATCCAGTAACCACTGTGGGGTCACAAATGCACCAGTCAGTTCATGTTGTGAGAATGAGTGTTAACTTGAGAACAGTTTTTATTCAGTTACAGTGTATGGATATGTGCCAGGGACCTATGGGTCTACAGTGAGGTAATATATGTGAATTTTGAATAGGCATTTGTAAGTGTTTTATCTAATATTATATTGCAGTAGCATTTTTATCATCTGTCTCACAAAATAATTCCTTTAGATTATTTGAGCATAATGAGAGAGTATGAGGAAAAATATTAATACTTCAAATTATTTTCAAAATTCTATCTCTAGAAGTTAGATATTTTTATCATATGTAATCTTTAGAAAGATGTTACATTCTTGAAAATGAAGAATTTCAACAGATAGTAATGATGATGTGGATTTTATTCATTAAGTTAAAGTAGTTATCAGTACTGTTTTTGTGCTTTCTAAATTGCCTTTTTATAACAAAGGAAAATATATTCTTTTAGGTTATACAGTGGTTATTAGAAGAAAAATTATGTGCCCTACAGTATGCTGTATTTGATAAGACTCTGGCAGACTTGAAAACACGAGTGGAAAAGATTGAATGTAACAAAAGGCATAAAACAGTTCTTACCGAACTACAGGTTTGTATGCTGACTTTAATTTCACTTTATAGTTTATTTTGTGATTATTAATTATCGTCATTTATATACATATATTTTTTTTATTTTTTGGATTTTCGAGGTAGTGTCTCACTCTAGCTCAGGCTGACCTGGAATTCACTCTGTAGTCTCAGGGTGGCCTCGAACTCCCAGTGATCCTCCTACTTCTGCCTCCCAAGTGCTGGAATTAAAGGCATGCACCACGTTGCCCAGCTATACATATTTATTTTTGGTCTATGCAGGTGTAGTAAGTGATGTATGTGTATAGTGTGAGCATGTGTATGTACAAATGCAGTGCCCATGCAGCATGTGTGTGAAGGACAGAAGATGATGTCATGCTCTTGTTTAGTCGTCTTCCACCTTCAAAGTTATTTTTGTTTTTCTTCTGCCTTCTTACTTTCTTTACACAGAGTCACTCACTGAACCTGGAGATCACCATTTTCAGTTAGATTGGCTGAATTAGCCTCAGAGTTCTTCCAGTGTCCACTCTGGAGGGGACAGCTGTGGCCATTTCCACCTTTTTCTTTTCTTTCTTTTTTTTTAAACTACTTATTTATTATACAGAGAAAGAGGGAGGAGAGAGAATGGGCGCGCCAAGGCCTCCAGCCACTGCAAACAAACTCCAGACACGTGTGCCCCCTTGTGCATCTGGCTTACATGGGTCCTGGGGAATCGAACCTGGGTCCTTTGGCTTTGTAGTCAAACGGCTTAACCACTAAGTCATCCCTCCAGCCCGATTTCCACCTTTTTCATGGGTGCTGGAGCTTGAACTCAGGTCCTTGTGCTTGCACAGCAAGTGTTCTTACCCACTGATCTATCTCCTCAGCCCCCATTTTTATATACTTGAAGATGACTGGAAAATACATTCACATTCTAGGTGGCTCAGGAGTTGGCTCAGTGGTTAAAGGCAATTGCTTGCAAAGTCTGCCAGCTCTGGTTCGATTCTCTAGCTACCCATAGTAAACTGGACAGGCATTAGTTTGAAGTTGCAAGAGACCCTGGTGTGCCTATGCACACACACATATATGTAAGTCAGTCATTCAGTCAGTAAGTAAATAAAAATGTGAAGGGAGGGCTGGAGAGATGGCTTAGTGGTTAAGGTCCCTGCCTCCTAAGCCTAAGAACGCTGGTTCCAATCTCCAGCGGTTCCAATCTCCAGGTCCCACGTTTAGCCAGATGCAAAGTGACACAAGGGCGCCATGCCGCACTTGACCACAAGAGGGCGCACACATCTGGATATCGTTCACAGCAGCTGAGAGACTGCTGGAGCGCTCATTCTCTGTCTCCCTCTGTCTGTCTCTCTCTGTCTCTCTCTCTCTAAAAATAAAAAATAAATTTTTTTTTAAATGTGAAGGGAAAAATAAATTCATTTTCTAAATTTAAGAGTAGAAGGGTTCTGTATTAGTTTGATAAGAGTTGCCATGAGAAAAACAAAACCATAAGCTCATGTCTTTATCAACCAAGTGTTCTAGGACTAGAAATCTAAGGAGCCAGGTTCAATTCCCTAGGACCCACATAAGCCAGATGCACAAGGTGGTGCACGTGTCTGGATTTTGTTGGCAATGGCTCCAGGCCATGGTGTGCCCATTCTCTCTCTCTCTTTATCTCCTCCTTTCTCTGCTTGTAAATTTATTTTAATCATTGAAGAGAGATTGGCATTACAGGGATGCCATAACAAGTACAAAATAAATATTTATGAGGAATTCTTTTTACATAAGTCTACTTCCTCTGGATTTTAAAGGGTTTGTTTACTAATCTCCATATTAATAAGAACTACTTTTAATGTTTATTAATATAGCTATTAGCACTAGAGGCAGTATTATTATATATTGACTTGTCTATCCTGTTATGTTTAGCAGTGTTTGTTTTATGAATATATGTGCTTATATATTTATATGAATATGTAGATGCATATATGCTTAAAATCACTGTACTGACTTAATGGATTGGTCCTTTTATTAGTAGGTAATTGGCTTTTTAAATCTAATTTTAGCTTGAATTCTAGTTTTTCAGATATAGCTAATAAGCCTTGCTTTCAGATTCCATTTGCTTGGAATATTTTTTCATCCTTTTCCTTTACTGTATATTTGCCAGTGAGGTGTGTTTCTTGCAGACAGTAATTAGTTGGCTGTTCTTATTTTGTCTTATTTTATTTTTTTGAGAGAGGGAAAGAGGAATAGAGAGAGGGAAAGAGAGAATGAATGTATGGGTGCACCAGGACCTTTTGCCACTACAAAAAAATATTACTCAGACCCATATGCTACTTTGTGCATCTGGATTTATGTTGGCACTAAAAACTCGAACCCTGGGCTGTCAGGCTTTGCAGGCAGGCACTTTTAACCACTGAACCACCTCAACAACCCTGGATATTATGTTTCTTTTCTTTCTTTTTAACTTTTTTTAATTTTAATTTTTTTCATTTATTTTAGAGAGAGAAAGAGAGAGAGGGGGAGGGAGAGAAATAGGCAGATAGAGAGAATGGGCATGCTAGGGCCTCTTGCCACTGCAGATGATCTCCAGACTCATGTACCACCTTGTACATCTGCCTAATGTGGGTAATTGGGGAATTACATGTGGGTAACTGGGGAATTGAACCTGGGTCCTTAGGCTTTGCAGGTAAGTGCCATCTCTCAAGCCCCTTAATTTTTTTTATTGACTGCTTTTATAATTTTAGACAATAAACCATGATAATTCCCTCCCCACCTCTGCTTTTCCCTCACAAATCCACTCTTCATCATATCCCCTCCCCCCCTCAATTAGTCTATCTTTTATTTTGATGTCATCATCTTTTCTTCATGTTGTGAAGATCTTGTGTAGGTCATGCCAGGCTCTGTAAGGTCATGGATATCCAGGCCATTTTGTGTCTGGAAGAGTGCATTGTAAGCAGTCCTACTCTGCCTTTGGCTTGTATTTTCTTTTGTCACCTCTTCCACAATGAACCATGAGCCTTGGAAGGTGTGATAGAGACGTCTCAGTGTTTAACACTCCACTGTCACTTCTTCTCAGCACTATGATGACTTTTGAGTCATACTAGTGGTCACTGCTATCTGAAAGGCAGAAATCCTGAAATCAAAAGTGAGAATATCATTAATATATGGGTATGAATGTTAACAAAGTGCTTACAAGGCTGTTTGGTGAGCATACCAGGCATATATTCCTTCCCATTGAGCAGGCTTCCAGTCCAGTTAGAAAGTGATTAGTTTCCCCCATAACAGACATGCCAATATTGCACCCCTTGGCACCTTTGGTGGATGTTCTCTTTCAATCCAATCAGCTTGTCTGCATTTTTTTTTGTTTGTTTTGTTTTTTGAGGTAGGGTGTCACTCTAGTCCAGGCTGACCTGGAACTTATTCTGTAGTCTCATGCAGGCCTTGAACTCACAGTGATCCTCCTACCACTGCCTCCTGAGTGCTGGGTTTAAAGGTATGTGCCATCACACCTGGCTATGTCTGCATCTTTTAATTGGAGAATAAGATGATTTGCATTTGCTATTGTTTCGAATTATGTGCTCATTCCTACAATACTGTTGACTTGTAATTGTAGTTGATTTGAATAGCTTATCTGTTTTCTTTCCTTTTCCTATATCTTAGAAATTTGCTGGTTCACTTAGTTGAACATGTTTGATTTTTTTTCCCTAATTTCATTTGTTCAACTTTTTTTTGGGGGGGGGAGAGACACAGAGAGAGACAGAGAGAGAGGGAGAGGAAGACAGAGATGGGCGCGCCAGCAGCCTCTCAGCCACTGTGAACGAAATCCACAAGTGTGCGCACCCTGGTGATCAGTGCGGCATTGTGCCCTTGTGTCACTTTGCATCTGGCTAAATGTGCAGATTGGAACCAGTGTTCTTAGGCTTCGGAGGCACCTTAACCTCTAAGCCATCTCTCCAAACCATTGTTCAACTTTTTTCATGCAATTTACTCTGTTCCAAGAACTCTTATGTAATGTTATTCCACATATGTATAGGGTTGCTTTAATTATCCTCTGTAATGCTGGTTTAAGTGGTCTAGAACTGATTTCATTTGTGATTATCTTGGAATGTCTTCTTTTTTCCCCCCCTTTGATTAGATTATAAAGAACAGCTTTGCTGGATTTAGCAATCTTGCTCAGTAGTTATTTACTCTCAGATCTTGAAATGTATCTTTCTGAACATTCCTAGCTTTTAGGGTGTAGGACGACAATCTTGATGTAATTCTGATTAATTTGCCTTTGGAAGTGGGCTCTACCCTCTTGGAACTACTAACATTCTTGCCATTGTAACCATATTGTGACATTGAGAGTTTCTTCTCTGCTCATGTCTGATCAGGATTTTGAAATACGGTCCATACTTGGGTTTCCATATCTTTCCTTAGATTAGGACTATTTTCTGCTGTAATGCAATTGAATAGATAGGGGGGGGTGTGTGTGTATGGTTTTTATTTGTTTTTAAACTCCTGTGACAAGGATTGTTCCCTTCTTTTTTCTCTCTTCCTCCCTCCCCCATCTCCTGTGTTCCCTTCCACTGAGCCCTTTCCTTTTCCAACTAGTCCCTCTTGTACTTTGATTACTTTTTAAACTCATTTTTGCCCACTTCTATCATCTGTGATGATATGTTGATGGGCCCTATATTGTGCATGTAATAATAACCATTGTAAGGTCATGAATGGAATGGCACTGTCAGATCCAGAAGGCAGCATTTCAAAGTACTCATCCCCATTCTTTGTCTCTTACATTCTTTCCAATCCCTCTTTTTTCAATGTTCTCTGTGCTGTGGAGGTTGTAATAGCGATGTCTCAATGCTGAGCATCAATAGTTAATTAAAATTAGCACTTTGATGAGTTTTGAATCTCCCTAGTAGTCATCACCATCTGCCAAAAGCTGCTTCTCTGACACAGTTGAGAGTAGTTCTGAGCTGTGATAATCATAAACATAAATATTTAGAAGGCAACTTGTTGGACACAACATATCCATTTAGAAGTTTGATTTATTGAGAGTATCCCAGAACTTTAAAAAATTTATTTATTGTTTGTTTGCTTGTTTATTTTTTATTGATTTATGAATGAGAGAGAGAGAGAGAGAGAGAGAGAGATTGAATATGGGTGTGCCAAGGCCTCTTGCTGCTACAAATGAACTCCAGACATATCCGCCAATTTGTGCATATGGCTTTACGTGGTAACTGTGGAATTCAATTTGGGTCACCAGGGTTTGCAAGCACGTGCTTTTAACTGCTAGGCCGTCTCCCTAGCTCAGTAACTTTTTTGTTTTTATTTTTGTTTTTTTTCGAGATAGGGTCTTGCTCTAGCAAGGCTGACCTGGAATTCACTATGTTGTGTGGCTTTGAATTCGTGTCAATACTCCTACCTCTTGACTCTGAAGTGATAGGATTAAAGGTGTGTGCCACCATGCCTGGCTCTTCTTGTTCTTTTTTTTTTTTTTTTTTTTTTTTTTTTACTCTTAAAGTACTTGTGTAAAAATTTGCTGTATTTAAGAATTTATTAAGAGAGTAGGCATAGACAAGTAATGTAGACTTCATAAAGGTTGTTAACCAGAAACTTCCTGTCAATACTCAAATTTATTACTAGCTCCTCAGAAATGTTTTCTCTAAAGTTGAAAGTTAGAAGGATTTCTACTAATAGATAATACAGTTTTAACGCTTCATTGCCAGCTTTTGTGCAATACAATGAGACAAGAAAAATCAGTAAATGATTGGTAAATTTTAGCATCTACCTAATGTAGGAACAACATAGTAGTAGCTTTCTGGTACATCAGCAATAGCCAGTTAGAAAACATAATAAAGGAGTTCGGTGTGGTGGTGCACACCTTTAATCCCAGCACTCGGGAGGCAGAGGTAGGAGGATCACTACGAGTTTGAGGCCATCATGAGAATACAGAGTGAATTCCAGGTCTGCCTGGGCTAGAGTGAGACCCTATCTTGAAAAACAAACAAACAAACAAACAAAAACACACACACAAAAAGAATGAAAACATAATAAAGGCCTAGAGAGATGGCTTAGCTATTAAGGCACTTGTCTGCAAAACCTAAGAACTTATGTTTGAATCTCCAGGTCCCACATAAACCAGATTCACAGTGATGCAAGCATGCAGTGTCACACATGTGCACAAGAGGACACACACGTCTTGAGTTTTTTTGCAATGGGTGAAGGCCCTGGTTCACTCATTCTCTTCCTCTCTGTCTCAAATAAAAAAAATGTTAGCTATTTACTGTTTACAAATGTTAGCTATTTTAACTACTTAAGGGCCTTAGACATTTCTTTATAGAATTTATTCTTATGAAGACACATGACACTAGAAGGAAAAACTTGTTAATAATACCATGTGTTGTTGTAGCCTTTTGGTTGCTAGCACAAAGCACCTGACCAAAAATGGTTTGTGGTGAGAAAGGGTTTATTTTGGCTTATAGACTTGAGGGCAAGCTCCATTATGGCATGGAAAGCATGGCATGAGCATATACTAGACATCACCTCCTGGTCAACGTCAGGCAGACAATAATAGCAGGAGAGTGTGTTGAACACATAACCAAGAGAAGCTGGGCATAACAGTCATAAGCCCACCTGAACAAAACATCCCTCCAGCAAGGATCTGATTCCCGCTTGCTAACAGTCAGGGACTTAGAATGCTATGACCTACAACGCATGAGGTTTTGGGGGACACCTAATCCAAACTACCATAATTTGCTCCTGGCCCACATAAACAGATGACCATCCGTGATGTAAAATGCAATATATTAAGTCAAACCCCAAAAGTCTCCATAGTTTTTGTCCTAACACTGTTCAATTATCCTTATAATCCAAGGTCTCTTAATAGCTGTACAACTAAAAAAAAAAGCCACAATGGCACAGAATAAATATTCATACTTCAAAATATGTCACTGGGCATAGCAAAGAAAGATTGAACCAATACAAGATTAAAAACAAATAGGGCAAACATCAAATTTTATAGCTCTAAGTACAGAAAGTGTGACAGCTCTAACCAGTGATGAGTCTCTGGAATTTCCAATTCTGCCCCCCAACTGAGCTGCTCCTAGCCCTGGGAAAATTCCATCCCAAGCTGGCAGCTGTCTTTGATAGCCATCCCACAGTCCTGGCATCTCCATTGGGTCTCCAACTGCAACCCATGGTTCATCCTCATTCTTGGCTCCATCAAGCCTCCACACAGGTGACCGAACAAGCCTGCTTCACATTGTCCATGGCCATCTCCCCCCCCGCACCCCCCCAAAAAAAACACATTGCAAAACCGATGACCCTCTCTTTCCTACATTTATACTCCTTAGTACCAGGTGAACTACCAACTTGTACCAGGTGAACTACCAACTTGTTAATTGGGAGTGGGGTGGGGGGTAAAGCCAACTTTGATGAACTGGAAACTTCTTTAGCATCCAGGCACCCTCCTTTCAAAAGAGTCAGCATTATTATTGGTGTCCCAATGCAGATCAGCTGGTCCAATCTCGGTGGTTGCAATCTTTAAAACAATTGCAGCGGAACAGGCAGCAGTTTCAACCCCAAAATTAGATTTCTTTCTGTGCCATATACATTTGCTCACACCAGTCCATTTCTGTGCAGTGCACCACTGTACAAGTTCTCAGGACACAGGCAAACAGAATGCAGCAAGCTTCTCACACACATTACTTTTTGACCAACCCCAACAAAGCTCTTTCTTCCCCTCAGAAGCCAAACCTCATAGTCCATAGTTCTTACTGCATTCAGGTCTTTTAACTCTGACCAGAATAGAATAGTCCATGAAACTCTGCCTTCAGCATTGCAAGGCATCTCTTAGACCAAGGTTTCAAATTCCTCCTGCAAATGAGTTCCAAAAGTCCAAAAGCCACACAGTTAGGTTTTTAGCAGTAACAACTGAACTCCTCTGGTACCAATTTTACTCTCGCAGTTTACCTTTGCATGCTGGCACAATGCACCTTTTATTTTGATATCATCGTATTTTCCTCCTATTATGCTGAACACTCCTCTATCACTTCTCCTCAGCACTATGGTGCCTTTTTGGAGTCACCCCAGAGTTCACTGCCATCTGAAGAGAAGCTTCTCTAACCAAAAGTGAGAGTATCGTCAATATATGGGTATGAATGTTAAGAAAAGTGCTTACAGGGTAGTTTGGTGAGCATAATATATGCATTTAGCCAGACAACAGCAGGTGCTAACTCCCCTAGGGCTCATGACCTCCCCTGCCATAGGCTTTAAAAAAAAATTTTTTTTTAAAAAAATTATTTATTTTTTGGAGAGAGACACAGAGAGAGATAGAGAGGGAGAAGGAGACAGAGAATGGGCGCACCAGCAGTCTCAGCTGCTGAGAATGAAATCCAGATGCGTGCGCCCCGTTGTGGGCAAGTGCGGCATTGCGCCTTTGCGTCACTTTGCATCTGGCTAAACGTGGGACCTGGAGATTGGAACCGGGTTCTTAGGCTTAGCAGGCTGGCGCCTTAACCACTAAGCCATCTCTCCAGCCCTGCCATAGGCTTTTGACTAGGTTTTCAGTACCAGGCATGTATTCCCTCCTGTGGCGTAGGCCTCCATTCCAGTTAAGAGAGTGGTTGGTTTTCCCCACAACAGACATGCCACTATTGCAGCCATTGGTTCATTTGACCTGGCTGGCCAAACTTAAGGAGGTTTTCAGCTCAACTCCACAAATATTTCTCAGTGACCTTGCAGCCCAAGCATTTGGAGTCTTCAGCAGTAGGGTTGAACAGACACTTTCTATAAGCAATATAGATAGTAATTTCACTAATGAATGTTAAAGCTAACAAGATAATATTTTATCAAATTGTTAAGAAAATAATAGCTAGGTTTCGTAGCACATGCCTTTAATCCCAGTACTCATAAGGCTGTGATAGGAGGATGTCCATGAGTTTGAGGCCAGCCTGGGGCTACAGAGTGAGTTCCAGGTCACAACTAGAGTAAGACTTTATCTGGAAACAAAACAAAACAAAAAATTGTTAGGATAAAGTTAAATGTTTCAAAAGGTAATGTATGACCCCTTCCCTCTATACTGATGTTGAGAGTTAGTAAAGCCTTTTTGAAAAATATTTAGACAACAGTTAGAATTTACTGAGAATTACAACTTTGTGAATATTCACTAAAGAAATACTCTGAAAGAACAAAGCTATGAATTACAGCACTGTTCGTACATAGCAGGGCATTGAGAAACACTGAGCTCATCCACTAGAAAGAACATATATGATTACTCACATGCTATACATACATCCAAGTAGTTTTGTCCAGTGTCTTTTTATGGTTTACACGTGTTTTCTCTAAGTCTCAGTAAGAAAATTAAATGTGGTTATAACATTATTGAAAAGTAACCCAAAACACAAGCTTACATATTCTCAAATATCTTGGTTGTGAGTAAATATGCTCAGTTCTGGGGTAAGACAAGCTATTGTCTTAATAGTTTTCACATCTGGTTGGATTGCAATATGCCTGTTTTCAGTTTTTGTCTTTACCAAGTATATTACATATTTTATAAGCTTATCTTATTTTCTTTGCCCCTGGCTACCTTCTGAAAATCCAATTAGTCTTGGTTTCTTTCCTGATAGAAAGAACTCCAGATGCATGTGTGCCACCTTATGCATCTGGCTTTACATGGGCACTGAGGAATCAAACCCAGGTTGTTAGGCTTTACGGGCAAGTGCCTTAACTGTGGAGCAATTTTTTTTTTTTAATTGTATTTGCACAAACTTTTAACTGCTACAAGGCCACCTGATTTCCTTTCATTTTTGTTTTCTTCCAGGCTAAGATAGCCAGATTAACCAAACGCTTTGGAGCAGCCAAAGAAGATCTTAAGAAAAGACAAGAAGTAAGAATTCTGTTCTGTCATAATTAACTTTAGCCACACATAGTAATCTGAGGAAATGCTGAATTAGGATGAGAGTTTTTCTTCATTATGAGCATTCATTTAGCTGAAGCTCTAGAGCTAACCCTTTCAAAAATTTAAAAATTTTATTTGTTAGAGAAAATGGGCCTTTAGCTGCTGCAAACAAACTCCAGATACATGCCCCACCTTGTACATCTGGCTTACATGGGTCCTGGGGAATTGAACCTGGGTCCTTAGGCTTTGCAGGCAAGCGCCTTAAACACTAAGCAATCTCTCCAGCCTGCTAACCCTTTCACTATTCTACTATATCAGAATTTATATTAATGTATTTGAGGTTTTTGAATTCCTATTTTTATTTATTTATTTATTTATTTATTTATTTATTTATTTATATATATATTTTAAACTCTTTATTTTTTATTATTTTTTTGGAGGGAGACACAGAGAGAGACAGATAGAGAGAGGGAGAGGGAGAGGAAGACAGAGATGGGCGCACCAGCAGTGTCTCAGCTGCTGCGAACGAAATCCAGATGTGTGCGCCCCCTTGTGGTCAAGTGCGGCATTGCGCCCTTGCGTCACTTTGCATCTGGCTAAAGGTGGGACCTGGAGATTGGAACCAGTGTTCTTAGGTTTAGGAGGCAGGCGCCTTAACCCCTAAGCCATCTCTCCAGCCCTGAATTCCTATTTTTTTTTTTTTTTGGTTTTGCGAGGTAGGGTCTCACTCTGGTCCAGGCTGACCTGGAATTCACTATGTAGTCTCAGGGTGGCCTCGAACTCTTGGCGATCCTCGTACCTCTGCCTCCCGAGTGCTGGGATTAAAGGCATGCGCCACCACGCCCGGCTGAATTCCTATTTTTAATATTTATTTGAGAGAGAAAAAGGCAGATAGAGAATGGGTGTACCAGGGCCTCCAGCAAATGCGAACAAACTCCAGACACATACACCACCTTGTGCATCTGGTTTGTGTGCATCCTGGGGAATGCAACAGCGACCTTAGACTTCCCAGGCAAGCGCCTTAACCACTAAGCCATTTCTCCAGCCCAGGTTATTCTTGAAAGATATTTTCTGACTTTACAGTTAGAAGGCTGGGATGTAGCTCAGTTGGTAGACTGCTTGTCTAGCATGCACGGATTCTAGGTTCATTCCCCACACTGCTTAGTCTAGGCATGATGGCACATAGCTGTAATCCCAGCACTTAAGAAGTGGAAGCAATAGGATCAGAAGTTTAAGGTCATCCTCAAGTACATAACAAGTATGACCCAGCCTGAATTGCATGAAGCCCCATTCAAAAAAACTGTTATTGAGATTTGTCTTTCCTTGTTTATTTCTTTATACTTGCTGGCTATTTTCCTAATTTAGTTTTAATTTCCTTTAAAGCATCTTATTATTCTAGTACTAGTACTCTTGTGTTCCTCTTTTTTTCTTCCCTGTATAGTCAATTGTCTACTATACTGTTATTATAACATACATGCAGAGATTAGGTTAAGACATTTTTATTGCCTTAGCACATATTTTTAAGTATAGAACGAGGTCCAAACATGATAGTGCAGCCTTTGTATTCTAATCTGTCTTTTGCCTTCTGTTGTTTGCTTTATTATCCCTTGATTATTTATTATTCCATTAATTACTCATAATTAATATAACAATTATAATGGGTTACATTGCTGATTTAGTTGGATTTCTTTTTCACTTGGATTTATTTTTATCAGAACAAATTATATTTCCTTCTTTTGATAGCTCCGTTTTCTATCGTATAGTAATTGTCAATAGGAATAATAATAGTCACTTCAAGAATATTCATTCCTGGAGTCCTTTTCTGTACTGATATATTTTCATGTCTTCTTTATTTGATTTTTTAAAAAGAATTTATTTGAAATAATTTATATACTAATATGAAGTCCATTCTGAGTCTTCATGTAGCTTCCTCACCAGGGTGAGACTACATATAACTCTAATATGATATTAGAAGCAAGAAGTCAGTACAGTTCTGTAAGAAAGTGTAAAAAAACCTCATTTATTTTCCCCCTCCAACATAGGGTCTTACTCTAGCCCAGGCTGAGTTTAACTCCTCCGTAGTTTTAGGTTTGCCTTGAACTGTCGGCAGTCCTCCTACCTCTGCTTGTGCCACTATTATGCTTGGCTCTCTTCAGTTTTTATATTGATTTCATTTTCTTGCCTCCTCCCCCCCGTGTGTGCGTGTGTGTGCGTGTGCATGTGCGCACACGTGTGTTTCTGTGTAATTTGGTTCCATATTTGGATTTATGTAAACCCATTAAATCTTTGCTCTGCGCAGAATAATTTCACCAAACTTTCATTTAGCAATACCCCAAATTTTATTTAAAGTTTTTTTCATTTACTTGAGAGAAGAGAGAGAGGACTGAGAAAATGAGCACACTATGGTTGCCTGTTATTGCAAATGAACTCCAGATGCATGGGCTCCTTTGTACATCTGACTTTACATCGGTACTGGGGAGTTGAACCTGGGGCCATTGGGCTTTGTATGCAAGTGCCTTTAACCACTGAGCCATCTTTCCAGCCCCCCAAATACTTTTTATTGTAGTCCTACATGATACAAGTGTTTATTAACTTAGCTATTTTATTTTATTTTATTTTATTTTATTTTATTTTTTTTGGTGTTTTGATTTTTTGAGGTAGGGTCTCACTCTGGCCCAGGCTGACCTGGAATTAACTATGTAGTCTCAGGGTGGCCTTGAACTCACGGCGATCTTCCTACCTCTGCCTCCCGAGTGCTGGGATTAAAGGCGTGTGCCACCACGCCCGGCCTAATTTAGCTATTTTTTTAATCTTTGTTTCTTTGCCATAATGTAAAAACTGAATTATTATATTTAAAATGGTTATAAATCTTTTTTTTTTTTTTTTTTTTTTGGTTTTTCAAGGTAGGGTTTCACTCTGGCCCAGGCTGACCTGGAATTAACTATGTAGTCTCAGGGTGGCCTCAAACTCTTGGCGATCCTTCTACCTCTGCCTCCCGAGTGCGCCACCACGCCCGGCTTGGTTATAAATCTTTTACTTTAAAAAAGTTTATTTCTTAGATCTCTGCCAGACATTTGGCTATTTACTCTTTAAAAAAATTCTTGACAACTTCCATAAATATAAACAATGTACCATGATCATAATCCCCTCTCACCACCCTCCATTTATTTATGTATGTATTTATTTATTTTAAAAATATTTTAAAAATTTATTTTTATTTATTTATTTATTTATTTATTTATTTATTAGAGACAAATGTGCCATCACGTGCATCTGGTTTACGTGGGACCTGGAGAATTGAACTTGGGTCCTTAAGCTTCGCAGGCATATGCCTTAACTGCTAAGCCCTCTCACCAGCCCTATTTATGTATTTATTTTATGTACTGTGAATTTGTATGTTTTTCTTTTTCATTTTTGTGTTGGAAGTAAGCAAAATGCAGTCCATGGTGTACTTTTCCATTTATTGATTGATTGATTTTCATGTATGTATACTGGCATGGCAGGGCTCTTTGCCCGTGTGAGGAACTCTAGGTGCATGCAGTACTTTGTGAGTCTGGTTTTAAGTGGGAATCAAACCTGGGAATCAAACCTGGGCCAGCAGGTTTTTCAAGCAGGCTCCTTTAAATATTCCTAGACCTTGCTTTTCTGTTTTATGGTTTTATTCTCATATACTGCTTTCTAGTTTTCTGGTTTATTTGTTTTGTCCAAGAAGATAAGCAATAACGTTAAGGAATAAGAATGAAAACCTTCAATCCTTGAAGAGTTTGGGTTTTGGAGATAAAGGTGTATTATTTGGAGATGTATTATTTGGAGATTAAGATGTATTAAGGAACCAGATGCTATATAATTCTTAGATATTGGAAATGGTTACTTTAGTTGTATGTGTGTGTGTGTATCTGATTTTCTCTCTTCCTTTCTCTGTCTCTCTCTTCCTTCACTATTACAACCCCCTCCCCACACACAGGATCTGGTTTTGTAGCTCAGACTGGCCTTGAACTCAAGATCCTTCTACTTCAGCCTCATGAGTGCTGGGATGATATGTATCCTCTATGCTGTCTCTACCAGGATATATTTTTTTAAAAAATAATGATATTACTGATTAAAAAAAAACAGGAATTATTTTAGCTTTTCATCAAGTCCAGAAAAACTGCTCAGGCAGGATCTCACTAGTCCCACACACTCATCTAGTGTTACCTTGTCACTGCCTCAGATCTTGCTCAGGGAATGGCCACTACAAGTGGTGAAAACAGCTGTCCTCTGTAAGCTAATTTTTGTCAACTCTGGGATTGGAAAAGAAAACAGAGCTGGGAGTGGTGGTGCATACCTTTATTCCCAGCACTTGGGAATCAGTGGTAGGGGGATCACTGTGAGTTTAAAGGCCAGCCTGGGACTACAGAGTGATTTCTAGGTTATCCTGGGCTAGAGTGAGACCCTACCTTGAAAAAAAAAATAATTGAAATAAAAGAAAACAAAATGCCTGGTATCATATTTACCGTAATGAAGTAATCCATCCAAGAAAAGCAGACTATTTTTGAAGTTTTTTTTTCAGACAAAGGAAACTAAGAGAGCCTTAGATTTCAAATACACTCAAGAACATGAAGAGAAAGTTTGTGAATATAGAAGATTTGAAATTGATTATGGTGTTCCTGCAGCACAGTCCTCACCTTTAAACTGTGAGAAGAGAGAAAACTTGTTACCATTTGTAGAAATGGTGTACTTACAGGTATTATATTTTTGTCTTAGTTTTAAATGTGAAGTGAAACACTTTATTTAATATTATTTCAAGGAAGAAACAAGCTCTCAAGGATGAAGCAAATCAGAAAATAAGGGAAGTTGCAGAGAACTTACTTCAGCGAGTTATGAACTTAAATACAGATTACAGTCTTCAATCACTTCATTGCCCAACATCTCCTAAATTATACTAATGCACTTGCCACTCAGAGAAGGTCCTGGTTAACACTCTCAGGAAATTGAACACTGTATGAAGAACATCTATTGCATAAAAAGACAAGTTAAATGTGGCAGAGAAGTAAGGTAAAATAGGGAAAATTTCATCAGTTTGGGGAAATGAGTAGAATTAACAGCATAGGGAGATTGACAAAGTGAAAAGTTCTGAAGATTATGAAGAAAAATTTTCCAAGGGAAATAAAAAATGACATTTTCTCACCTAGTAATATTGTTTGCTATATTAGAAAATAGGCAGAGAGAGTGAATGAATGAGTGAATGGCTATGCTAGGGCCTCCAGCCACTGCAAATGAGCTCCAGATGCATATGTCCCCTTGTGTGTCTGGCTAACGTGGTTCCTGGGCAATTGAACCTTTGGCCTTGCAGGTAAGCGCCTTAACCATTAAAGCCATTTTTCCAGCCTGGGACTTTACTTTTTACTTGATATTTCCCTCTCTTTCCCCAGAATTCACCAAACCCACCTTTATCACCAGGAAAGCCTGCCAGCGATGTCAACAGCAATAATATGAGCTATAGGTAAGAACTATACTTTATTTTTCTAGTTTTAAATAACACAGCAAAAGTGCTGACTTAAAAACCTCTGGAGGGCTGAAGAGATGGCTTAGCGATTAAGGCTAAGCCTAAGAACATCAGTTCCAATCTCCAGGTCCCACGTTTAGCCAGATGCAAAGTGACACAAGGGCGCAAGGCCGCACTTGCCCCACAAGGAGGCGCATGCATCTGGATTTTGTTTACAGCGGCTGAGAGGCTGCTGGTGCGCCCATTCTCTTATCTGTCTTCCTCTCGTTCTTTCTGTCTCTCTCTCAAAAACAAAACAAAAAAAAATCTTCTGGAAATATAAGTCTAAATATTTATGTAGATGTGTTTAGCAGTCAAGTGATAACCTTTTCTATTTTGTTAAATTATTTATATATGATAAATTGGTAATTTAAAGGCATATATATATTATATATTATTATTAATATAATAATTATTAATATAATTATTAATATAATAATATAATAATATAATAATTATTAATATAATATATTATTATTATTATTATTATTATTATTATTATTATTTTGGTTTTTCGAGGTAGGGTTTCACTCTAGGTCAGGCTGACCTGGAATTCACTGTGTAGTCTCAGGGTGGCCTCGAACTCATGGTGATCCTCCTACCTCTGCCTCCTGAGTGCTGGGATTTAAGGCGTGCGCCACCACTGCCCAGCTTATTTATATATATATATATATATTTTTTTTTTTTTTTTTTGAGATAGGGTCTTACTCTAGCCCAGGCTGACTTGGAATTCACCACCACGCCTGGCATTTATTACTGTGTATTTTTTGTGTGCTGCTAAGGACTAGGACATGGAGCACATGTACATGATACAATTATACATGTACAATTAAACAGAGACCCCAGTTGCCTATATTTCTGTAAGCACATGTGATTAATAATTTTCTTTTCAACAATTGAGAAATGCTATGGTCAGGGCATGCAAGATGAATGCTGTACCTATGTTTGGTATGCAGGTTAAGAACTGATGAATGCAGACAAATCTTTCATAATGTCATGGACCCAACATTTAGAATTCTTTGTACCAGCTACGCCTTGGTGTATTTGCTTTTGGCCTGAGGTTCAAAACTAAAATCTCACCAGCTGCTTCATGGGCAGTGTTTTTCCTATGATTTACTTGGTTTTCTCTAGGGTGGCACAACCATTGACTCTTTGTGTATATATATGTTTCTTAGAAATGCAGGTACAGTGAGACAGATGCTGGAATCTAAAAGAAATGTGGGTGAGAGTGTTCCACCATCCTTTCAAACGTCTGTGAACACAGGTAATATTTTGTATACCAGGAAAACATTTTTATGGGTTCTAACAGCTTTAGGTCTCTTCCACTTTTAAACATTCTTCTGTGGTTTGAAATGATCTACAGAACTAAGCATAATGGTTTCAGTATAGAAAAATATTAAAAATTCAGGTTCATAAATAAGCTTACATGAAAATATAGGTGTTCAAGTTCTTGGTATTGTAGTTCTCAAAAAATTTCTGGTCTCTAAATTCTTTCATAATCTTAAACTATCAAGGACTCCTGTGAATTATACTAACTGATATTTGCTGTCAATTAAAGTTCAAACAAATTTTAAAATATATATATATATTTTTAGGATTTTTTAGAATTTATATTTATTTATTAATTAGAGACAAAGAAAGGGGGATGGGAGGGAATGGGCCCGCCAGGGCCTTTCTAGCCACTGCAAACAAACTCCAGATGCATGTGCCCCTTGTGCATCTGACTTATGTGGGACCTGGAGACTCGAACTGGGGTCCTTAGGCTTTGCAGACATGCGCCTTAACCGCTAAGCCATCTCTCCAGCCCCAAACAAGTTTTTAAAATAATATTTTATTTGCAAGCAGCAAAAGAGAGGGGAGGAAAGGCATATTAGGGCTTCCTGTCACTGCAAATGAACTCCAGATGCATGCACCACTCTGTGCATCTGGTTTCATGTAGGTATTAAGGAATTAAACCCAGTCCTCAGGCTTTGTAAACAAGTGCCTTTAAACTGCTGATCCATCTCTCCAGCTCTAAAACAAATTTTTAAAGTTTTTTTTTTTTGGCTTATTTAAAGATCCACCTATAATATGTAATGCAAAAAAATTTTTTAGTGAAAAATAGCTGTATTTTCCGAGATTTAAAATATCACTGAAGAGCACTGTTGCCTCTTATTTTTATATATTTCTTTCTTTAAAGTTTTGCTTAAGGTCTGGAGAGAGCTAAATCTGGATGCATATATGAATATCTGCTTTAAGTTTCTCTCATATCCTGACATGGCTTATAATATGAAGGACATCCAGCCTCATACTAATAGGTGAACGGAAGGGCAGCTTTTAGATAACTGGCTGTTCTTTGATACTGTTCAGTACTTGTTTCTTTTTTCTTTTTTCTTTTTTTTTTTCGAGGTAGGGTCTCACTCTGGTCCAGGCTGACCTGGAATTAACTATGTAGTCTCAGGGTGACCTCGAACTCTCAGCGATCCTCCTAACTCTGCCTCCCGAGTGCTGGGATTAAAGGCGTGCACCACCACGCCCAGCTCAGTACTTGTTTCTTTGAGATTGGTGCAGAGCAGAGTCTGAAGTTATACTATGGACATCATTGCTTTTTCTGATTTGTTCTTTGCAGAAAAAAGGTTTAGCTGGGCATAATGGTGCAGTCTTATAACTCAGGAGGCCAACCTGTGTTTTCATTGGAGAGTTAACATAGCAAAATTGGTAGTTTTTACTACTTTATTATGGACATTCTTAAGTGAAGCTGATTTTTTAATTTACTGTATAAAAAACACTTATTAAGAATATAGTGAGTTGATAACACTGTATTACCTTGAAATTTGTACAGTAGATTTAGTTATCCACATTTTCAATTACCAAGGTCTACAAATATATAAAAATATAAATGGAAAATGCCAGAAATAATTAATAGTTTTTAGTATAGTGTGTTGTTACAATTCTTCTATTTTATTATGAGGTATTGTTACTATGCTTAATTTCTAAGGTATATCATAAAGTAGTGCTGGAGAGATGGCTCAGCAGTTAAAGTGCTTACCTGCAAAGCTTAGCGACCGGAGTTTGATTTCTCAGTATCCATGTAAAGCCAGATGTACAAAAGAGTCTAGAAGCCTTGGTGTGTCCATTCTCGCTTTTTCTCTGCTTGCAAATAAATAAATAAAAATATTAATATACACACACACATAGTCATGTGCCACATAATGACATTTCCGTGACCAATGAATGCATATAAGACAGATAATAAGATTAGAATGGAACTGCAAAATTGTTACCAGTTGTTGAGTGTATAGCCATTTTAGCATTGTTGCTGAGCATATGATTCATGAGTTCATGATGACATGAAAACAGGTTATGTAAGTTCAGTGTATTTATGATAATCAACTATGCCATGTCATTCAGTAGCAATGTCCTGTATCTCATGTTCACTGTCTTTTGAGTAGATCAAAAAGCTCCTTTTAGTGCTGGAGAAATGGCTCAGCAAAAGCTCCTTTTAGTGCTGGAGAAATGGCTCAGCAGATACGGTGCTTGCCTGAAAAGCCTAACAACCTGGGTTCAGTTTCCCAGTACTCAAAATAATGCCAGATGGCACAAAGTGGTGCATGCATCTGGAGTTTGTTTGCAGTACCTTCAGGCCCTGGTGCACCTATTCTGTCTCTCTGTTGTAAATAAATAAAAATTTAATTAAAGGCCCCTGTGAGTGATTGTTAAATATTACCTGAGTTTGTGTGAGTATAAGGTGAGCATGTGGAGGTCAGAGGACAGCTTTCAGGTTGGTCCATGCCTTTCACCTCATTTTGAGGTGCAGTTTCTTATTATTCATTGCTCTAATATATCCTCATTTCTTAATTCATCTCCAGTTTTCTGTTTTAGGTGCTATTTTCTGTATCAAATAGTGTCAAGAGAATGTCAGTACTGGGACCCTTCCTAACCCTGTAGTTCCTTTCCCAAGGAATGGAGTAAGATCAGTTACATGTGTAGGCTTCCTTTTGAGTCAGATGATAAACTACAGTGATAAGATTTACCTTTTATTTGTTAACGATAGATTTCCTGCCTGTGTTTACATACTGATGTTACAAGACACTTGTGATGTTTTTAATGAGGCTTGAAAAACCTTTGCATCTTTTTACTTAAGTTTCCAATATTCTTAGTTGTTTTCTAGTTACTTTGAATTGGATATGGTGATTATTTTTCCATATTAAGTCACATGTCATTTCATAATACAGCAAATGTATATACAGAAATACTTCTAAAATTGTTAAGAATTTCTAGAACTTAAACATAGAAAAAATTTTCATTCTGACAGACTTCTCTGTATACATGTCATATGACTATAGGTGCTCATTTAAGTAGTTTCTTAAACTAAGTCTTCTTTTTTTTTTTTTGTATAGCGTCTTCAGCCAGTCTTGTTACTCCTCCAGCAATTGTCAGTAGCCAGCCTAAGTTGCAGACTCCAGTGACCTCAGGTTCTCTGACAGCAGCCCCACTGCTTCCTGCACCCAGCACAGCCACAGTAGTTGCTACTACTCAGGTGCCCAGTGGAAACCCTCAGCCTACCATCTCTCTTCAGCCTTTGCCAGTGATTTTGCATGTACCTGTTGCAGTCACCTCTCAGCCTCAGCTCCTACAAAGCCATCCAGGGACTTTAGTGACCAATCAACCATCTGGCAATGTTGAATTCATATCTGTGCAAAGTCCACCTACAGTGAGTGGTCTTACCAAAAATCCAGTTTCTTTGCCATCCTTGCCAAATCACACAAAACCAAACAACATGTCTGCAGTGTCCAGTCCTAGTATTCCAAGGAACTCATCTACCAGTGCTGCACCACTAGGAACAACACTTGCTGTACAGGCTGTTCCAACAGCTCATTCTATCGTACAAGCCACCAGGACTTCTTTACCCACCGTGGGCCCCTCAGGACTCTATAATCCATCAAGCAATCGAGGCCCTATACAGATGAAAATTCCAATATCTGCTTTTAGTACTGCATCATCTGCAGAACAAAGTAGCACTACCACCCCACGAATTGGTAGGTTATGTCGGAGTGTTTAGTAATAGATGAATAAGCATATTAATGGTCTTTAGGTGATTGACCTTTCTTTTGTAAGTAGTTAATAGCATTATTGGAAGAAACAGGATAAGCAGAATTTCCTTGTGATTATTTTCAATAATTTTCTGGAAAACTAAAGATAAATGATGTTACTAAAGTAGAGTTTGAAGAGGAGTTACTTCATTTTATTTCTCAATTTAGAGATGATACTTGTATACCTGTTTAGAGTACATGATGATAATTTTATACATTATGCAGCATGTAATAATCAAATCAGAGTTATAAGCTCTTATTTCTTCAAATGTTAATCATTTTTTAAAATTTTTATTTATATTTTTTAATTTATTAGAGGCAGAGAGAGGGATTGAGAAAAAGAGTAAGAATGGGTGTGCCAGGGCCTCTACCTGCTATAAATGAACTCCACATGTGTGTGCCACAATGTGCATCTGGCTAATGTGGGACCTGGAGAATTGAGCTGGGGTCCTTAGGCTTCGCAGGCATGCACCTTAACTGCTAAACCATCTCTCCAGACCAAATGTTAATCATTTTTATGTGTTGGAAGTTCATACTCTTTTTTTTTTTTTTTCATCATTTTGAAATGTAGCATAGATGGTTTTAAGTAGAAACAATTTTCTGCTGTACTATAGAAAGTCAGAACTAATTCTTCCTATCTTACTCCATTTTGGTGACCTTCCCTTTTGTCCTTCCCAATCAGAAAGGGGTTATTTTGAGTGAAAGGTTAGCATTTATGCTTTTGGTAATTTTTCTAGTTTTGGTACGTTTTTATGTAGATTTTTTTAAATTTAAATTTTTTTGTATGTAATTTTATTTATTTTTGAGAGAGAGAAAGAAGGAAAGAGATTGGGAGGGAGGGAGAGAATGGGCACGCCAGGGCCTCCAGCCACTGCAAACGAACTCCAGATGCATGTGCCCCCTCATGTATCTTGCTTACGTGGGTCCTGGAGAATTGAACCGGGATCCTTTGGCTTTGCAGGCAAATGCCTTAACTGCTAAGCCATCTCTTTCCAGCCCTTATGTAGACTTTTATAGCAAGCATTATCAGTTATTTTCATAGTAAGTAAACCAAGGGAAATCTTAGTTAAGTCAGTTTTAAGTATCCAATTGAAACAATACATGTTTGCAAGAGAGATTAAAAACCATGTATCATAGCCAGGCGTGATGGCTCATGCTTTTAATCCCAGCACTTGGGAGGCAGAGGTAGGAGGATTGCTCTGAGTTGTGAGTTCAAGGCCACCCTGAGACTACAGAGTGAATTCCAGGTCAGCGTGGGCTAGAGCAAGACCCTACCTCGAAAAACAAAACCATTATCAGGAGCTCTGCCCCATTCCACTCTCAGTGCTGCTCTGCAGATTGCCTCTCTTCCCTTGGCCACAGGGAATCTAGGAGAGCATAAATCTATTTCTTGGTCTGGGGGAACTCTTCTGATTGCCTCTACTTCTGCTTTATAGTTTGGGGTAATGTCTCACTTTGATTACATCCATGATTTTCTTCTGGTCTCCTAATCTACCACCATGCATATTTCCTTAACACCCCACATCTACCACACGGTTGCTTTCACTAATTTTAGGTCTGCTACCTATGTAATTTCTTTAAATTCAGGGCATTCATGAGTGTAACTTTCTTTATTACTCATTTCTCCTCTGGATTTCTTGGCCTCTGTTTGATATTTTCCTTTTAGCCTCACCATTTGCCCTCTTAACTTCTTTCCAAAGGAAAGCACATGGCAGATGCCATTGGTGTTCTTTCTACGTCTCCCTACATGCACACTGAAGTTCTGTCTTCCAGGTGCTTGCAGCCCTACCTCAGCATTTCCTTAAAAGCCTCAGTTTAACTCGCCTTTACATGCTTGAGGTTCTACTACAGTTTTCCCTTATGAACCTTATAACTATGCGGTGTTCCCACATGAGAGCATGTTCCAGTCTTCCTTCCTAGATCCCAATTTCCCTTTATTTGTGGATTCTCCCTAAATAAACTGAATAATTCATTAAAAAAGAAAAAAGCTGGGTATGGTGGTGCACAGCTTAAATCCCAGTACTCATGAAGCAGAGGTAGGAGGATCGCCGTGAGTTCAAGGCCAACCTCAGACTACATAGAGAATTCCAGGTCAGCCTGGGTAGAGTGAACCCTACCTCAAAAAACCAAAAATAAATAAATAAATAAATAAATAAATAAAAAATCATAATAAATAAAATCCAACATGTATCAGGCTGGAGAGATGGCTCAGCAGCTAAGGTACTTGACTGCAAAGCCTAGTGACCCAGGTTCGATTCCCCAGTACCCACGTAAAGCCAGATGCACAAAGTGGTGCATGCATCTGGAGTTTGGAGTTCATTTGCAGTGTCTGGAGGCCCTGGTGCACCCATGTTCTTTGCCTGTTTCTCCTCTCTCTGCTTGCAAACAAACAAACAAATAAATAAATAAATAAATACATATTTTAAAAAAGTGTCATCCTTATCCATTTGGAAAAACTTTTCATTTTATCACTGCATGTTTCACTCAACAATTTTCAAATTTGAACAATTTAAAAATAGCTTATTCCTTTTCTTATTTACTGCAAAATGCTTGATATTTTTGTTCCTTTCTCTTTTCTGTTTTACACACACACTTACACAATATTTTATTTTAGTTTTTTTTTTTTTTTTTTTTTTTTTTTGGTTTTTCGAGGTAGGGTCTCGCTCTAGCCCAGGCTGACCTGGGGTGAGACAGAGAAAGAGGCAGCTAGAGAGCATGTGAGAGAGAAAGAGATAGAATGGGCACATGCACCACCTTGTATGTATATATATATATATATATATATATTTTTTAATTTTTTTATTATTTTTTTATTTATTTTTATTTTTTGGAGAGACAGACAGAGAGAGAGGGAGAGGGAGACAGATAGAGATGGGCGCACCAGCAGTCTCTCAGCTGCTGTGAACGAAATCCAGATGTGTGCGCCCCCTTGAGGTCAAGTGCGGCATTGCGCCCTTGCGTCACTTTGCATCTGGCTAAACGTGTGACCTGGAGATTGGAACCGCTGGAGATTGGAACCAGCGATCTTAGGCTTAGCAGGCAGGCGCCTTAACCCCTAAGCCATCTCTCCAGCCCTATATATATATTTTTAAAAATAATTTTATAGCCGGGAGTGGTGGCGCTCGCCTTTAATCCCAGCACTCAGGAGGCAAAGGTAGGAGGATTGCCGAGAGTTCGAGGACACCCTGAGACTACATAGTTAATTCCAGGTCAGCCTGGACCAGAGTGAGACCCTACCTAGCAAAACCAAATAATAATAATAATAATAATAATAATAATTTTATTTATTTATTTATCTGCAAATGGAGAGAGGAGAGATACAGACTGAGAGAATGGGTTTGCCAGGGCCTCTAGACACTGCAAACTCCAGATGTATGTGCCACAGTGCATCTAGCTTTATGTAGGTACTGGGGACTCAAACCCCAGTAGTTCCACTTTGTAGACAAGCGCCTTAACCACTGGGCAATCTCTCCAGGCCCCTTTGCCATACTTTTTATATGCACTCTTTTTTTTTTTTTTTTTTAAGGTAGGGTCTCACTCTATCCCAGGCTGACCTCAGATTTACTATGGAGTCTCAGATTGGCTTCAAACTCACAGCAATCCTCCTACCTTGTTTGCCTTCTGAGTGTTGGGATTAAAGGTGTGCACCACCTCACCTGGCTTGTATGCATTCTTTTTTTGTTTTAATTTTTATTTTTTATTTATTTGAGAGTGACACAGAGAAAGAGAGATTGAATGGGCACACCAGGGCCTCCAGCCACTGCAAATAAACTCCAGATGCATGTGTCACTTTGTGCATCTGGCTTCCTGGGTACTGGGGAATTGAGTCTTGAACCAGGGTCCTTAGGCCTCACAGACAACTGCTTAACTGCTAAGCCATCTCTCCAGCCCCTTGTATGCTTTCTTGAACCTTGTAATTTTCTTTTTTAACTTGACTTTTATCTCTACTTTTTTTTTTGAAAGACAGGCATCAGTGGATAGATATCATGTATATAATGAAATTACTGCAGAATAAATATAAGACATAGATTCTAAAGTACAAAATTATATTTATAAATAGATTCACACATTGTGATTTTGTCATGTATATGTATGTATCTACACATATATGTGTATATATTTTTTTGGGTGGGGCATGGTTCAAGGTAGAGTCTTACTCTAGCCCAGGCTGACCTAGAATTCCCTATGTAGTCTTAGGGTTGCCTTGAACTCACAGCAATCCTCCTACCTCTGCTTCCTGAGTGCTGGGATTAAATGCATGCGCCACCACACCCGGTAATTTTGTCATGTATAAATTAGGGTGCTCAATATCTAAACGTGTTTTCTCAGGTAAGATAGTGATAGTGCTTCTCATAAATGTCAAGAAAGTATATGAGTAGTAGAGCAAAGTTAATGTTGGGCTGAAACTGAATATCATATAATGAACATCTGAGATATGAGAATAAATATAGATTATTAAGATATTTGTAATTTAAATGTGTAAGATCAGTATTTTTAGCATTATCTGCTTTCACATTGTTTTTTTTTTTTTTGGAGAGAGACAGAGAGGGAGAGGAAGACAGATAGAGATGGGTGTGCCAGCAGCCTCTCAGCTGCTGCGAATGAAATCCAGATGCTTGCGCCCCCTTGGGGTCAAGTGTGGCATTGCACCCTTGCGTCACTTTGCATCTGGCTAAACATGGGACCTGGAGATTGGAACTGCTGGAGATTGGAACCAGTGTTCTTAGGCTTAGGAGGCAGGCGCCTTAACCACTAAGCCATCTCTCCAGCCCTCACATTGTTTTTTTGACATATTTCATGTTTGCAATATTAGAGCTGGGGGTATAGTTCAATGGTTGAGCACTTGCCCTGGATTTGGCCCCCAACAATGAAAAAGAAAAACAATTAAAAAATTGCTAATGCTTACAACACTGAAAATGATGCTTACTTTGAATTCAGGCCAGTAGAAAAGATACCCTTTGTTTTTCTCTCTTTTTTTTTTTTTTTCGAGGTAGGGTCTCACTCTGGTCCAGGCTGATCTGGAATTAACCATGTAGTCTCAGGGTGGCCTCAAACTCTTGGCGATCCTCCTTCCTCTGCCTCCCAAGTGCTGGGATTAAAGGCGTGTGCCACCACACCCGGCTGTTTTTCTCTATTAAAAAAAATTATAATATTTTTAATTGTCATGCTTTATGCTAGGCACTATTTTATGTTTCAAAACATATCTTCCTTAGGAAAGTTTTAACTCATGGTCATCTGATAAGATATTCATAAATGTAGAATTTGTCCTGAAAGACAATGGTACATTTCATTTATTTTACTATTAATATTTTTGAATATAAGATTTGTATGTCTAGTACTTATTATAGCATTTCTTTCCCTTTTTTTGTCTGATCATTGAGGTAAGATCTTGCTCTAACTCAGTCTAACCTGGAATTCACTATGTAGTGCTGGGATTAAAGGTGTGCACCACCATGCCTGGCTACTATATTATTTAAAAAGATTTTTTTTTTTTTTTGAGAGAGACACAGAGAGAGACAGAGAGAGAGAACAGGAAGACAGATAGAGATGGTCACGCCAGCAGCCTCTCAGCTGCTGCGAACGAAATCCAGATGCGTGCTCCCCCTTGTGGTCAAGTGCAGCATTGCACCCTTGCGTCACTTTGCATCTGACTACACGTGTGACCTGGAGATTGGAACCAGCGTTCTTAGGCTTAGCAGGTAGGCGCCTTAACTGCTAAACCATCTCTCCAGCCCTAAAAAATATTTTTATTTATTTATTTGCAAGGAGAGAGAGAAAGGGCATACCAGGGCCTCTTGCCACTGCAGATGAACTCCAGCCACATGTGCCACTCTGTGTGCATCTGCCTTTATGTGGGTATTGGGGACTTGTACCCTGGCAATCAGGCTTTGTAAGCAAGTGCCTTAACAGCTGAGCCATTTCTTTAGCCTTTGTCTTAGAGATAGATTACACTTAATATTAAAAAATATTTTTTATTTTACCATGTATACTTAATGCATTTATTTATTCTTTATATACAGACTATATTTATTAATTTATTTGAACGAGAGAGAGAGGCAGATAGAGAAAGGGCACACCAGGGCCTCTAGCCACTGCAAATGAACTCCAGAGGCATGTATCACCATGTGCATCTGGAGAATCAAACCTGGGTCTTTAGGCAAGTACCTTAATCACTAAGCCTTCTCTCCAGCCCTAATATAGACTATATTAAGGATGTTTTCAACTGTGTATAACTTACTTGAAAATGAATTATTGGACATTAGTAATAAATATGAATGGTAACATTATTTTCATAATGTTAATTAGAATGAGATTCTTTATAAACATACAGTCTTTGATCATGTCGAATTTTGGGATGTCATAAATAACATTAAAGTAGCATTTGTGGTCTGTAGAGATGGCTATGCAGTTAAGTACTTGCTTATGAGGCCTAAGGCCCTCGGTTCAAGGCTTAATTCCCCAGTACCCACCTAAGCCAGATGCATAAGGTGGCGCATGCATCTGGAGTTCATTTGCAGTGGCTACAGGCCCTGGTACACCCATTCTCTCTTTCTTCTCCCCTCTCTCTGACTGTCTGTTGCTCTCAAATAAATGAATAAGAATGAATTAAAAATAAATAAATAAAGCAGCATTTGTCCTTTTAGGTTTCCCAAAACTTGAACTAGAACCAAATACTAAAATATTTATTGAGCCAGGTGTGGTGGCACATGCCTTTAATCTCAGCACTTGGGAGACAGAGGTAGGAGGATCGCTGTGAGTTCGAGGCCACCCTGAGACTACATGGTGAATTCCAGGTCAGCTTGGGCTAGAGCAAGACCCTATCTCGAAAAAACACACACACACACACACACACAGACACACACACACACACACAGAGAGAGAGAGAGAGAGAGAGAGAGAGAGAGTAAAAAGTTGTATAACTAAGCTATGTATATATTTTATTATATTTCACTGTATCTTTAATGAATTTTTAGTAAATATTTTTTGCTTATAGTGAAGTAATTGTCCATCTTGGAGCTGTTTGTAAATTTGGGGCTCAAATACTCTTTAAATTTGATTCATTCATGAGATACTGTATACTTGTATTTTTCTATGGTTCTGCAGGTAAATGTAGTTTTTTTCCACCAATCTTACAATTCCAGAACCTGACCATTAAGTAACTAATTGTAAATATAATAAGTGTTAAGGTACACTACTTTCTAAATTTAGTTTTTTGCCTTCCATTTAAGTTCATAGACTAGCTATCCAGACCTCTAATAAGTGAATATTACCAGTTTGTACTAATACGAAGTACTTTTATGACTACTGTAAAAGTGTAGTGCTGGTTAAAAATTGCCAGTTTTAAATAGTCCTTTAAGGGAAAGATAATAAATCTGTACCCATAGATAGGAAGTTTATTATTTTTAAAAATATTGACAACCTCTATACATACACAATGTCCCCTGATAGTATCCCTTCATATCACACTTCTTTGTTGTTCCTATTTCATCTTCCTCTCCACTGAACTACTCTTTTTCCAACATAATAGAAGGGTGAGTTATCATTTAATTTTACATCCTGATTAAGTCTGCTGATAAAGAGATGATTTCCAGCTTCTTACTGTTAGAAGTATTATGTTGTGCTTTATCATTTTCTCATATTAGAACATTCAAGTATTGTAATATCTTCAGTGATTTTTTTTTCCCCATGTATTTCTTAGGATAGAATTTAAGTTGCTGTGTCTATGAGTATATGAAGTACTTTTAAAAATTTATCTTGTGTTGGGGCTGGAAAGATGGCTTAGCAGTTAAAGTGTTTACCTGTGAAACCAAAGGACTCAGGTTCAATTCCCCAGGACCCACCTAAGCCAGATGCACAAGGGGCACATGTGTCTGGAGTTGGTTTGCAGTGGCTGAAGGCCCTGACATGCCCATTCTCTCCCTGTCTCTTTTCTCTCTTTCTCTTTCTCCCTGTCTCTGCTTGCAAATAAATAAATAAAAATTTTATCTTGTGAATTTATCTTTCTGAAAGAACTATGGTGATGAATAGGAAAAGGCATTTATTGATTGACATGTTGATGAAAAAATAGTTGAAGATTACATAAATAATTGTACATAAAGCAACCTAACTTACACATTATATTGTTTTCAAAGTGGCTTTTCTTTTTATTCTCAGACAACCAGGCAAACAAAGCAACAGATGTTTCTGTTAATAAGAAAGCAGCTGATAGCACATCTCAGGTAAAACTTTCCCTTCTAATTCAAAGTAAAATTCTAATTATACATCCACAGAAGAATGGATTTTCATTATAGTTCTCTGTATCCATGAAAATTATTAACAACTGTCTAAATATTTTCTCACATCTTCTCTTTAATGCTTGACAAGAATTCAGTTTCTTTGCATAGCAATTCTCTAAGAAGTAATATTAGTTTATTCTCTTCCTAATGGTTGGATTATACAATTGACATTGACTGCTAGTGTATTTGCCTGCATATTCTGTCAGGATTGAGTCTGCATCACTTACAGTGTCTTTCAGACCATTTTCTTTTTTTTTTTTTTTTGGAGAGAGACAGAGAGAGAGGGAGAGGAAGACAGATAGAGATGGGCGTGCCAGCAGCCTCTCAGCTGCTGCAAATGAAATCCAGATGCGTGCGCCCTCCCTTGTGGTCAAGTGCGGCATTGTGCCCTTGTGTCACTTTGCATCTGGCTAAACGTGGGACCTGGAGATTGGAAGCACTGGAGATTGGAACCAGCGTTCTTAGGCTTAAGGAGGCAGGCGCCTTAACTGCTAAACCATCTGCCCAGCCTGTTTTCAGACCATTTTTACTGACAGGATCCCAGTGCTGCCACTCTTTTGCCCCTCAACCTCACATTTTAGTTTCTTCAGAGATAATCCTTTGGGGAAGAAATTTTTTTTTTTTAGGCAGGGTCTCACTCTAGCTCAGGCTAACCTGGAATTTACTATGTATTCTCAGGGTGGCCTTGAGCTCATGGTGATCCTCTTACCTCTGCCTCCTGCATGCTGGGATTAAAGACGTGCGTCACTATGCCCAGCCCTTTCCTTCTTTTTTTTTTTTTTTTTTTTTTTTTTAAAATTTTTAAATTATTTTTTTGGAGAGAGAGACAGAGAGGGAGAGGAAGACAGATGGGCGCACCAGCAGTGTCTCAGCTGCTGCGAATGACATCCAGATGTGTGTGCCCCCTTGTGGTCAAGTGCGGCATTGTGCCCTTGTGTCACTTTGCATCTGGCTAAACCTGGGACCTGGAGATTGGAACCGCTGGAGATTGGAACCAGTGTTCTTAGGCTTAGGAGGTAGGTGCCTTAACCCCTAAGCCATCTCTCCAGCCCTTTTTTTTTCCTTTTTCTTTTTTTTTGCCTGAATTAAATTTTATTTCACATTGATAAAAAATAATTTTCTAACTGAAATACATTTACATTTAATACATTAAATGATTGTTTAAATTTTTAAAAATGAGACAAACATATAGCTTTATTATTTTTTATTTTTTTGGTTTTTTGAGGTTAGGGGATCACTCTAGCCCAGACTGAACTGGAACTCATTATGTAGTCTCACCTCAAACAAGTCAATGGAATAGTTCTTGCCACAAATAAGAACTTAATAATTTTCATAACTGAAATACATTTATGTTCTTCAAGGTAAAGTAAAATAATATATTAAATGATTGTTTAAATTTTTAAAAATGAGACAAACATATAGCTTTATTATTTTTTATTTTTTTGGTTTTTTGAGGTTAGGGGATCACTCTAGCCCAGACTGAACTGGAACTCATTATGTAGTCTCAGGGTGGCCTCAAACTCACAGCGATCCTCCTAACCTCTGCCTCCTGAGTTCTGGGATTAAAGGCGTGCGCCATCATGCCCGGCTTGGCTTCATTATTAATATCCTATCTAGTCCATTATTAAATTATTTCCATTATTAATTAGCACCCATTTATAAAGACATTCTTTTTTTTAAATTTTTTAAATTATTTTTTATTTATTTTTGGAGAGAGAGACAGAGACAGAGAGGGAGAGGTCTCAGAAATGGTCCAGGTCTCTCAGCTGCTGGAATTAGATGCATGTGCCCCTCAAGTGCGGCATTGCACCCTTGCCTCACTTTGCATCTGGCTGAATGTGAGACCTGGAGATTGGAACCGCTGGACATTGGAACCAGCATTCTTAGGCTTAGCAAGCAGGCGCCTTAGCCAATAAGCCATCTCTCCAGCCCAAAGACACATTCTTACTATTGTTTTAGTAAGTTGAAATACAGCAGGAAAATTAACAAAGTTCAAAAATATCAACTGTGCCGGGCGTGGTGGCGCACGCCTTTAATCCCAGCACTCGGGAGGCAGAGGTAGGAGGATCTCCGTGAGTTCAAGGCCACCCTGAGACTACATAGTTAATTCCGGTTCAGCCTGGGCCAGAGTGAGACCCTACCTCAAAAAACAAAACAAAACAAAACAAAAAAATCAACTGTGCCTTTCTGCTACATATTAAACTGTGTGATAAGTATTGTATTAACGTTCTTTTTTTTTTTTTATTGTTTTGTTTTGTTTTTCGAGGTAGGGTCTCGCTCTAGCCCAGGCTGACCTGGAATTTACTATGTAGTCTCAGTGTGGTTGGGACCTTTCCTTCTTTATAGACCTGCTAGTCAATATAATGAGGACAGAGTTCCCCATTGTCCTAGAGTTCAACTTTAGGCTAGGCTGGCAGGCTAACCCCAGATTTCTTTGTATCTTCACCTCCCCATCACTGGGATTATAGGCAGTCACCACCACACTTGGCATTATTTATGTGAGTTCTGGGGCTCCAACTGAGGTCCTTATGCTTGCAAGGCAAGCACTTTTCCAACTGAGCTATTCTCCAGCCTTAATTGCTCAGTATTTTAAGTGACAGAAGTGAATATTGTCTGTGTTTCATTATGTTGCCCTTTAAGTGACTAATAATAGCTCTGTGCAATGTCTAGTTTTTTTTATTTAAAAAACTAGAATTTTATGTAAAAATATTTAAAAATTATATTTTACATGCCAATACCTATAAGTCATGAGTATTCTCTGGCATTTATCAGTCAAACCATTTGTTCAGGTAAAGCATTAAGGGTCCACATTGAGCTAGGACACTCCTATCCCTTTCCTCTTCCCATGACTGCATTTTTACTTTGTGCCTGCCAGTTATGCCTGAGTTTTGTTTTTCAGAGTGGAAAATCCACTGGCAGTGATTCAGGTGGTGTCATTGATCTTACAATGGATGATGAAGAGACCGGAACCTCACACAGTAATGGTATAAAAGAATATTCTAATTGCATTTCCCCTCTTGATATGCCACAATATTCTGTGATGACAGATCTCTACAGCAGTGGTGTATTATATCCATTTTTACTTCATTACTTTATTTTTATGCATTAATTGAACCCAGAGCCTGACACACGCTAGGTAAGTCCTCTACCTTTGCTTGAGCTATATCTTCAGACCTCCTTAGAATGTTGTTGTTCTTAGATAAATCCCTTTTTGAATGAACAGTTGTAAAATTAGAATTAGAAACCAGAAATAAACCTTGAATGAACATGAATAAGGTATATAGGAATACATCAGTTAGGAGTGTATTGCCCTTTCAGGTCTTTTCAGTGGCCTTGCCGTACTGTTTTACTATACTTAGGGACCTCAGAATCGATAAGAGACCTGGAATCAAATCAAGGTCTTTGGGTTCAATACAGATTCATCTCACTCCCTCCTTCCCTTTCCTCTTTCTCTGCCTCCCTCTTTCTCTCCTCCTCCTTTCCTTCCCTGCTTTTCATGTAGACACTTACAAATGTATGGTCATTTAATTTTGATTATTTGAATTCCTTTAGTGCTATATAATAAAAATGTAAATTAAAAAAATGTTCACATCCAGAATTTATAGTAATATACTGTTAGAATATTCAGAAACTAAATTGAATGGCTACTAAATTATATTTCCAGTTATTCTTCTTCAGTGTTGATAGGTGTCTGATGAAATCTGCTTGGAAAGTCCTGAGTTAAATTTCAGTGGGTCTTTTCCTTATATAAACTCCCATGAGCTTTTGCTATGTTAATTTATAATGTAAATCTCTATGATTCCAAATTTAAAATATTTCTAAAATTATTTTATTGCACCAAATGACTTTGTTCATAGACATAAAAAATTGGTATAATGAATGCATTTTGGAAACCTAGAAAAGTCAAATGCCAATTGTTACATCATGAAGTCATTAAATGTAATGATTTTAAAAGTCATACTTTAGGATATAAGACAGTATAGTTGGTTTAGAATAAATCAAGTTAGATGTACAGTTGAGATCTATGGCAGTACTGTTTTGTAACAAAACTGAAGTATAGATGGTTTAGTTGGGAAATTCCATCCTTCAAATTACCTTTTTCTTTCTTTCAAGGTAGGGTCTCTAGGCCAGTCTTACTGGAATTCACTCTGTAGTCTCAGGCTGGCCTTGAACTCAGCAATCCTCCTACCTCTGCCTCCCAAGTGCTGGAATTAAAGATGTGTGCTGTCATGCCTAGCTTGAGAATGTCTTTGGTACATTACATTTATGCAAGCCATTAAGTTATCCTAGTTGACATAATATATTGGATCCAGAAGTAATATTCTTTCATTTAATGAATGAGTACATAAATAAGTAAATAAAACTGAATTTGCATAAGAATGAATTAGAATATTTTTAGAAGCATGTGTGAATTATTAAAATAGCTCCTGGATTAGTTTTTTTTTTTTTTTTTTTTTTTTTGGTTTTTCGAGGTAGGGTCTCACTCTGGCCCAGGCTGACCTGGAATTAACTATGTAGTCTCAGGGTGGCCTTGAACTCACGGCGATCCTCCTACCTCTGCCTCCCGAGTGCTGGGATTAAAGGCATGCGCCACCACGCCCGGCTTTGTAGTTGTTTTTTTTAAAGTACATTTTTAAAAGATATTTATTTATTTAGTTAGTTATTTCTGAGAGAGAGAGAGAGACAGAGACCAAGTGAGAGGGAGAATGGGTGCACCAGGGCCTATAGCCACTCCCAGCGAACTCCAGATGCATGTGCCTCCTTGTGCACCTGGCTTATGTGGGAATTGAGGAATTGAACCTGGGTCCTTATGCTTCGTAGACAAGTGCTTTAACCGTTAAGCCCTCTCTCCAGCTCCCAAAATGTTTTTATTTATTTATTTGCAAGTATAGAGAGAAGAAAGAGAGAGAATGGGCATGCCAGGGCCTCCCACTGCTACAAACATCCTCGCGAATACTCTAGATGCATGTGCTACTCTGTGCATCTGACTTTATGTGGGTACTGGAGAATTGCACCCAGGTTATCAGGCTTTTCAGGCAAGAGCCTTAACCGCTGAACCACCTCTCCAGCAAACTATGCATAATGAGAACAGAAAGAAATTGTTCTTGGGACTAGGAAAATGGCTCAGTGGTTAAAGGCATTTGCTTATAAATCCTGTAGACTACAGTTCAGTTCCCAAGACACTCCCATAAGCCAGCAGCAAAAAGCAACATATGAGTATCTGACATTTGTTTGTAGCAGAAGCAGCTGTCGTGTGCTTATATATACACAGATGCGTACATGCATGCACACACACAAGTAAACTTACAAATAAATTGTTCTTAAAGAGGTAAAAATGACATCTTAATATTAATCAAAATTAAATTCTCATTTTAATATCTTTATTATTTATTTATTTATTTGAGAGCAAAATAGAGAAAGAGGCAGATTGTGAAAGAATGGGTGCACCAGGGCCTCCATCCTCTGCAAATTCAGATGCATGTGCCATCTTGTGCATCTGGCTTTCACAGGTCCTGGGGTATCGAACCTCGAACCAGGGTCCTTAGGCTTCACAGGCAAGTGTTTAACTGCTACGCTATCTCACCAGGCCCTTAAAAATTTTTTTTAATGTCTTTATTTTTTTATTATTTAAATTCTCATTTAAAAAGGGCTGGTATGTTCTTTCTTTTTTTTTTTTTCTGTCATTAATCATGTATCTCAATTTTAATTAGCAGAACCGAAAAAGCTAAGTCATACTCCTGTGTCAACCATGAGTTCTTCTCAACCTATGCCTCGACCTTTGCAACCCATCCAACCCGCACCACCTCTTCAACCATCTGGGGTGCCAACAAGTGGTCCATCGCAAACAACTATACACTTACTACCTACAGGTAACTGCCAAATCACTGAGCAAAAGCTGTAGTTTTACTGCAGAGATCTATGATCATGTCATTTAATAGGAAGATTAGATTATAATAAGTCTCAGAGTATTATTTTCAAGACATTTTATAGTTTTTTGAATTTGATTTTTGCTCACTGTATTAAGTAGCCATGAACATAGGGAATGATTGTAAATAAGACTTAATCTGTATCGTGTCATTATGATTAGCAACTATGAAGGGCAGAAACAATGTAATTTTTTTGGAAGGACTGGTTAGAATGACTGTTCTGTATATGAGTAAAAAATTTTAAATGACCAGATAAGAATTCTTTTTTTTTTAACTGTGTGTGATGTGTACACATATGTGCGGGGGCGAGGGGTAGATGTACACTCCCTGCATACATGGAGGCCACAGGGGAACCTCAGGTGTCCCCTGTCACTCATCAGCATGTCTCCTCTTTGTGGAGCTTCTCACTGAACTTGGAGCTGCTGCTGTTCTGGTAGGACTGGCTGGCCTTGGAGCCCCAGTAATTTTCTGGTCTCAACTCCTAGGACTAGGGTCACAGGCATGCATGACCTTGCCTAGCTGTTGATATGTGGGTGCTAAGAATAGAACTTAGGGTGAAGCAGGTCCTTCTAAATCCTCATGCTTGCCCAGAAAACACTCTTCCCTGATGAATGACTCCCTAGCCCTAGAGCTACTTTTTTTTTTTTTTTTTTCTTTCTAGGTAGGGTCTCACTCTGGTCCAGGCTGACCTGGAATTCACTATGTAGTCTCAGGGTGGCCTCGAACACTCGGCAATCCTCCTACCTCTGCCTCCCGAGTGCTGGGATTAAAGATGTGCGCCACCACGCCCGGCTTCCTAGAGCTACTTTTAACTGTCATAACACACCATTGGAGTAAATGCTGATATTTTACTTTCTACATATGAAGAAACTGTATATCAGGTTTTTCAGGATGTAGCTGTTATCACTCAACCGTTCAGAAGGCAATCAGGCTTCTTGCACATTTGCTTCAATATCTCTGCAAGATGCTAAAGGGTAAGAGCAGCGTGGAAGGTGATGGAGAAACATGTGTTGCCAGTTTTGACAGTCTAGAGAAAAAGATCGTCAGGTTGTATGTAACACATGGCAGACATATCTACATATTGAACAAAAGAATAAAGGAAATCATCTGTGAAATTGCTTAGCTTTTTCCATCCAAGTTTACTTTGTTTTATTGAGTAGTATAAGTTAAGGAACAGAAATTTAGCGAGGTATGTGTATTGCCAAACCTGACAATCTTACCTCCTTTAATTTTTCTCAAATTTATTTTAAGTTTTTCTGTTACGGGAATCATAAAAAAATTGAGCGTATGTATACTATAGTTGAATGTCACATTAAATACTATTTTCAAATACAGTTGTAGAAAAGTGTTAGAGTCAAATATTCAACTCAACAAATAAGACAGGAAATGTTTGTGATTTGTTAGACAGTCTTTCTTTCTTAGTTTATGTGTATGTTCCTATGTTGGTGCACATTTGTGTGCAGGTACACATGACGTGTGTGCAGATACATGTGACGCATGTACAGACACACATGTAGAGGTCCGAGGATCACCTCAGGTATCATCAGGCGCACCATCTGCCTCTTTTTGACTCTGGGTCTCTCACTGGCCTGGAGTTTGCCAGTTGACCAGCAAGTTGCATCACTGTCTCCACATCCCCAACACTGGAATTATGGGTCCCAGAATGCTTGATATTTATGTGAATACTGGGGCTTGAACTCAGGTCCTCACATTTGCAGTGTAAACATGACTAAACTATTTCCTCCACCCAAGATTGTTTCTCTTGCTGATGATTTTTTGCTGTAATACCACTGAACTGAACGAGTAGGTCATCTCTGAGAACATGCAAAAAGAAACACATGCTTCATGATGAAACATCTTTACTACACTCGTCTATCATTCATTTCCACCTCTAACACTTCATAAGAATTAAGAAAAAAATTACGAAAAATTAAAGGAGAAATTACTTTTTTTTTGAGATTGCAACTACAAAATCATGTAGTTATGCAAACTCTGCTCCATTTCTGTGCAAAACTTGAAACACATCTACCTTTATTATTGTCACTCAGATACCTTTCTAAGAAACAGACTGAAATGTGTGTTGCTAACTTGATTCTCCTCAACACTACAATAATGAGAGCTTTAGTATCTTTTTTGGTTTTTCGAGGTAGAGTCTCACTCTGGCCCAGGCTGACCTGGAATTCACTATGTAGTCCCAGGGTGGCCTCGAACTCACAGCGATCCTCCTACCTCTGCCTCCCAAGTGCTGGGATTAAAGGCGTGCACCACCACACCCGGCTTTTAGTATTCTTTTGCTGTGGTGCAAGACAGTAGGGAAGGAGGTCACAGGAAAGGATAAAAGATGCTAATAACCCAGACACTAGTCCTTGTTCAGTTGCACAATGGTGTCACCTTATCTTTATATATAGGCATGGTGACATAATTTCCAAGCTCAATAAATCTGAAATCTTAATGTTTAAAAAATTTCCTTGACTTTCATTTTTCACCATAGTAATCCACCAAAAGAATTAGATAAAACACATATGAAAGGGTAGTATGAAACCCACTTTGTTAGAGTTTCTTTTTTAAAAATTATTTATTTATTTGAGAGAGAGAAAGAGGCACAGAGAGAGAATGGGTGCGCCAGGCCTCCAGCCAATGCAAATGAACTCCAGATGCATGCGCCACCTTGTGCATCTGGCTTACGTGGGTCCTGGGGAATTGAACCTGGGTCCTTTGGCTTCTCAGGCGAATGCCTTACTAAGCCTACTCTCTAGCCCCAGAGTTGATTTCTTAATGGATTAACTTTTTTAATATAACTTATTTAATATAATATAAATTTGAGACAGCATCTCATTCTAGCCCAGGCTGTCTTAGAAATCAGGTAGTCTAGGTTGCCCTCAAACTCACAGAGTGATCCTCCTACCTCTACCTCAGCCTCCTGAGTGCTAGAATTGTAGGCATGAACCACCCACTTAAAAAAAAATTTTTTTTTTAATATTCATTTATTTGAGAGTGAGAGAAAGGGGGGGGATGGGCACACCAAGGCCTCTAGCCACTGCAAACGAACTCCAGACATATGTGCCACCTTGTGCATTTGGCTTATTGGGTACTGGAGAATCAAACTTGGGTCCTTAGGCTTTGCAGGCAAGTGCCTTAACTGCTAAGCCATTTCTCCAGTCAGAGCCACCCACTTTTAATTACTAGACAAGGGCTAAGGCTCATGCCAGTTAGAAAATCACTTTGAGGCTTACAGAAGATCACTTTGAAAGTAAGTACCCTTAACCACTGAGCCATCTGCCCAGTCCAAGAAGATCACTTTGAATTTAGCATTTCATAATTGTGGATAGGATAAGCACTTCCAATATGTTAGAAGTAAATTAGTTTTCAAGTCCAAATGATAATACACGATTTAAAAAGAGCTAACAAGCTGGGTACGGTGGCACACACTTTTAATCCCAGCACTAGTGAGGCAGAGGTAGAAAGATCGCTGTGAGTTTGAGGCCACTCTGAGAGAACATAGTGAATTTCAGGTCAGCTTGGGCTAGAGCAAGACCCTAGCTCCAAAAACAAAACAAAACAAAAGATCTAACAACAATGAATTCCATTTCCAGTGCAAAAAGAGAGAAATGCAGGGCTAGAGAGATGGCTCAATGATTGTAGGCACTTGCTTGCAAAGCCTAGTGTCCTGGGTTTGATTTGCCAATACCCACACAAAGCCAGATGCACAAAGTGGCGTACACATGCCTTTAATCCCAGCACTCGGGAGGCAGAGGTTAGGAGGATTGCTGAGAGTTAAATTCCAGGTTAGCCTGGGTTACGTTAAGACCCTACCTCAAAAATACAAAAATAATTTTTTTTACTTTTTTTTTTGGAGAGGGAGAGGGAGACAGAGAATGGGCGCGCCAGCAGCCTCTCAGCTGCTATGAACAAACTCCAGATGTGTGCGCCCCCTTGTAGGCAAGTGCAGCATTGCGCCCTTGCGTCACTTTGCATCTGGCTAAATGTGGGACCTGGAGATTGGAACCAGCGTTCTTAGGCTTAGCAGGCAGGCACCTAAACTGCTAAGCCATCTCTCCAGCCCTTTTTTCCCTTTTTATTTTTGGTTCTTTTGAGGCAGGGTCTCACTCTAGCCCAGGCTGACCTGTAGCTCAGGCTGGCCCTGAACTCACAAGGGATCCTCCTACATCAGCCTCTCAAGTTGCTGAGATTGAAGGCTTGCTCCACCATGCCAGGCCAATTTTTTTTTAATGCCGGTGTTGGGCTGGAGAGATGGCTTAGTGGTTAAGGTGCTTGCTGGCAAACCAAAGGACCCAGGTTTGAGTCCCCAGCTAGATGCACAGGTGGCACATGCATCTGAAGTTTGTTTGCAGTGGCTAGAGGCCCTGGTACACCCATTCTTTGTCTCAATCTCTCAAATAAATAAATAAATAAATAAATAAATTTTTTTAATGCCAGTGTTGTAAAACATCTAATAAAACCTTGACCCAAATACAAGTAACTTCAGAAAAGAATTTGGTTGGAGGGTGGAAAATGATTTCATAGTATAGTGGTTGACTGTAAAATGTCCCCATAGCCCCCTTAGCTGGTGGAATCTTTGGGAGGTGGAGGAGGTATGTCACTGGAGGTGGACCTTGGGGTTTTTTATGATCTAGCCCCTCTTGCCACAGCTAGCTAGCTCACTCTTGTTGATTCCTCCCTGTTGATGTGTCACTACATGAGCCAGCTTCCTGATTTTACTATGCTTTCTTCACCATGATGAAATTTCCCTTCAAAACTGTAAGCTAGCCGGGTGTGGTGGCACACGCCTTTAATCCCAGCACTCGGGAGGCAGAGGTAGGAGGATCTTCATGAGTTCGAGGCCACCCTGAGACTACATAGTGAATTCCAGGTCAGCCTCAACCAGACTGAGACTCTACTTCAAAAATCAAAAAAACCAAAACAACAACAACAAAAAAACCCCTGTAAGCTAGAAATAAAGCTTTCCCTCTCTCCCATAAGCTGTTATTTATTTCAGGTGTTTATTGCAGCAGTTGAGAAGGTAACTACTACACCTAGGAAAAGAATAGCCAGTAGCTTTGTCCCAATCTTGAACCATGCCATTTAAACATGTATAGCTACTATAACACTTTATTCTGATGTATTGAACAATAACAAGATCTACATACATTTATAAAACACATTTCTATATAAAATTTTAAATACATTATATTTTAAAAAGATTTTTAAAAATTTTTATTTATTTGCAAGCAGAGAGAGAAAGAAGAGATACAGACAGAGAGAATGGGTGCACCAGGGCTTCCAGCCACTACAAACGGACTTCAGACACATGCATTACTTTGTGCATCTGGCTCTGTATGGGTACTGGGAAATCGAACTCAGGTTGTTAGGCTTTGCAAGCAAGTGCCTTAACCACTTAGCCATCTCTCCAGCTCATAGATATATTATATTTTTAAACATTGGCTCAAGGCTTTACATAAAAATAGCACCTTTTTCCCCCACCCTACTTTCTCTTCCAAAATTATTACATATATTCCACAACATCTGTAGCTACCTGGGAAGTTTTATACATGATCCTGATTCCTAATCACTAGCTCTTTGGGTCAGTGACAAAGGTGAAAACCACCAAAACTGGTGGTTCATTTGAAGTCAGACGAGGGACTCTGGCTCAGTTTCAAAAATGAAATCAGTGCTGCTTCACGTGGCTCTGTTGAGGAAGGATGTGTAAGAAATGTCATTAGCTGGTCATCTGTACAGTCCAGGTGACAGATGTGCAGACATGGCAGAAATCAGGGAGACTTCATGCAAACTGGAGATGTAAGACATTTCCTCCTCTTCTGGGATTAGAATATGTACATGGTCTTAACAGCTTTTTTCCTATTGTTAGATTTTATGCAAAGTTAATTACTATTTTGTACTGCTTAACATAGTGTTTATTATATTTCCCTCCCTCCCTCCCTCCCTCCCTCCCTTCCTTCTCTTTCTCTCTCTCTCTCTTTCTTTTGTGTTTGTTTTTTGAGATAGGGTCTCACTCTGGCCTAGGCTGACCTGGAATTCACTATGTACTCTCAGGGTGGCCTTGAAATCACAGTGATCCTCCTACCTCAGCCTCCCAAGTGCTGGAATTAAAGGCATCCCATTTGGCTACATTCTCCTATTCTATTCTATTCTATTCTATTCTATTCTATTCCTATTCTATTCCTATTCTACCTATTCTACCCTATTCTATTCTATTCTATTCTATTCCTACCCTACCCTACCCACTCTACCCACTATTTTGAGTTTACTACTTTTTTTTTTTTTTTTTTTTTTTTGGTTTTTCGAGATAAGGTCTCACTCTGGCCCAGGCTGAGAGTTTACTACATTCTTGATAACATTTTGTTCTGCCTTCCACTAGCTCCAACTACCGTGAATGTAACACATCGTCCAGTAACTCAGGTGACCACAAGACTTCCTGTACCACGAGCTCCTGCAAACCACCAAGTGGTTTATACTACTCTCCCAGCACCACCAGCTCAGGCTCCCCTGCGAGGAACTGTTATGCAGGCTCCTGCTGTCCGTCAGGTCAATCCTCAAAATAGTAAGAGCCTCCTTCCTTATATATGGCTTCAAGGTGTACATACACTGCTCTTAAACATTACCCACTCTAGCTCTTTGAATCTTTTTGCCCCCTCTTCCTCAGTGTTTCCTGAGGCATGGCAGGTGTGTTGGCAGTTTGATTTAGTGTTGAGTTCTCTGTCGCTTCCATACTGCACTCTTATTAACAGCCATCTCACTTAAAATTAGAATAATAAATTGCAACTTAGCCTGAAGATGGAAATCATGGTAAAGGGGTAGTCTCTATTGAAAACAAGGCTTAGTAGTATGGAGAAGCATGGCTGAAAAAATAATCTCAAAATACATAAATAACTACATTCATATATATTACCATATGATATATACTAATAGTTATAAATGAAAACCCTTACCTTCTAAAGTTTAGGGACCTTTGTGGTTTTGGGGGTAGAAAGAATATAGGGGTAGGAGGATGGGGAGAGAGCTACTAAATGCTCTCTTTTGCTAACAATGATCCTTAATGACAGCTGTAGGGCTGAAGAGATGGCCAAGTGGTTAAGGTACTTGCCTGCAAAACCTAATGACCTGGGTTCAATTCCCCAGTACCCACGTAAAGCTAAAGGCAACTCTAATCTTTCTGTGTTTTGAATCACCCTCTTCTATTCGGCCTGTTGTTAGCTTTCTACATTCTAGCATTCTAGGAATTTTGCTTGTAGTTCTTGTGAAGAAAATATTTATTTCCTTGCTCTTCTTGTATCTCATGTTTTCTCCCATATTGATGGCACACACCCTGAAGTACTACTTGAGAAAAGGTTCATGGAAGCTAAATACATTTTTTTTTTTTTTGAGGAAAGGTTTCACTTTAGTCCAGGTTGACCTGTAATTCACTCTGTAGTCTCAGGGTGGCCTCGAACTCTCAGCAATCCTCCTACCTCTGCCTCCCAAGTGCTTGGATTAAAGGCATGTGCAACCACGCCTGGCCTAAATTAGTTTTTTTTTTTTTTGATTGAATTTATAATTTATTCTTCCTTGTGTTTAAATAGTTTGGCTACCTATAGACTTTGAGGTTGTAAGTATTTTTCCTTTTGGATTTTGAAAACATTGTTCTACTGACATTGTTTATTGGTACCCTTTAATTTTCTTTTGTAGGTGTTACAGTTCGAGTGCCTCAAACCACCACATATGTTGTAAACAATGGACTAACCTTGGGTTCAGCAGGACCTCAGCTCACAGTGCATCACCGACCACCACAAGTGCACACTGTAAATGTTTGTCTTTAAAACGTTCTCAGCTGTAAAGTGAACAAGCATTATTGTAGTTAGTGTTTTCCTTGCAAGTGGTAGCAGTGAAGTGACGTGGTCATTCCTTCTCCCCTCAAAGTAGAAGTTGAAGCAAGTGGATCTTACTTTCTGAGTGAACACTACTAGGAATGCTGATCACTGTGTGCATGTGTGTGTGCTGTGGGGTGTGCAATGCACAGAAATAGGTCCATAGCTAGGTTGTATGAAGTGAAACAGCCTATTTAAAACTTGTGTTTAAATTAAAGAATAATTTTTATTTATCCATGTCATAACCTTGTTCTTTTCTTAAAAATCTATCATTTCTAACTACTATATTTCATCAATTTGTTTAAAACTATTCTCTGATATTAGAAATGCATTGTTTAGGACAGAGCAATGTTATATTATTGCCATCTTGTCACAACAAGACCATAATTTCATTGGTATAGGATATTATATGAACAGAAATACTGGCTTTATGAGAGGGAAAGCAAGAGATAAGTTAGAACCTAGCAAAACATCCTTTTAAAATACCAATAATAATAGCTAGCATTTGTTGAGTGTATACTATGTTTCAAGCATTGTCGATATACTTGTATGTCACACAAGAGTCCTTTAGGACTATTGCCAAAGGATTTTTTTTTTATCTTTTATTATAGATATTGCAGCTAACATTCAGAGATTGAGTAACGAACCCAAGGTCATACCTTTCAAGAACCCATGCATTCCAGCTCTAGAACTACAGTGTTTAAAAATTTTTAATTTAATTTTGTTTGTCTTTTATTCATTTATTTAATTCATTTAATTAATTAAGTTATTTGCACTACTGGGGATTTAAATGAACCCAGAGCCTCACAAATGGTAGGCAAGTGCTCCACCACTGAGCTGTGTCTCCAGCCCTAAAACCTATAGTCTTTTATTTTTTTGTGTGTTTGTGGGGGAGAAGGGTATCAAGGTAGGGTCTTGCTCTAGTCACCCAGGCTGACCTGGAATTAGTCCCAGGCTGGTCTCAAACTCACAATGATCCTCCTACCTCAGCCTCCTGAGTGCTAGGATTAAAGGTGTGCACCACCATGCCCAGCCCTATAGTCTTAATAGCTATTACTTATTTAACTTTAGTGAAAAAAAAGTAATATTGATAACAGAACCACCTATGTACTAGCCACACCACTAAATACTCCATGTATATAACTTGATTTAATCTTCATAATCCTCTGAGGTTTAGAATTATTATCCTCTAGATAAAAAAATAAAATAAATGAAAAGGACACTGTCATAAAATGTTAAATGGTTACTCAATGTCATTACCCAAGCTAGTGTCAGAGCCAGCCAGAGCCATTTAAAAGTCAAGGGATCTGATCTCCGCCTCCAGAGTTTTCACAGTGCTTCAGTTCTGGCTGTTTTAAGGTATGTGGCAAGTATGCCATTACTGTTTTTGTAGCTACAAATAAGTTTTTATTCTATCTTTCTTTGGTGAATATATATATATATATATATAGTATTAAATGATTTGTAGAATAGATTTTGCAAATTTTATAACCCGTCAGATATTTTAAACTTGAAAAAAAAATTTTTTTTGGAGGTAGGGTCTCACTTTAGCCTAGGCCAACTTGTATTTCACTCAGTAATTCCAGGCTGACCTTGAGCTCATAGTGATCTCCTACCTCTGCCTCTTGAGTGTTGGAATTAAAGGCATGTACCACCATGCTCAGCTAAAATTATTTTTAAAACTACAATTCCATATGTGGAATATTTATTTTACCAGTGACACCGGCTTTCTTTCAAATTTTATTTTAATGCAATAAAAAACTTTTTTTCAAGCATACATAAAAGAAAGGTGTAGCTATTCTTGCATACCCAGATTACAACAGTTATCAGCATATGGCCAGTTTTACTTTTGTCTATTGCCACCTACCTATTCCCACAATCTGTGCATGCACTTAGATTTCTTTTCCTCTTTTGAGACAAGTCTCCTATGTAGCTGAGGCTGGCCTTGAACTCTCCTCTTGCCTCAGCCTCCCAAGTACTTCGATTATGGGAGTGTGTCATTATATCTGCCTGTATTGATTATTTATAAGAAAATGCCTGGTGACATTATTCCATCTCTAACAGTTCAACACAAACCTCCACTATCAGGGTATATGCAAACAGAAACTCTCTTGACTAGTTTTCTGTTAAAAGTAGATAAAGAGTCATCAAAGTCTAAGAGTTGGAAGGAATATTACAGGCCATGCCAGCTGTGATCTTCTATACTCTCCCAAAGGTGCTGGCTTTGGCCATCTTCTCTTAGATCTTTCTAGCTATAGATTTGATAAAATTTTCTGAAATGATGAAGTCATTATAGCTAAAGATCATCTGAGAGGAAATGTACTGGTATAGATAATGATAGTCAATCTTATTTTTTTATTTTTATTTTGGAGAGAGACACAGAGAGAATGGGCGTGTCAGCAGCCTCTCAGCCGCTGCAAACGAAATCCAGATGCGCGCACCCTCTTGTGGGCAAGTGCGGCATTGCGCCCTTGCGTCACTTTGCATCTGGCTAAATGTGGGATCCGGAGATTGGAACTGACGTTCTTAGGCTTAACAGGCAGGCACCTTAACTGCTAAGCCATCTGTCCAGCCCTTAATTTTGTTTTTCAGTGTATTTAATTAAATTGGGAGTTTTTTCTCAACTTTGTTTTGCCTTTTAACTGAGTGTATCTTTTTCCTTATGTATATATCATTTCTTTCCTACTAGATATAGTGTATTTCATCAAAAAGACTTGTGTTCTTTGAAGTTATTCATCATTATCTTTCTTGTGTTCTACATATAGCACATTTATACTATAGCATGAGATTCTTTTGGGGGGGGGGCTTGGTTTTCGAGATAGGGTCTTGCTTCTAGCCCAGGCTGACCTGGAATTCACTGTGTAGTGTCAGGCTGGCCTTGAACTCATGGTGGTTCTCCTACCTCGGCTTCCTGAGTGCTGAGATTAAAGGCGTGCACCACCACATTTTAAATTTTTTCTGTGTCACACATCATCTACATATTAAGAGGGTTCAATGTTACACTTTGTTAAAGCCTAGATGCCATCACAAATGGGGCCCTGGGACCGGCCAACCAGGATCAAGCTGGCAAGGCTGGCCTTACTGCTGCCTAGGCCTAGGCAATCTTGAATTATTCCTTCCCTCGCCCCCACCCCTGCCATGGGGTCCTTTCTATTGTCTTTGGGGCTTCTAGCAAGTATAGGGCCAGTTGCCATGTTGGGTCACATGGAATAGAGCTTTCCTCTCCTTTTGCAGAAACTTCTAAAACAAAACTGCCTTGCTTTGTTCTTCCTGTTTCCTGGGCCCTCTCTGGCTGTAGACCCCAAACCCTGTCACACTACCTGGGGTGTGAGTTTTTCCCAACTCTCCTGATATAACTCCAGTTCCAAAAGGGCATCTGGTCTCAGACAACCCAGACTGCTCCACCTTGATGATAGCACTCTTTGATTAGACCCCACATCCCTTTTCTGTACTGTCCTCTTCCGAATCTTTTAACCACGGCTTTCCTTTCAGAAGACCTTTTTTTCCCCCCCATTTCATTTTTGTTTCATTGATTTGTGGCTTTTTAAATCTTTTAAAGATTTTATTTATGCCAGGTGTGGTGGTGCACGCCTTTAATCCCAGCACTGGGGAGACAGAGGTAGGAGGGTTGATAAGAGTTTGAGGCCAGCTTGAGACTACATAATGAATTCCAGGCCAGCCTGAGCTAGAGTGAGACCTTACCTCTAAATAAAAAGAAAAAAAGATTACATTTATATCTACTTTGGTCTTTGTTATTTTAGTCTATTCTTTCCCTGAGACCTTGGTAATATATATCATGGGTTTATTTGAAGTATTTATTTATTTTTATTTATTTATTTATTTATTTATTTATTTGCTGTAGGCTCTCATTGCAGTATGCTTTCTTTCTAGCACTGGTTTTGTTGTATACAAGTTTTTATATATTGTGTTTCCATTTTCATTTGTTTGGAGAGTTTTAAATTTCCCTTTTTATTCTCAGTGAGCTTTTGTTTATTCAAAAATACACTGTTGGAGCTGGGGAGATGGCTTAGTTGGTAAACTGCTTGACAACATGAGCTTGACAACCTGAGCTTGGGATCCTATAAGACATGTAAATGCAGTATGTGGTGGTGTGCGCATTTTTTTTATTTGAGAGAGAGAATGGGTGCGCCAGTGGTCTCTCAGCCACTGTGAATGAACTCCAGACATGTGTGTCCCCTTGTGCGCATGTGCGACATTGCGCGCTTGCGTCACTTTTGCCTCTGGATAAATGCGGGACCTGGAGATTTGCATCTGGATAAACGTGGGGCCTGGAGAATCCAACGGGCGTTCTTAGGTTTTGCAGGCAGGTGCCTTAACTGCCAAGCCATCTCTCCAGCCTGGTGTGCACTTTTTAATTAGGCGCATTCCCAGGGCAAGCTAACTAGTGTAGTCCACAAGTTCTTGTGGGTTCATTGAGAGACCCTGTTTCAAAAAATAAGATAGATTGTGATACAGACAGCTGATGTTGATCTCTGATCTCCATGTACAAGTCTACACATTTGTCTACACACATAAGAACACATCTGCTCCCAAGCACACACACCAAGAAATGAAGGAAAAAACAAACCTTGATCATCGCATTACGACCTTTTTTGTCGCTTCTAACAGTTTTATATTTAAAGTTTATTTTGTCAGATATAAGTAGAGTTACTCCTCCTTGCTTTTTGTTTCCATTTGTTTAAACTATCACTTTATCATTTCATGTTCAGTCTATTTTATTGGTGAAGAGAGTTAATTACAGGCAGCATACTATTGGATTTTTTTAATCCATTTGGCCAGTCTGTCTTTTAATTGGAGAAGCTAGTTTGTTTATATTTAAGGTTACTATTGATAGGTAGGACTTCATTCCTGTCGTCTTGATTTTTCTTAGTTGCTTTGGATACTTAAGGCTCTTTTCTTTTTCTCTTTGCTTTGGTGTTGATTTACTGTGTTTATAATGTTTGATTCTTTCTTATCTCTTGTGGAGCTGAGGATAGAGCCCAGAGTTTTGCACATGATAAGCAGATGTTATGCCATTGAGCTTTGACCCAGGTGCTCTTTTTCTCTTTGGCACATCTCCTATAGTAGGATTTAGAATTTTGCATGCTCTCTGTCTTGATGTTAACTTTCTGCCTTTCATTTCTAGATCTAGGACTTTTTTAAAATTTAATTTTATTTATTTGAAAGAGAGAAGGGGGGGGGAGAGAATGGGTGTGCCAGGGCCTCCAGCCACTGCAGACGAACTCCAGGTGCAATGTGCCCCCTTGTGCATCTGGCTTATATGGGTCCTGCAGAGTTGAACCGGGATCCTTTGGCTTTGCAGGCAAATGCCTTAACCGCTAAGCCATCTCTCCAGCCCTAGATATAGGACTTTTAATCCTCGTTGGTTTAGGTGATTATGAATTCCCTGAGTTTATTTCTTCTTCATTTCTAAAGGCTAATTTCACTGATTATACTACTAATCTTAGTTTGTTGGTATTTTGTTTCAGGAATGTCATTGCTTTCTCTTCTGGCATGTAGGGTTTCTGCTTAGAAATGTTTATTAGTTCAATGGGGGGATCCTTAAATATGACTGCATACTTTTTCTCTTGCAGATTTTTAAATAATTTATCTTGTACTTTTAGTAGTTTTGCTGTAATAAAGAATGGGGATTTAAGATGCTTTGGACCTTCACATAACTTACTACTTTATGCAAGTTTCTCTAATAATGAAATACTACATTGCTTTGTTGTTTGGTTGTTAAGGATTGGTTGGACCAGGGCCTCATACATGCTGTGCACAAGTGTTACCACTGAGCTGCATCCCTGTCAGAAATATATGTTAAGACATGTTAGAAAGAATAAAAAAGAAAAAAAAAAACATGTATTTTGTTAAATGGGTTTCAGTTAAAAGAATTGCATCAGTGAGCAATAGGTTCCACTTAGGAAACAAACCATGCCTATTTTTGTTTTGTAGCGCTCCCTTTTTTGAATAAATTTTCACTGCCATTTTAAAAGTTATATAGATATGCTGTTTATAATAATAACGGTATCAGGGCTGGAGGGATGGCTTAGCGGTTAAGGCACTTGCCTGCAAAGTCAAAGGACCCAGGTTTGATTCCCCAGGACCCACGATAGCCAGGTGCACAAGGTGGTGCATGCATTTGGAGTTTGTTTGCAGTGGCTGGAGGCCCTGGCACTCCTATTTTTTTCTTTCTTTCTGTCTGCCTGTCTCTCTCAAATAATAGATATAAAGATATTTAAATAAAAAATGATATCGTTCCAGTGTTAGTTATTAGGGTTAATATCTAGGGTTAATATCATGCTATTAAGTCATCTGGCTTTAACCTACCTTTCCAGATCTGTTGTTTCTATTCTTCATATACCCTATGTCACAGAAAATGTTAGCACTCATTCTTGTCTGTAAATCCCCTACTTTGCTCATGAGCCACCTGTTGGCTGGAGGTTCTTAACTGTTTCTGCATCTCACAATCCCCATCTTTCATGGTCCAACTTAAATACTACCTTTTTCATGCAAAGTGGTCAAAAACACAATGCATATTCAGCATTAAGTGTGCTTTTTTAGAAGAATATGTTACTGTTCTTATATGGCAGGATAGCCTTTAAAAGGCATCATAGTGGCATATGTTTATTAAAAATGAAAATCTGGAATGGTACATTAAATCGTAAATTATTTTTTTAAAAATTTTTATTTTTATTTATTTATTTGACAGAGAAAGAGGGAGACAGGGAGAGAGAATGGGCGCGCCAGGGCCTACAGCCACTGCAAACGAACTCCAGACACATGTGCCTCCTTGTGCATCTGGCCTATGTGGGTCCTGGAGAGTCGAACCAGGATCCTTTTGTTTTTCAGGCAAACACCTTAACCACTAAGCCATCCCTCCAGCCCATAAATTATTTTTTTTTTTTAGCAGTGGATAATTTCTGCCTGTGTCAATAGTTTCTCCTAATGTTGCTCCATCAGGAAGGACCTTTTATTTCCCAGGAAAAATTCAGGATTGGGGGTCCAGGAAATACAGTAGGCATAACCTTAGCACCATTGCTTTGGGAATGATTGGTTATAGATCACTGAATAAAACTTGCCAAAATTGAAATGTTAATAGTTTTTACCAGTTTCTTGGTGTAAAGTAACATTTCTTTATATAATCTCTGAAGTATCTAAAGGAGTTCTCTGTGTTATCACTAGGAGCCCCCACGTCCTATGCATCCAGCACCCTTACCAGAAGCCCCACAGCCACAACGCCTGCCCCCAGAAGCTGCCAACACATCTCTGCCTCAGAAGCCACACTTGAAGTTAGCAAGAGTTCAGAGTCAAAATGGCATTGTTCTGTCATGGAGTGTCCTGGAAGTGGATCGAAGTTGTGCTACCGTGGATAGCTACCATCTCTATGCTTACCACGAGGAGCCCAGCGCCACTGCACCCTCCCAGTGGAAGAAGATAGGGGAGGTGAAAGCTCTTCCCTTGCCCATGGCCTGTACCCTCACCCAGTTTGTATCTGGCAGCAAGTACTACTTTGCAGTGCGAGCCAAGGACATTTATGGGCGTTTTGGACCTTTCTGTGATCCTCAGTCAACGGATGTGATCTCTTCTTCCCAGAACAGTTAAACCTTGGAGCCTTTATCTCTTTAAAAACTTCATTTTGGGGGCTTGTTTTTCATCTTGTGCATGATTCCCAATATAAAATCCACAGTGTGCAAGATTTATTGGACAGATGTGTGTAGACACTACATTTGTTTATAATAAGAAGTGTAATAAACTCAGCCCATAAACAAGTCTTCCCCTGAGCAATTCAAGCCTCAGGGTTTTGAAATGCAAAAGTGTAATTTGCTTTTGTTTTGTTGAGGCTGGGGAATATGTATGTGTGTGTGTGTGTGTTTGTTTTCTTTTTTTCCCTATGTGTGTTTTCATTGCAGTGCAATCTCCCATTGTCAATCTCAAATTTACCTCTCTTCCATTATAAAGTCAGTAAATCACAGGATCTGAGGTAGGTGACTGGTATGCTTCTGCTTTTAAAGGATCAAAATGATGATTTAAACTGAATCTAAACAAAACCCAAAGAAATAGAAAATCAAAATGGCCAGCTTATATTAGGTTCATTTGAACACAGGAAAGATTCTTTACCTTGTCCTTAGTTTCTTCTCCTGGGCTGCTAATTAGGAGAAAAATGACCTGCAATATACCCCCACCCCATTCCTGATCTGGCTTTTACATTTATGTTGTGCCTTAAAAATTAACTATAGAAATAATCACGGCCATGTGTCCGTTGTTTACTCTTTCACTTCTTCATCTCCATCAGATATGCCACATACCCCTTAAAGAATTTATAAACCAATGCATAAACGTGCATCTGTGCGTGCGTACGTGTGTGTGTGTGTGTGTGTGTGTGTCCCATCATCCTGTGGCATTGTGACATTTAATTCCAAAAATTTGATTTGCTATTTCTTCTAAGGATATGCATTTATTTTTGCTCATTATTTAACTTCACATAAAACATATTATGTGTGAGAACTTTCCATCAAACTTGTTTTAATATCCGTCTTATACACTGTTAGAGATTCTAGAAGCAATTCACTCATAGTATAATAGGCTTTCAAAGGAGTAAATTGTAAAATTCACAAAATACAGAGGGAAAGCTCAATTTCCTCTCCCTTTTCATGCCATCCTTTCTGTTTTAGCCTTTTAGCTTTGTTTTGATAGTGCCAAGTGGGATCTAATCTCGCCTTTATCGACTATCGGTGGAGTTGTAAAGGATATTCTTTGGGGTCATTTCAGGTCACAAGTAAAGCCACCTCAGTATTTTCATTGCTCTGCACAGTGAATGAAATTCAGTTTAGGTCATGGATTGTCAGTGAGCACAGTCTTCAGTGGTTTCAGGCAGATGCTATGAGTGTAGATAATTGAATTGAAGGGCTGACTTAAATTTTAGGGATGAGTGTGTACTTGGGGAGATTTTGGAAGGTATTTATGGAGTTTGTGAAATAACTTTTCAAGTCCTCTTCCCTTACAATATTTTAATTCATATTTATACCTTCTCAAGAATGAATTACTCACTTACTTGTCCTGGCATTGTAGGAGGGAGCTATGTTTCTTTCACTGCTGCTGGCTGTTTTGTTTACAACCTTGTTGGCTTCAAATAGGAAGTAGTGTAGTTGAAATGAAATTGTCTTGAGTGACTTTCACTGGTCATTGTGCTGACATCTTAGGTATGAGGTTTGATTGATGGTGAAAGAAGCCTACAGGTTGCCAACATACATAAGTGCTCTAACCCTTCCTTTGACTCTCAGAAAATGAGACCACACCAAGAATTAGAGCTGTCCACAAATTAAACGTGCTTGTCAACTGTGCAGATTGATGATGCATTCTAGAATGAATGATCATGCTGAAACAATCACCAATGTGATGGCAACAAAAATTTCAAATGGAGGAAATGATTTTCTAGATTATATGAATACTTTATATCTGCATGTATAAATGTCCTTACATTTATGGTGGTGGTAAAAGTTAATACTGTGTACAGGCTTATTCCTGTTTACAGAATCAAAAAGCCCGTGTTCAAAATTGCTTTTTACTAATTGGTTTTATAGTCTTGTGCTAACAGTCTGCTTACTAGCCACAAAAAGTTTTTTTGTAAGTATTTTTATTTATATTCACACTTATTTTATATGCACTAATTTTTAAAAAGTTTTCATAACATAATCTGATACAAGAAAGCTCAGTGGGATAAATCTATTTTATTGTTTTGGCTTCTATTTGGATTTTTTTTTTTTTTTGGGTCAAAGGGACAAAATTCTCAAAAGGTAGTCCGAAATGTAGATTTACTGCAGAAAGTAATAACTTCAAAATTTTCATTCCTGATTGAAAGGAAGATAAGAAGAAAAATTACAATTATTTAAGGGAAAAGTATACCTGTTATAATATGGTCTCTTAGAATTAACCTACCATGAGGCTAATGGACAATAGCCATGTTGGGTTTACTGAAAAGTGGTGAGTTGGAATGCTAGGCTTTTTATGTGGGGCAAGGATAGTGTTGATAGGTGCTGGCTTTTGGTTTGGCTTGGTTTGGCTTTTGGAAGACTCAACAAGAAGCAGCTACTGACTCCAGAGTTTTTCCTAGCAGTTCACACTCCATGGTTATCTATTTTTACTTCATGGTGTCTTTTCACAAAGTATTACAAATAAGCTCAATTGTCCCATTTTGGGAACGCAAGTTTGCTACATTTTTAGCCTGACAATACTGGTAATTGGTATTGCGTTATTGGAACTCCTGGAAACTTGTGATATTTCAACATGAAATGTATGATGTTTATGTGGTAATTAATGGTAACAGTAATGTTTATTACTCTCTACTTTGCAATTGTCAGAGTAATTTTCACCCTGTTTTAAGTGTGAGTCTCTTTCAATTATGTTCTTGCTAATTTCATACAAAGGCAACATGTGTTTGTGACTATGAGGTAACGATTCCCCTGTTTCTGGACTCATGTGTTAAGATGCAGAGTACTTCTTACTCTTCAACACAGTGGGACTTCATGAAAGAAGCAAAGAGCTTTCTTCTTCAGAAAGTGAACATCTGTTGCAATACCACTGACAGGTATCCTCCCCCACCCCATCCCTACTTCAAGTAATTAATTATCTTGAATAAAATGACCTAAAGCAAGCTTAAAATCTTTCTTTGGCACATCTCTTATATCATTGGACAAGTGTTAACTTAGTTTTGTTAACACTTTTTGTTCTTTTGCTTTAAATATTTTCCAGATTACATCTTTGTAGCCAGGTTAGTGTTGATGTTGCATGGTGGACATTTAACTTTCTCCATGATTTTTCCAGTACTGTACAAGATTACCAAAATAATGTCTATGCTGTTCTCATCCCTCCCTCGCACATACTGGGATCTCAGCACACTTGGGTTCTACAAAGAAGACCTGCTCAGTACTCTCCCTGACTTTCCCATGTCCTCAGTACTATGCCTTCTGTTGTTTTTATTTGCATCACTAACCTGTGGTTGTTTGGCCTGTGTCATTCTCATTTTTAGGAAAACACATGTCCCAGTGTTAGATTATAGCAAAAAACTGTGTAATTCTGCCTTCTTGAACTATTTACTGGGCATATACCTTTTTTAAAATTGATATACACACAGATTAGAGCAATTTAATTTTCTGGAGGGATTTGTTGTGTGGCTGACTTCCCAATTACTGAAACTAGTTATCTCTGGAGCCAGCCCAAAGGGCAAAAGTAGGATATTGCAAACACATGTTTTGTATTCTCCTCTTCAAAATGATTTTATCACGTTAGAGCTTTTGTTTCTGTTTGTAGAGACAGCTATCATTTGTATTTAAATGTGTTTTGTTTTCTTTTTGTAAATAAAGTAATAGCAATCAAACACCTTTTGGGGGTCCTAGTTTTAGTATTTTATCAACCAATTCAGAAGTAAATATGGAAATAAATCCTTTGTAGGAAACTTGCATCCTGATTTTTGTTTATTGCAATTGAACGTGTAAATAAGACAATGTAAGATCTTCTTGATTTCTAATATTAACTGGGCTGTAGCAAGTTGCCCTACTTTTATTACCTTTTGAAGGTTTTTTTAAATTTCCCTTTTTTTCGTTCCTTCTTAAGTGTACAGTAGAGTGGCGTCTGTGTAAGTGTTAACTGTAGTGGGGATTTGTCCAGCAAGCTTGAAAATTTATACTTTGAAATAAATGACTGGGTTTTTAATGTCCTGAGTACCTCTGATTCATTCTAGTTATTCTCAACCCTGTTTCTTTTTCCTCTTGAAAATCTCCCACATTGTTTAGAATCTCCCCTTATATACTGTACGGTAGCATGGCATTAGCCTACATGTAATTCTCCAGCTTTGATGGCCAGACATCACCACAAGGTGCATTTCTGGCTTTGTCTTTAGTCATTGACTAGCCAGGAGAAGGAGGAAGAACAAGTGGTGCTTGCCTCCCTGAAGCATCACTGTATAACAGCTGATCATGTGGCACAACTCCCTTAGGGACCCTAGTAGCTAGGATGTGTGTGCAGCCATAAACAGAAAATAACGGACTTGGACAGGGAGGGTTTCTGCTGTACTCTTGTATCTAGCTTGTGTATGGAAGCCTAGGGTTTGTATCATATATAACATTTCCAATGCGGCACGCTATATGAAATGCCTCCTGCTAAACACAACAAAATCAATGGGAAATGGAAATGAACTTAAGGTATTTTATTAAGAGTACTGATGGGAAAAACAGGTAAAAGAGTGCTTTGGTATCTTGTTGGCAGCCTTTCATGCCTCATCTTGCTCTTTCATTTTATGGCATGGGTCAGAATTGGTTTCGTGATAATAAAATCAAAGTTGTAGGCTTCTGGCATGCCCTGGTGGAGAGTTTGGTTGAACCGGTTCCAGTGGAAAACGGGGAGGCCTCCTTGTACTGTGGGACCACTAATAGCGTAGGCGGTGTACTGAGATGCAAGGTACATATCTGCCACCTGCAAAGAGAGGAGAGCCAACATTCTAGAAAGCTGTTTCATCTAACTGCATGACCTTCCATTTTCTTCACAGTCACAGCATGAGCCTCCTTTCGTACAGTCTTCCTGCAAGCTGCGTCATTTCTATGGAACACTCTTCTGTGCTATTTGGCGTTCAAGTGTGAATTACCTTAAAAAAGTGCATTAGCAGTAGAGCCACATGTGACAGCAGCAGTAGGACTGATCACGCCTATGCTGACTTCTAGCTCCAAAAACTTCCTTTAAAATCACATAGCCCCAGGCTGGAGAGCTGGCTTAGTGGTTAAGGCGTTTGCCTGCAAAGCCAAAGGATCCCAGTTCGATTCTCCAGGACCTATGTAAGCCAGATGCACAAGGGGGCGCATGTGCCTGGAGTTTGTTTGCAGTGGTTGGGGTCCCTGGCGTGCCCATTTAAATGTAAATGTAATTTAAATGTAATTTAAATGTAATTTAAAAATTACATTGCCCCTGTGATTCAGCTTCTCCACTTGGAAAGTTGTGAGCTCATGGAATGGCAATGAGGATTCTGATCACGTGTTCTGCCCTCCACAATAGTGACTAGTCAGGGCAGTGAGGAGGTCTTAGGTATCCCAGGCTGGTACTACAGGCTGGTGTCACCACACTTAGCTTTATGCAGTGTTGGGCATCAATCTTAGGGCTTCATGCATGCTAGGCAGGCCTACTTGTTGAGCCATACACTCACCAAAGAATTTTAAGGTAGGAGGAACATGCTATCAAAAAATTCCAAGGGGGTGCAGCTGGAGAGATGGCTTGGCAGTTAAGGCATTTGACTGCAAAGCCTAAGGACCCAGGTTCGATTCCTCAGTACCCACATAAAGCCAGATGCACAAGGCAGTGCATGCGTTGAGTTCATCTGCAGTGGCTAGAGGCCCTGGCAGACCCATTTTCTATCTGCCTCTTTTTCTCTCAACAAAAAGAATCTGGCTGGAGAGATAACTTAGCAGTTAAGGCGCTTGCCTGTGAAGCCTAAGATCTCATGTTTGGATCTCCAGGCCCATGTTAGTTAGATGCACAGTGAGGCAAGCGCGCAATGTCACACATGCACACAAGCACAAGGCACATGCGCGGCGTTCATTTGCAGCAGCTGAAGGTCCCAGCGTGCCCATACTCTTTCTCTCTCTTCCCCCTCTGCCTCTGTCTCAAATAAATAGCCCCCAGGGTTCTCAAACCATCAAGCCAGCAGGTAGAAGTAGATCTTCACCTTAAAGCAGAAACAGTCATGCCTTTGAAATGACTGCAGAGAAGTTCTGTTTTAAACTCATCCCTTTGGGCAGATGGAATCTTGGCTTGGGCTCCTCCACACAAGGCAGCAGAAGTGGTTTTTGCCTGGGTTGTCTGAGAAGTCTAACACTGCATGCGCTTTGCTGTTTAGTGTTTGCAAATACCATGAGAAGGGAGAGAAACACTAAAACATTGACTGGGACTTGATGGGTGCCAAGTTTTTCCTTTTATTCTTTTCCCTTAGACACACTGAGCATCCATTAGGGTTGAAGTGTTGCTTTCGTATGTAAATAGAAGGTTGATCTGGATCCCGAAATACTTGCATCTTAGTTTTATGTACTAAGCTGATGAAAAATAAATGTGAAAGTGATGTCCACATTCCTCTGTGGTTTTGTGTGAGCCAAGTAGAACAGGTCACACTCTTAGCAAGTTTCTTGTCGAGTTTAGGTCAGATTTAGAATGGTTGACTCATGCCCTTGGACATGGCAATCTAGGTGTACACAGGAACATGTTTAGCAACTAGCTCTAGGGTGAAAGGCCTTCGCTGGCAGTGTTCTCTGCTCTCAGTGGGTGAAACCCTTCCGCTCAACGTGCTGTCAGAGGCTTTCATTGCTGGTTCTCCACTCATGAACTGTCAGCAAGCCAATGTATGCCTATATTACCTAAAGCTATACTATCTGAGAGTACAGCACTTAGATTTTTTTAAAATTTGAGTGTGTGAGAGAGAATAGGCACATCAAGGCCTCCAGCCTTTGCTAACAAACTCCAGACACATGCACCACCTTGTGCCCCTGACTTACGTGGGTGCTGGGAAATTGAACTTGGATCCTTTGGCTTTGAAGGCAAGTGCTTTAACCACTAAACCATCTCTCCAGCCCAGCCCTTACCAATTTTACCATGACGAAAACCTTTGGTGCTCTGGACACCTGGTCCAATACTTGTCCAATACCTTTAGGTAAATTCATGTTTAACATAAAATCACATTGCTCTAAAAGGTGGATTTTTTGTTTATTTCCATCCTGGTAAGGCAGTATCATCACCATCGTGATTATGTACATTTACAAATAACTAAATGCTGTTCTGAACATTTTGTGGATATTAAAGGTTTATTCTTAAATGACATCCCATGAGGTAAGTACTGCTATTTCCATCTTAGGGACAAGAAAGCAGAAATGTCACAAAATGGTGAGATTTACTATTAAGTGGCAGAGCAGGTACTTCTGGTCTGGTAGTGGGACCTGTTGCAAGGATCCCGGAAAAAGCTGGTTCCTGATTTTAGCTTATGGTTACAGACATCAGAAAAACACTGGAGAGATGGCTTGGTGCTTAAGGCACTTGCCTGCAAAGCCTAAAGACCCAGGCTGTTCCTCAGTGCCACATGAAGCCGGATGCACAGTGGCACATGCGCTTGGAGTTTGCAAGCAGGTGGAGCCCTTCATGACCATTCTCTCTCTTGCTCTCTCTCAAATAAAAATATTTTTTAAAAGTTTTAAAAAATTAAAGAAGCATCAGGGACATTGTGGTTTATGCCAAGAAACCCTCTTCAGCTTTGGCTTTAGCCTAGCTGCAGACCAGGAATAAGTTGAAGATCCAACAGCCTGTTACCTTTGTGTCATAACAACCTCCAGGACTTGGGTTCTGTGAGTTCAGGTCCTCACGGCAGCAGATGGTACTGCAGGGATCGCCTTTACTGTAGGGGTCCGTCTTATAATCTAGGAGACAGGGCGATGGGAAAAGAGTGGGTGGGCATTGATTCTTTGATACACTTCCGCACTGTAAGATTTTTGGAGGTGTGTGTCCCCGCAGGCCTCTAGCCCAGCTCTGCTCCCAGATACACGTGTCTCTCTCGGTTTGTCTAGCTAAGTGCGCACTGGGTTTGTGCTGTGAGCCCCCTGCCCTAGGCTCAGCCCGTCTCACACTGGCCCCAGTGGAAGAGACAAGATCCACGTGTATCAACATTTTCCAACAAGAGGAATTCAGATGAGATTTGAGACCTTGCATCAAAAAGTAAAGCAAGCCGGGCGTGGTGGTGCATGCCTTTAAACCCAGCACTTGGTAGGCAGAGGTGGGAGGATCACCATGAGTTCGAGGCCACCTTGAGACTACATAGTGAATTCCAGGTCAGCCTGAGACAGAGTGACACCCTACCTCGGAGAAAAAAAAAAAACAGCATTTATGACCATTTTTGGATTTTTAGCTGACCCCCACATGAGTTATCTTTTCTATGTGCTTTACATGTAATTTTTTTTAATTAAAGAAAATTTGTAGAGCCAACCATGTGGCATACACCTATAATCCCAGTACTGTATGTGGGTGGTAGAAGCAGAAGAATCAAGAGTTCGCGGCCACCCTGAGACTACATAGTTAATTCCAGGTCAGCCTGGACCAGAGTGAGACCCTACCTCGCAAAACCAAAAAAAAAAAAGAGTTCAGGCCATCGTTTGCTACATAGTGAGTCTGAGGCCAGCGTGGGCTACATGACACCCTGGCTCAAAGAAACAAACCTGTAGGATCTTCTCTGATTTTATAGAGATAAATGCCCCATTGATTGACCATAACATATGTGAAGTACTAACTGAACATTGGATACTTAATTCAAATGACTTCTTACAATTCTTTCCCATAGAGACGATAAACTTACACGGATTCTTTTATCCATGGGTAAAAAAGGGTTTTTGAAGAAGATTCTTGGGAAATGGGTTACGTACTGTTGTATCGCATGATATATTTCATGGAAGCCATATCAGTCACTTTTCCTTGGTCGCGCCTGAAGATTTTGGCTCGTGGAGCTAAGTCATAGGAATAGTCCAAACCCAGCCTTCGAACCAGCAGTGGGTAGCCGCTCAAGTTATAGATTTTTTCATGGAAAGGAACATTGTAGGACGGCCAGTATCCTGATTTAGAATGGAAGAGAAGGATAGGATTGAACAGAAAGACAGGGAACAACATAAGAAGCTATTTAATGATAGCACATTTTTATTATTTATTTTTTTAATTTATTTTTTGTTTAGTTTTTATTTATTTATTTCAGAGTGACAGACAGAGATAGAGGCAGATAGAAAGAGAATGGGTGCGCCAGGGCCTCCAGCCACTGCAAACGAACTCCCTGATGCATGTGTCACCTTGAGCATCTGGCTTATGTGGGTCCTGAGGAATTGAGCCTCGAACCTAGGTCCTTAGGCTTCACAGGCAAGCACTTAACCGCTAAGACATCTCTCCAGGCCCTGATAGCATGTTTTTTAAATGTCCACGGTATAATTACGAATGAAATGATAGGAAATAGAGCTTTCTCTATAAGCTCTGACTGTCAGACTGGTTCTTTGAGATTTCTAGTATTAGTATGGCTCTAGGTTATTTTAAAAATGTTTTATTTTCATTTTATTTATCTATTTGACAGAGAGAAGGAGGGAGACAGAATGGGCGTGCCAGTGCCTCCAGCCATTGCAAACGAACTCTGGATGCATGCCCCCTTGCACCCCCTACCCTGTGCATCTGACTAACGTGGGTCCTGGGGATTGAACCTGGCTTTGCAGGCGAATGCCTTAACTGCTCCCTCCAGCTCGCTCTAGGTCTAGGTTATTTTTAAAAGAAAAGCATCAGAAGCATTTGGTTTGCACCCCAAGTTGGGTTTTTTTGTTGTTGTTTTCAAGGTAGGGTCTCACTCTAGGCCAGGCTGACCTGGAATTCATTATGTAGTCCCAGGCTGGTCTTGAACTCATAGTGATCCTCCTACTTCTGCCTCCTGAGTGCTGGGATTAAAGCACCCCAAAGTTTTAATGAAAATTTCAAGCCAGAAGAAACTTTATTCCTTATAAAAAATGAATTATAAGGGCCGAAGAGGTGGCTAAAGTGCTTAAGTGCTGAAGAGTGATTAAAGTGCTCGCATGCACAACCTAAAGAACTGGATTCGATTCCCTGGCACCCACGTGAAGCTAGATATAGGGGCGCATGCATCTGGAGTTTGTTTGCAGTGGCTGGAGGCCCTGGTGCACCCATTCTCTCCCTTTCTTCCTTCCTCCCTCCTTGTAAATAAATAAAGAAAATATTTTTAAAAATTAGCCAGGTGTGGTGGTGCACGCCTTTAATCCCAGCACTCAGGAGGCAGAGGTAGGAGGGTCACCGAGAGTTCAAGGCCACTCTGAAACTACCTAGTGAATTCCAGGTCAGCCTGAACTAGAGTGAGACCCTACCTTGAACCCCCCCTCAAAAAAAAAATTAACTATAATGCAAAAGGTTCTGGGAGCTCACTGAAATCATTTTGGTTACTGAAATGTCAAAAGTTGGCTTTCAGTGCGGGCCTAAAAAGGAAGGTTGCAGATGCTAATCACAGTAATGGAGGTACAGTGTTGAAAATCATAAAACCTAAATTCTAGGTTCATGGATAAATGCCAGGTTATAGGCAGTTCATGCCATTGCTTTTGACTCGTGCGTGAGGGTAGAAGGGAAACCTGTGGGGGGAGACAGCGGGCTCTTCATTCCTTGGACTACAAACAGTTTAAAACGCTCATCTTCATTGCTGGGTGTGGGGCACACGCCTTTGATCCCGGCAGAGGATTGCCATGAGTTCAAGGTCACCCTAAGACAACAGAGTGAATTCCAGCTCAGCCTGGGCTAGAGGAAGACCTTATCTCAAAACAAACAAACAAACAAACAAACAAACAAACAAACAAACAAACAAACAGTAAAAAAAAAATGAACTCATTGTCAGTTACTCAAAGTGTCATAGTGTGCCAAGCCACACAGTTCATGGGTCACTAAGCACCAGATATGGGACACAGCTTTAGTACAAGAATTGGAGGACATCCTAGATTGTACTGGCCTGGGTTTTTGCCTATAGGACCCTTAGATAAAGTGGGGTGTTCAGTCACGATGCAAATCAGCATGGAGGTTTCTCAAACAAGTAAAAGCCTGTGCTACTCTGGAATAGGCCCAAAGGAATCTTCAGTCATCACACAGTGATCCCTGCACATCCATGTTGATTGCAGTGCCATTCACAATAGCCAAGTCCAGGAACCGGCCTGTGTCCATCAATAGAGGAATGAAGCAAATACTGTATACATACAAAATGGGGTTTACGGCTGGTGAAATGGCTTAGCAGTTAACGTACTTGACTGTGAAGCCTAAGGACCCAGGTTCTATTCCCCAGTACCCACATACGCCAGATGCACAAGGTAGTGCATGTGTCTGAAGTTCCTTTGCAGTAACCAGGTGCCCGGGCATGCCCCCCTCCTGTCTCTCTCGCTCTCTAATAAATAAATATTTTAAAAATGGGGTTTATTTAGCCAAAGAAAGAAATTATATCATTTGTAGGAAAATAGATGTACCTAGAGGTTTCTTTAAAGCAAAAATAGCCAGATTCAGGCAAATATGTGTTCTCATAACACACACACACACACACACACACACATGGGACATGAAAGTAGAAGTGGGACTGTGTAGACAAAGGAGGAGGCCTAGCAGGAGGGGGAAAGAGGGAGAAAGGGAAGGGTAAAGAGGGTGAATATGGTCAAAGTGCATGATACATGATATACTTGAATGAAAATGTTTTCATTTATTTTTATTTATTTAAGAGAGAGACAGAGAGAGAGAATGGGCATGCCAGGGCCTCCAGCTGCTACAAACAAACTCCAGCCGCATGTGCCACCTTATGCATCTGGCTTATGTGGGTCCTGGGGAATCGAATCTGGGTCCTTTGGCTTTGCAGGCAAGTGCCTTAGCCACCAAGCCATCCCTCCAGCCCTGAAAATGTATTTATGAGCCGGGCGTGGTGGCGCACGCCTTTAATCCCAGCACCCGGGAGGCAGAGGTAGGAGGATCGCAGAGAGTTCGAGGCCACCCTGAGACTACATAGTGAATTCCAGGTCAGCCTGGACCAGAGTGAGACCCTACCTCGCAAAACCAAAAAAAAATGTTTTTTATGAAATCCATTATTATGTTCCCCCAATCTGGGTGTCTTCCCCTCCCCCCGCCCCGCAATCTAGGTGTCTCCACTTCAAGAAGTAACTTCTCTCCTCTGTATTCTCCAGGCCTTTGTATGTCTTTCTCCTACTATTGTATGTGTGTCTTTGTATGTCTTTCTCCTACTATTGTATGTGTGTCTTTGTATGTCTTTCTCCTACTATTGTATGTGTGTCTTTGTATGTCTTTCTCCTACTATTGTATGTGTCTTTGTATGTCCTTCTCCTACTATTGTATGTGTGTCTTTGTATGTCTTTCTCCATACTATTGTATGCGTCTTTGTATGTCTTTCTCCTACTATTGTATGTGTGTCTTTGTATGTCTTTCTCCTACTATTGTATGTGTGTCTTTGTATGTCTTAGCAAATGACAGCGGTTCCATTTTGCTATTTGTGGGTCACAGAGCCAGCGCCCAGAAAAGTGGAGACGGACACAGCGCTGAAATTACAAGGTGAGGACAGATTTGTTTCTAGGACATGTCTAGGTCATACATACTTGGGAGTTAGTAGGCCTGGATTTGAAACCTAGTTCTGCCATTATTAGGTATGTGACCTCGGACAAATTATTTAATGTCTCTGTGCCTTAATTTCTTTCCTCCCTCCCTCCCTCCCTCCCTCCCTCCCTCCCTCCCTCCCTCCCTCCCTCCCTTTCTCTTTCTTTCTTTCTTTCTTTCTTTCTTTCTTTCTTTCTTTCTTTCTTTCTTTCTTTCTTTCTTTCTTTCTTTCTTTCTTCTTTTTTGGTTTTTTGAGGTAGGGTCTCACTCTAGCCCAGGCTGACCAGGAATTCACTATGTAGTCTCAGGGTGGCCTTGAACTCATGGTGTTCCTCCTACCTCTGCCTCCCAGACTGCTGGGATTAAAGGCATGTGCCACCACACATGGCTGAGCCTTAATTTCTTCATTTTTGTAAGTAGTCACACCATATATGGCATCATATAAATAATCCTTACTGTATAAGAATAATTGTGGGGATGAAATGTGTTCAAACACATGAAGTGCATATGATAGTGTTAATCTTGATAATCCAGTTAAGATTGGTTGTTAGGACACTTCATATGAATAATAGAAATCTCTTTTTTAAAGAATTTTATTTATTTATTTGCAAATAAAGAGAGAAAGAGAATGGGTGCACCAGGGCCTCCAGCTGCTGCAAATGAACTCCATATCATATGCACACGCCACTTTATGCATCTGGATTTACCTGGGGACTGGGGAATTGAACCTGGGTCCTTAGGCTCTGCAGGCAAGTACCTTAAGTGCTAAGCCATCTCTCCAGCCCCATGAACTCTCTTTATGCTTGACATTTTCATAAAGCTTCATTATTTACAAAAGGATTTAAAATTAAGCAGCTTATTTATTCTCAGATCAAGATTTTTAATCTTACATACCAAAAACCCCACCTGATATTTCCCTCCTCCCCATTCCACTTTAGAACTCCAGTCTCCATCATATCCCCTCCTTTCTCCATTAGTCTCTCTCCCAATTTGATGACATCATCTTTCTATCTTTTGAGGGTCTTGCAAAGGTATTGCTAGGCACTGCAAGATCATGGATATCGAGGCCAATTTCTGTCTGGGCAGCTGCATAGTAAGTTGGGTGTCGAGAAGCTGTACTGGACAGCCTTAAAAGTCAGGCAGCTAGGGCTGGAGAGATGGCTTAGTGGCTAAGGCGCCTGCCTGCTAAGCCTAAGAACGCTGGTTCCAATCTCCAGGTCCCACGTTTAGCCAGATGCAAAGTGACGCAAGGGCGCAATGCTGCACTTGCTCACAAAGGGGCGCACACATCTGGATTTTGTTCATAGCAGCTGAGAGACTGCTGGCGCGCCCATCTCTGTCTCCCTCTCCCTCTCTATCTCTCTCCAAAAATAAATAAATAAAAATTTAAAAAAATTAAAAAAAAAGACAGCTAGATTCTCAGTTTGAAGTTTTCTTTTCTTCTTCTTCTTCTTCTTCTTTTTTTTTTTTTTTTTCGAGGTAGGGTCTTGCTCTAGTCCAAGCTGACCTGGAATTCACTATATAGTCTCAGGCTGGCCTCAAATTCACAACCATCCTCCTACTTTAGACTCCTGAGTGCTGGGATTGGAGCTGTGTGCCACCACACCAGCTTAGTTTGAATTTTATGTCAAATAACTTCCTTCATAATTTGGCTGTTTAGGTATTTCCTCAATAAAAGAAAGTAGGTCTTTTTGGCAGGATGTGAACTGTCTGAAAAATCAAAACTCCTATCTAAAAAAAATATGTTTGAGGGCTGGAGAGATGGCTTAGTGGTTAAGTCACTTGCCTGCAAAGCCTAAGGACCCAGGTTCAATTCTCCAGGTCCCATGTAAGCCAGGTGCACAAGGTGGTGCATGTGTCTGGAGTTTGTTTGCAGTGGCTAGAGGCTCTGGAGCACCCATTCTCTCTCTTGCTTTCTCTCTCTCTCTGCCTCCCCGTCTCAAATAAAAATAATAAAGTAAGCCGGGCATGGTGGTGCACACCTTTAATTCCAGCACTCGGGAGGCAGAGGTAGGAGGATCGCTGTGAGTTCAAGGCCACCCTGAGACTACATAGTGAATTCCAGGTCAGCCTGGGCTAGAGTGAGACCCTACCTCAAAAAATAAAAAAATAAAAAATTTAAAAAATAATAAAATAAAATAAAAATATATGTTTGGGGCTAGGGAGATGGCGAGGTGGAGAAAAATACTTTGCTGTACAACTTGAACGCCTGAGTTCAGATCCCTAGACCCCACATAAAAATCAAGAAGAGAGGGCTGGAGAGATGGCTTAGTAGTTAAGGTACTTGCCTGTGAAGCCTAAGGACCTAGGTTCTATTCCCAGTACCCAGGTTAGCCAGATGCACATGGTGGCGCATGCACCTGGAGTTCAATTGCAGTGTCTGGAGGTCTGGCGCACCCATGTTTGACTCTCCAGGTCCCATGTAAACCAGACATGCAGGATGACACAGCACACAAGGTTGCACATGCGCACAAGGAGGCACATGTGTCTGAAGTTTCGATTGCTGGAGGCCCTGAGGTGCCTCTCTCTCTCATTAAAAAAAAAAATTACAGGGCCAGAGAGATGGCTTAGCGGTTAAGCGCTTGCCTGTGAAGCCTAAGGACCCCAGTTTAGGGCTCAAGGCTCAATTTCCCAGTACCTACGTAAGCCAGATACAACAGATGGCGCATGTATCTGTCTCCTTCTCTGTCTGTCACTCTCAAATAAATAAATAAACAAAAAAAAAATTACAAAAAAAGTTTGAGGTTTACATGCTACATTGAGCCTGGTAATTCTTACTCCATCTCATACTCACACACACCACATATTCCTTTGCACGCACACACACTCCTCAGCCTTGCAGGTATGGCAGGAAGAAGATACCTTTTCGTAGAACATCAGTTTGCTCAGAATATTCTACATACGTAGGGATTTGCTCCACAACGTATAGAGTGCCTTTGCCTAGGCTGTGTCTCAGCTTCACTTTCTTCAAGTCCAGGACCATGTACTGATTGTTGTAGGTGCCTGAAACATTGGGAGAACACAAAGCGTGACGTGACTGAATAACTGGTTAATACCTCAACTGGTTAACCGCTCTAAAGCTAGCCGGGTGTGGTGGACATGCCTTTAATCTCAGCACTGGGAGGCAGAGGTAGGAGGATCTCTGAGCTCAAGGCCGTCCTGAGACTACATAGTGAATTCCAGGTTAGCCTGGGCTAGAGTGACACCCTACCTCGAAAAACCAAAAACAACAACAACAACAAAAACCTCTAAAGCTAAACATACGCGCATGCCTAAACATCATTCCTCAGAGCCACTTACCAGAATTGTACTTTGAAAAGATCTCCGCCCATTCTTGGCCTCCACTGGCCATCATGTTGGCCACACGGACTCTTTGCCAGGCCAGGAGAGTCTCAGGGACCACGAGCTGCAGCAGGGTCTTATTGTACACACTGTTTGTGGTCTGCAACAGTATCAAACCACTGCTAAGGATGTAAAAATCATCCAGAGACTCCAAAAACCCTACAGGAAGACAAAGAGTCAAGTCATCGCATGCATGCACAGCACACCGAACCTCTGCTCTCAGAAAAATATATATAGGTTTTTTTTTTTGAGGTAGGATCTCACTCTAGCCCAGGCTGACCTGGAATTCACTATGTAGTCTCAGGGTGGCCTTGAACTCATGGCAATCCTCCTACCTCTGCCTCCTGAGTGCTGGGATGAAAGGCGTGCACCACCATGCCCGGCAAAACAATATATATATTTTTTCTTTTGGTTTTTCGACGTGAGGTCTCACTCTAGCCCAGGCTGACCTGGAATTCACTCTGTATTTTCAGGGTGGCCTTGAACTCACAGCGATCCTCCTACCTCTGCCTCCCTAGTGCTGGGATTAAAGGTGTGCACCACCACGCCTGGCTCAGAACAATGTTTTAAAACATATTTTATTTATTTGAGAGAGAGAAGGAGACAGAGAGAGAGAGAAAATGGGTGTGCCAGGGCTTCCAGCCACTGCAAATGAACTCCAGATGTGTGCACCACCTTATGTATCTGGCTCATGTGGGTCCTGGAGAATTGAACCAGGATCCTTTGGCTTTGCAGGCAAACGCCTTAACTGCTAAGCCATCTCTCCAGCCCCCAAACAATATTTTTTAACTTTAATTTTATTTATTTGAGAAAGAGGGTGAGAAAGACAGACAGCAAAAGAGAGAGAGAGAGACAGAGACAGAGAGAGAATGAGTGTACCAGGGCTGCCAGCTGCTACAAACGAACTCCAGATGCATGCACCACCTTATGCATCTGGCTTACATGGGACCTGGAGAATTGAACCTGGGTCCTTTGGCTTCGTAGGCAAGTGCCTTAACCTCTAAGCCATCTCTCCAGCCCCAGTATTTTTTTGTAACTTTTTTTTTCAGTTTTTTAGTTTTTTGCGGTAGGGTCTCACTCTAGGCCAGGCTGACCTGGAATTCACTTAGTAGTCTCAGGGTAGCCTTGAACTCATGGCGATCCTCCTACCTTTGCCTCCTGAGTGCTGGGATTAAACGTGTGCGCCACCACGCCTGGTGTAACTTTTTTTTAATGTGTGTGTGTGTGTGTGTGTGTGTGTGTGTGTGTGTGTAAGAGAGAGAGAGATAGAGAATTGGTGCACCAGGGCCTTAAGCCACTGCAATCAAAGTGCAGACATGTGTGCCACCTTGTGTACATGTGTGACCTTACACACTTATGTCACCTTTGTGCATCTGGCTTATGTGGGACATGGAGAGTTGAACATGGGTTCTTAGGCTTCGCAGGCAAGTGCCTTAACCACTAAGCCATCTCTCCAGCCCTTGGTTATTTATTTATTTATTATTTGAGAGAGACAGAAAGAGACAGGAGAGAGAGAGAGAGAGAGCGAGCCAATGGGTGTGCCAAGGTCCTCAGCCATGGCAAACAAACTCCAGATGCACACACTACTTTGTGCATCTGGCTTACATGAGTCCTAGGGAATCAAACCTGGGTTCTTAAGCTTCGCAGGCAAGTGCCTTAACCATTAAGCCATCCCTCCAGCCTAGAATAGTGTTATGTACACAATGCATTTGGTGAAGTATCAGCTATGATTCTCCTTCATCGTGTACAGCCCATCCCAACTTTGGCTCACCTTGGTGGTAGCTACCCAGCTGTTACATAAAGAGGTGCTGATCAATCCCCACCCCTGGATTCTCTATTTAAACGGTTTGACTTAATGATTGGAGATGACAAATATGTACTCAACCAGGAAAAGTGTAAGTTTCCAAAATAATGAACAGAATGGATTTCTATTTTCCAGGTTTCTTTTTTTTTTTTTACTTTTTCTTTTTCTTCTTTCTTTTTTCAAAGTAGGATCTCACTCAGGCCCAGACTGACCTGGAATTAGCTTTCTAGTCTCAGGGTGGCCTCAAACTCATGGCGATCCTCCTACCTCTGCCTCCTAGTGCTGCCAAAGGAAGGGTAGGACTCCTTACAATGCACTCTTCCAGACACAAAATGGCCTGGATATCCATGACCTCACAGTGCCTGGCACTACCTACACAATACCAGTATAATAGGAGGAAAAGATGATGACATCAAAATAAGACTGATTGAGAGAAGGAGGGGATATGATAGAGAATGCAGTTGTAAAGGGGAAAGTTGGCGGGTGGAAGGAATTAGCATGGTTTATTGTCTATAATTATGGAAGTTTTCAATAATAAAAAATCTTTTTAAAATGAACACAGCTTTGCAAGTAGGCTATTGGGCTGGAGAGATGTCTCAGTGGTTAAGGTGCTTACCTACGATACCTAATGACCAGGGTTCGATTCCCTAGTACCCATGTAAAGTCAGATGCACAAAGTGGTGCATGCATCTGGAGTTCATTTGCAGGAGGCCCTGGCACACCCATTCTCTGCCTCTGCCTCTTTCTCTTTCTCTCCCTGCAAATAAATAAATAAATAAATAAATAAATAAAATATTAAAGTAAAAAAAAAAGAAACTAGGCTATTGATTCTGGGTCAATGCTTTTTTTAAATGTTGGAAGCAGATCTGGGGATCTGCAGTTAAGGTACTTGCTTGCAATGTCTGATGGCCCCGAGTTTGATTCCCCAGTATCGTCATTAAAACAAGATACACAAAGTGGTGCATATGTCTGAATTTTGTATGCAATGGTAAGAAGCCCTCATGCCCATAGTCTTTCTCTTTCTTCTCTCTCTCTCTCTCTCTCGTGTGCATGTGAGTACACAAATAAATAAAATATATTTTAAATGTTGAAAGCAGGCTGGAGAGATGGTTTAGCAGTTAAGGCACTTGCCTGCCTTAGGACCCAGGTTCGATTCCCCAGTACCCACGTAAAGCCAAATGTACAAAGTGGCAAAAGCATCTGGAGTTCGTTTCCAATGGCTAAAGGCTCTGGTGTACCCCATCTCTTTCTCTCTCTGCCTCTCTCTCACCGCTTGTAAATAAATAAAAATTAAAAAAATATTTCAGTGTTGAAAGCAAAACTGGAAAATCAGTTAAGCAAGAGTCTTGGTTAAGGGTCTGTTTTTGTGGCTTATACTGGGATGAGTGTGGAAAAGACAGGTCAGACACAGCTGTAACACTGACAAGATGCAGAGTTGTCAGGCACTGACAGCAGCAACTGGCAGTGCTCAGCCAGTGAGGGAGTTAGGAGGGACCAAAGTGATGAGCTCTCCAGTACATCCCTTCTGAATGGGAGGAAGCCTTTATGAAGGGCGAGTGAGCTAGCTTGCCCCTTCCTCCATGTAAGGACACAGTGAAAGGCGCCATCTATGAAAGGGCTTTACCAGACTGGAGTCGGCTGCGCCTCCGTCTTGGACTCCCAGCTGTGAACAATAAATTCTTATTGCTTATAAATTACCCAGTGGATGCTATTTTATTAAAACAGAGCAGTCTGAGATAGACTTCATTTTCTACCACTTTTTCCACCTTGATTGGTTATTTTTGCCATATTTGAGCATTATTTAAACTATTGTTTGTTTAATTTTTTATCTTCTGCATATGCATGTGTGTGCAGCATGTATGTGTATGTGGAGGCAGGAAGTTGAGTGTCTTTCTCAAAGCTCTCCTCTTTATTTTATTGAGTCAGGGTCTCTCATTTGAGCCCAGAGCTCTTCAATTCAGCTAGTTAGCCAGGTTACCTGGACCGGGCAATCCCCATTTTTGCCCCCACAGCCTAGAAGTACAGACAGCAGCTTACCCACCCAGCATTTATGTGGGTGCTGGGGTCTGAACTCTGGTCCTCATGTTTTCACTTCACTGACTAAGCTGTCTCCCCTAGCCTCGTACTCTTAAAAAAATTAAATATTAAAATACTTATTTATCTTATTTATTGAGAGAGAGAGGGAGAGAGAGCATGCATATTAGGGCCTTCAGCCATTGTAAATGAACTCCAGACACATGCTCCACCGTGTGCATCTGGCTTATGTGGGCTCTGGGGAATTGAACCTGAGTCCTTTGGTTTCTCAGGCAAATGCTTTAACCACATAGTTATCTCTCCAGCCCCCTCTTACTATTTTAATTAAAAGATAAAATTGTAGGGCTGGAAAGATGGCTCAGCAGTTAAGGCACTTGGCCTGCAAAGCCTAACAACCCAGGTTCAGTTCCCCAGTGCCCACATAAAGCCAGATGCACAAAGTGGTGCATATGCCTGGAGTTTTTTTTTTTATAGCAGCTAAAGGCCCTGGCATGCACATTCTCTCTCTGCTTCCAAATAAATAAAATAAAACCTTGTTAGCCGGGCATGGTGGCGCATGCCTTTAACCCCAGCACTTGGGAGGCAAAGGTAGAAGGATTGCTGTGTGTTCGAGGCCGCCCTGAGAGTGCATAGTGAATTCCAGGTCAGCCTGGGCTAGAGCAAGACCCTACCTTGAAAAAACCAAAAAAACCAAAAACAACAAAAACCCCAAAACAACAACAACAACAACAACAACAAAAAAACAGTTGTATGAATCTATAGGGTACAGCATATTTTCATAAATGTACAGACTGTGACTGGCTAAATCAAACTAACATTTGCATTACTTACTATTTTTCTTTATATTAATTCTCCTTTCAAACTTAAAATACTTACTCTAGACATTAATGCCTAAGGTATTACGAATTTAAGGTTTTTGTGTTTTCCTCTCAAAACAAATGAAAACAAATGCATTTATATTTGTGTATTAAAAAGTGCTTGTTTGTGCACCAGCTAAAATCACATCACCAGCACTATGAATGCAATATGGCACGTCTAATTTGGAGCCTGGAATTGGGGTTCCATAAAAAAGGTTACCTAAGCTAAAAGCTTGGGATCATGGCCATGTGTAGCAGCACACACTCACAACCCCAAGCCCTTGGGAAGTGAAGACAGCAAGATGAGGGGTACAAGGTCATTCTTGGCAACATAGTGAATTTGAGGCTAGCCTGGGCTACATGAAACCCTATCTTAAAAACAAACAAGAGCGCTGGAGACATGGCTTAGTAGTTAAGGTGCTTGCCTGACAAACCAAAGGATTTAGATTCAGTTCCCCAGTACCTACATAACGCCAGATGCACAAGGTGACATATGTGTTTGGAGTTCATTTGCAGTGGCTAGAGGCCCTGGTGTGCCATTTCTCTCTCTATCTGCCACTCTCTCTCTCAAATAAATAAATAAAATGTTGCCGGGTATGGTGGTGCATGCTTTTAATCCCAGCACTCGGGAGGCAGATGTAGGAGGATCGCTGTGAGTTCAAGGCCACCCTGAGACTACAGAGTGAATTCCAGATCAACCTGGGCTAGAGTGAGACCCTACCTCGAAAAACAAAACAAAACAAATAACAACAGCAGCAACAACAACAAAAACCCAAAAAACAAAGGCTTGGAGTGTGGATTAGGAGACGGCAGGCCTACATTTCAGCTCTGTGCACCGCCCCTAACAGACTTGACAACTCCCATTCTGCCTTTGATAACCTGGGACTACATGATGTCGTTCAGCTCAAACAATTTAAGATCAAGTTCCACATTTCTGAGCAGTAAAGTCACATGAAGTAGCCCACTAACTTGATGAGTTTCTCCACGGGCTGGGATTGGGTTGCACAGAGCTGTGTGTGCCTGGAGAAGGTCAAGTACTCCAGGTGGACAGGGCTTGGTGGCTCTCCTTGAATGAAAATCCTCTTTGGGAAGACGCAGTTTGGATAGAGACAGAATGCAGCGCTGTTTTCGGTGACTGCTCATTAATTTCTTAGGCTGGAGTCCTGCACGGTTCAGACTGTAAGATGGCGGCGCTTGGCATCCATATGCAAGGTCTGTAGTGGGAAAATCCTCGTAGGCTAGAATGCCGTTTATGGTGTGATAGTTAGCTGATTCACTCCTTGTAGCGGCCTCTGGACACTAGAGGGCAGGCGTTCTTCAACTCGCGCAGAAGAATGACTGACTAACAGTACTAAGGCTTGGGGAATATGTGTTCATGTTAGAGCAAGGATCTTTAATACAGAGACGAAGATGGAAAAAATATAGGCTGTCTAGAGTTCTGGTACCAAAAAAAGATGACTCGATTTGTGAAAACTAGCTGAGAAAGACAAGTCTCTCTCTCTCTCTCTCTCTCTCTCTCTCTCTCTCTCTCTGAGTTTAAGGATAATATAGAAAGAGCTTAGGAACCAAATCTCTCTCCTTCCTTCTTTCCTTCCTTCCTTCTTTCCTTCCTTCTTTCCTTCCTTCCTTCCTTCCTTCCTTCCTTCCTTCCTTCTTTTTTCTTTTCTTTCTTTCTTTCTTTCTTTCTTTCTTTCTTTCTTTCTTTCTTTCTTTCTCTCTCTCTCTCTTTCTCTTTCTTTCTTTCTTTCTTTCTTTCTTTCTTTCTTTCTTTCTTTCTTTCTCTCTCTCTCTTTCTTCCTCTCCTTCTCCTTCCTTCCTTCCTTCCTTCCTTCCTTCCTTCCTTCCTTCCTTCCTTCCTTCCTTCCTTCCTTCCTTCCTCCCTCCTCCCTCCCCTCCCTCCCTCCCTCCCCCTTCTTTCTTTCTTTCTTTCTTTCTTTCTTTCTTTCTTTCTTTCTTTCTTTCTTTCTTTTTTGAGGCAAGCCTAATAAACTGGCCTTTTTTTATGCAAGAGAGGGGTGGGGGGAGAGAAAAAGAGAGAATTGGCATCCCAGGGCCTCCAGCCACTGCAATCAAACTCCAGATGCGTGCGCCCCCTTGTGCTCATGTGTGCTCATGTGCTTGCATCACCGTGCATCCAGCTTACCTGGGACCTGACCTGGAGAGTTGAACCTGAGTCCTTAGGCTTTGCAGGTAAGCACCTTAACCACTAAGCCATCTCTCCAGCCCCCAATCATCCTTTAATCAAGTAAGTAATCACTGAGCTCACTCTTGCCTAATCCTGCAGTAGGAATATCCTCAGTAGAGGATTCTGACTCCAGCCCACCAGAAACAGGCAGGAGAGTTCACTGAGGTTCCAGACTCAAGCTCTTCCCTGACATCTAAGCAATCCACTGTGGCCCCACAAAGGAGTGACTGAGACTCTTAAAGGTTTTATGGAGTAAGTATAAAGAAGCCGGGTTTCAGGGATGGAAAGAGGGCTCAGTGGTAAAGGCACTTGCTTGCAAAGATTGATGGCCAGGTTCAATTCCCCAGTGTCCATGTAAGACCAGATGCACAAGGTGGCACATGCATTGGGAGTTCATTCGCAGAGGCAGGAGGCCCTGGCACACACACACTCATTCTTTCTCTCTCTCTCTCTCTCTCTCTCTGTTTCTTTGTCTCTTTCTTTCTCTCTCTCAAATAAATAAAATGTAAAAAGAAGCTGGGTTTGCATTTAATTGTATTTGTTTATCCACATTGAAATATTTTTTTCAAAAATAAATGATTTTAATTACCTTATTTTTTTTCTTTCTACCTCATACCATATAAGCTCCATCAAGGAAGAGATTTTTTTTGTGTTTTTTTTTTTTTTTTTTTTTTTTTGTTTTTCGAGGTAGGGTCTCATTCTGGTCCAGGCTGACCTGGAATTAACTATGTAGTCTCAGGGTGGCCTCGAACTCTTGGCGATCCTCCTACCTCTGCCTCCCGAGTGCTGGGATTAAAGGCGTGCGCCACCACGCCTGGCTAAGGAAGAGATTTTTTAAAAAATGTATTTGTTTATTAAAGAGAGATAAAATGGGCATGCTAGAGCCTCTAATCACTGCAAACAAACTCTAGATGCATGCACCATCACGTGCATCTGGCTTAAGTGGGTTCTGGAGAGTCAAACGTGGGTCCTTAGGCTTTGCAGGCAAGTGTCTTTGCTGCTAAGCCATCTCTCCAGCCGAAGGAAGAGATTTTTGTCTCATTGGCTGTTGCTTGTTCATTTCAGTCCTAAGAAAAAGTCTTGAAATTATTGTTCGAATGAAGAAAAAGGAGACAGTGGTGAACATTGTTTATGAAGCATCTTAACACGCCAGATACCTTGCCTTAGGAGGGTGGAGACTGTCATTTGACGCACACACACACACACACACACACACACACACACACACACGAGCTTAGATGAATCATTCAAGCCACTTAAAGCATGTCAGGAATAAATCTATGACTGACTGCACATGAGCCTTTTCTATTATGTGCACCTGATTGATGTGATGGGAACAGATCTGCAGTCATGCAGATTGTGACGGGGTTTATTCCCACGCATAATGAAAGAAGCCCATTGGAAACTATTAAGAAGGGCGAGGCATGAGGAGTTGTATGCTTAGACAGGGTGGAGCTGAGGGAGTCACTGAGGGACGACCAGTTAGTCAAGAAATGTATGGGAAATTCAGTGAGATCTCTGGAAGGATTTTTAAGGGATGAAGCTCTCTGAGCCAGGTGATGAGCGATGATTAAGACACGTGTGACCCGCAGTGGACGTCAGTGTTTTGGGACTATGCCAAAGGAGAGATGAGGCACGCAAAAAAGGGACCTAAGAAAACAGAAATTAAGTGCTGTAAAACCACTGGGGCTGGGCTTTTTAATCCTAGAATTTGGGAAGCAGAGGTAGGAGGATTGCCATAAACTTGAGGCCACCCTGAGATTACAGAGTGAGTTTCAGGTCAGCCTGGGCTAGAGTGAAACCCTACCTGGAAACAAACAAACAAACAAACAAACAAACAAACAAACAAACAAACAAACAAAAGAAAAACCCCTTTGGCATCTATGTTCTAGTTCTGCTCTCTTCTCTTTCTTCTTGGTTCAAGTCTTTCTAAGGAGAGGATGAGAACTTCAGTTTTTGCTCACTTATGGATTGTCTGTTTCCCACTTTCATGACAGAGTCTCTAAGATCAAAGAGGTTAGATGAAGTTAGTAAAAGTGATTATGTTGCATTAAAATATTCATGGCATCCATTTATTAAACAGATGACTTTATAACCTAGGAAAGTGGTCCTGTTCTGGTCTGTGCAGTGACTGAATGACTACTCCTGGGCTTGGAGCCCGTTCTTTCCTTCTCATGTGTAACTACTTCCAAGGACACGATTTCTAGTGACAGTAGTTCAAGCAAGGTTTTTACTTTCTAGACAACAAGAGCTGCAGGCCTGTCAAAGGAGAGTCTGAGCCTTGCATGCTAGAATCCTCTGGGGTGTTTATTTGAAATGTCCATGCCTGGGAAGAAGAGAGATGCATTTTCTTTGGGGAACACCATGGGATGTGCACTTTCAGGGCAGCAAATTCCTCTGGAAAATTTGAGGGGCATTTACATTTAAGAGGTGTGTGTGTGTGTGTGTGTGTGTGTGTGTGTGTGTGTGTGTGATGGGAGACAGGATACCAGATAGAATGTAAAGTAAGAACACATCCATGCTGGGTGAAGCCCACTCAGTACATTTTGGAGTCTCACTTAGATGTTAATTAATCTCAAAGCTTGAGCCTCCCCAGTGAAAAGCATTTTGAATGGGTTCCAGCTTTTGCTCCTACACAAGAGCTCCACCTGATGTGCCAGGAGGCCCTTCAGGTTCATGGCTCTTTCATTTTTCTAATTTGTTTGGGAGAGATAGATAAAGAGGTAAAGGGAGGGAGAGAGGGAAGGAGGGAGGAAGGGAAAGAGAGAGAGTGTGGGTACACTAGGGCCTCCAGCCACTGCAAACGAACTCCAGAAGCATGCACCACCTTGTGCATCTGGCTTATGTGGGTCCTGGGGAATTGAACATGAGTCCTTAGGCTTCACAGGCAAGTGTCTTAACTGCTAAGTCATCTCTCCAGCCCTCATGGCTCTTTTAATTGAACCTTTTATATTCAATGCAAGTGGAACCATTTCTGAAAAGAAATGGGAATTTATACTCAGATATATTGTGTATGAACTCTGTCCTTAACCAGTGAGTTGGGTAACCTTGACCTCTTTGTGTGATCTATCTATTTAGCTTATCTGAATCTACTTTGGTCTCTGAAAAAAAAATATACCCTTGTCGGGCTTTTGTGAATATTAAAGACATAATGTATATACCAATGTTTATCACAGTGTGGGTCACAGAACCAGGCACAGGTACATCTAAGAGAGTAAACAGCCAGGCGTGGTGGCGCATGCCTTTAATCCCAGCACTTGGGAGGCAGAGGTAGGAGGATCACCATGAGTTCGAGGCCACCCTGAGACTACATAGTGAATTCCCGGTCAGCCTGGGCTAGAGTGAGACACTACCTCAAAAAACAAAACAAAACAAAAGAGTAAACAAATACTAGAGGCTGTTTTTTTCTTTGCAGCTGAACAAAACTTCATTGTGGCCAGGCGTGGTGGTGTATGCCTTTAATCCCAGCACTTGGGAGGTAGAGATAGGAGGATCGCTGAGAGTTCAAGGCCACCCTGAGACTATATAGTGAATTCCAGGTCAGCCTGGACTAGAAAAACCAACAAAACAAAACAAAACAACAACAACAAAAAAGAGTGAGAGAGTGTATGGGTGTGCCAGGTCTTCTTGTCACTGCAAATAAACTCTAGATACATGTACTTCTTTGTGCATCTGTCTTACATGGGTACTGCGAAGTCAAACCCAGGCGGGCAGGCTTTGCAAGCAATTGCCTTTAACTGCTGAGCTATCTTCCCAGTTCTTATGTGGGCTTTATTTAATTTTACTATAATATATGAGCTACTATCTTTAAAAAATATACTTGTATTTTATTTAAGAGAGAGAATGGACACGCCGGGGCCTCCAGCCACTGCAAACGAACTCCAGATGCATGTGCTACCTTGTGCATCTGGCTTACGTGGGTCCTGGGGAATCGAACGTAGGTCCTCTGGCTTTGTAGGCAAGCACCTTAACCGCTAAGCCATCTCTCCAGCCCTGAGGTACTATCTTAAAGCAAAAATTGCATATGTTCAAGGTTTGCAACATGCTTTGGCAGACACATGCATAATGGCATGATTGTCACAGCCAAGGCAACACTATCATCTCCTCATGCAGTGCCTGTGTGGGCCTGGTGAGAACACGTAATTACTGGTAGTAACGGCAAACACACAATCCATGATAGTACACCACTGACTCAAGAATCCTTATTACCCCCACCCACATCATTACTGGCTTTAGGTCCCACCATGTTCCCTACAAAACTAACACCCTATTCCTATACCTCCCCAACACCATGGCACTTGTCCACCAAGCAAAGAAAAACAAGCCACTATGGCAGGAATCCCATGTGCCCGACCCCTTAATCAGCCAGTTTGTAATATCATGACTGCCTTAGCCTTGTACTTTCTGTTAAGAAACAACTGAATCCCATTGTTCTTCTCCTGTAAAAACACTGGAGGGAGGGAGGGAGAGCTGGAGAGATGGCTGAGTGGTTAAGGCACTTCCCTGCAAAACCAAAGGACCCAGGTTTGATTTCCCAAGACCTATGTAAGCCAGATGCACAAGGGGGCACATGCTTCTGGAGTTTGTTTGCAGTGGCTGAAGGCCCTGGCGTGCCCATTCTTTCCCTCTCCCTCTCTCTCTCTCTCTCTGTCTCTTTCTCTCTGAAATAAATAAATATGAAAACACTTGTGGGATAAAAATGCCTTTGGTGCTGGGTGTGGTAGCACACATCTATATTTTCAGCACTAAAAAGATGACAGTAGGAGGGTGGGGACAGTCTGGCTACATAGCAAATCCTTGTCTCAAAAAAAAAGCCTTATTTTTCCTTTTTTCACTTTCAATTGCTTTGTAAAGCTCTATATTGTCAACGTTATCTATATGTATATCTATTATTTATTTATTTTATTATTTATTTGAGAGAGAGAGAAAGAGACAGATAGAGAGAGAATAGATGTGTCAAGGCCTCCAGCCACTGCAGACAAACTCCAGACACATGTGCCACCTTGTGCATCTGGCTTACGTGGGTCCTGGGGAATCGAACCTGGGTCCTTAGACTTCACAGGCAAGCACCTTCACTGCTGAGCCATCTCTCCAGCCCATGTATATCTATTATTGAAGGCCGTGCATGCCAATGTGAACAGGTTCTTGAGTTTCACAGCAAGCTTCCCATGTCTTTCGCTAACCCTAGCTGTGGGATGTGGGCTATTCTGACTGCTGAAGAACTATATTCTTCACAGAAACTTCCAGCCAGGAGGGCAGCCTCTGAGCACTGTATTTCGTCTCAGAAAAGAGGCAGAGAGAGAGCATTTGACTGGCCGCAGTCCCCTGTTATCCTTAAAAGCCATCTGAAGGAACTTAAAGAAGCAAAGCCCACCCTAACTCAGACAGGACTGCCCCCACCCTACAATGCTAAAACAACTGAAACAAAGACGAAATCCAAGTGGTTTCAAAGGAAGGACTGGTCACGAGGACCGGAAAATATTCGCTTATAACCCTGCCTGGGATTCCTGAAGACAGAGTGAATACCACCAGGGGACCATACCAAAGGGGCACCCATTCTCTGACCAGGGAGACAAAGAGCTCAGTATAACCACTCAGAGATTGTTGTGCTACTGTTTTCCTGGAATCGAAGCCTTCCTTCAAGAAGGGAGAAGGGGGCTGGGGAGATGGCTCGGTGGGTAAAGGCGCTTGTTGCGAAGCCTGGCAAATGAGACTGGATTCCCCAGCACCGACATGAAGCGCAAAGTGGTGCGTGCACCTGGAGTTCATTTGCAGTGGCAAGAGGCCCTGGGTGGCCATTTTCTCTCCCCTTTATCTATCAAATAAATAAGTAAAAATATTAAAAAAAAAAAAAAAAAAAAAGGACTGGAGAGATGGCTTAGCACAAGGTGGTGTCTGTGTCTGGAGTTTGTGTACAGTGGCTGGATGCCCTGCTGTGCCCATTCTCTCCTTCCCCCTTCTCTCTCTCTCTCTCTCTTTTTCTCTCTCTCAAATAAAAAAATTTAAAGAAAAGGAAGAGAGCTGGGTGTGATGGCACACGCCTTTAATCCCAGCACTTGGGAGTCAGAGGTAGGAGGATCACTGTGAGTTTGAGGCCACCCTGAGACTACATAGCGAATTCCAGATCAGTCTGGGCTAGAGTAAGACCCTACCTTGAAAAACCACAAACAAACAAACAAACAAAAAAAAAAAACAGTGAAGAAAGGGGTCATAGGCTTTGGGAAGCTCATGAAACATACAAGACTCTCAAGTCATTTCCCTCCCCATATAGAAGCAATAAACTGTTGCTGTGGGGTGGGGGTAGGGGTGACTCTTCAGTGGAGCTGCCTACAAGTTGCACAGGGAACTCCAGCATAGCCTGCTTGAGAGTCACGTGTGCTCCTGTAAGTGACCCCAGTAAACTTCTTGGCTCACTAAGCTAGCCTTGGATGGACTTGTTTCTTTGGCCCGTCATGGGTGCCCTATCTGGGCTGAATAAAAGTTTGTTCATGTCTCCAGGAAAAGTCACACAATACAAGGCATCTCGGGGCAGAGCTGCCCTGACGGCGCGCGTGTGCACTCTTGTACGCTCGGTAAGTGTGCTCCCCTTGTCTTTGCTCTCCGCGTTGCCTGAGTGGGCTGTACACCTGCAACTGAGGGACAGTTCCAGCTAGCAGGCCGGCTTTGTTAAGAGTTTTGTTTTTCTAAATCTACAGTCCTGTGAAGAGTCAGGAGCATGTGGAAATACAGGTCTCCACATCCTGGACTGCTTGCTCCAGATAGTTTCCTTTCTGTTCTCTTACCCTGCTCCTCTTTGTTCATTTACATCCTCCACGTGTCTCCTCGAGGCTTTTGTGATGCCTCCTCTCAAAGACTTGCTTCCCTCCTTGTACCTCTGTGATTCACTGCCCATTGCACATGCCAACCTCTCACTCCTTTCCCCATCAAGCAGACAGAGCTCTCTATCTCTGGACCACTCCCCATCAAGCTGATGGGAGTTCTCCATCACTGGCCAGTGCCTAACAGTTGATACATTTTTGTAGCATATTCAGCATCCAGTGATAGTAGGATTCTCTGGGCTGTACTTATATGGCTCTCTTGACTATAATGCCAGGGTTCTCAGCCTACCCATGGAATCCTCTGGTCATTTAGCAAACCTTAGGACACACTAGATGTCACATGATTGGTGAAGTGCTATGCATGAGAGAACAGACAGAGGCCCTAGGGAGACACAGAGAGCAGGAAGTGTCTCAGACTTATTAAGTGTTCAGCAGGCATTTGTTGAAGTTAATTCAGATGCAGCTATTCACACGGACACATCATCCTCTCCTTGTTGACTCCATTAACTCACTTATGTCATTCTGCTTTTAAATAAAGTGATTCAAACTAGATTTCTTCAAGGAGCACTGGAAAAACCAGAATGAATACCAATTAACCCATTAACTCCAAATCACCTGTGTTTTATTTTGCAACAGTACTCAGGCGTCCCTCTGAATTGATTTACCTGGGTAACTGCTAAAAGAGAGCCGACTGCTGCTGGTGTCTTTGTCCTTGATGTTGAAGTCCCAGTGTTTATATATCCTGAGCATGGCTGCGTATGTGTACCAGCTTGAGTGAGAGAATAAGATGTTCTCAAACCCAGGGAGAACCTGTAGCCAAGAAGTACAGTTAATAGTTGAGGCAGGGGCTGGAGAGATGGCTTAGTGGAAAGATGCTTGCTGGCAAAGCCAACGGACCTCAGTTCAATTCCCCAGGACCCATGTAAGCCAGATGCACAAGGAGTTCATTTGCAGTGGCTGGAGGTCCTGGTGTGCCCATTCTCTCTCTCTTCCTCTGCTCAGTCTCTCTCTCTCTCTCTCTCTCAAATAAACAAGTAAAAATAAAATATTGAAAAAAATAGTTGAGGCAGACTTATGGCAACTGGCCATAATAGCACACCTAGAAGGTACACAGGGATTGTGTCAACTCAGGCAAATATTTATTGTTGTCTTTATTATTAGAAAACATGGCCAAGGAGCCCAACATGTATTGCAGCCTAGTCTCAAAGTCGCTGTGTTGCTGAGGATGACCTTAAGCTTCTGATCCTCCTGCTTCTACCTCCTGAGTGCTGGGATTACAGACCTGTGCTACCACAACTGGTTTATGTGGTGCTGGGATGAAAGGTAGGGCCTCAGGGGCACTAGGCAAGCACTCAACCAACTGAGCCACGTCTGCAGTCCTAGACTCCGTCCTTCATGCGTAAAATGGAAGAATCTGGAAGGTGAATGTAGCATAGGAGGAATGGTAGAAGAAACAAGTACATCACGTGTTTCCAATTCTTTCCAACAAAGTTACTTCCAGGGCTGGAGAGATGGCTTAGCGGTTAAGCCCTTACCTGTGATGCCTAAGGACCCTGGTTCGAGGCTCGATTCCCCAGGACCCACGAAAGCCAGATGCACAAAGTGGTACATGCATCTGGAGGCCCTGGTGCATCCATTCTCTCTCTCTCTCTCTCTCTCTGCCTCTTTCTCTCTCTGTTGCTATCAAATAAATAAAAATAAACAAAAAAATTTAATCCAGATCACTTAAAAAAAAAGTTACTTCCAGTTCTTGATTTCTACCAAAATGCTTGCTATACATATAAGATGACACATCAAACAAACAAAAAAAAAAAAGCCTGTGTGAAGGGCCTGGTGCTATTGTGAGATGGGGCTCAGCACCTGGGTTGGGTGCCAGGACCAGATGCCATTGAATGGTGGCTGTCTGGGAATCTGAGGAAGATCCATGAGGGCTGAGAAAATGGAAGAGAACCAGAATCCATTGATGAGAAAAGAAGCTGGCCAACTGCCCACCATGATATGTGCCACCTGTATCATATCTATCTGTCAGGGCCCAGGAGAAACTACAGAAGAAGTAGAGCAAGTGACACAGAGAGAATTGCCATGCCAGGGCCTCAGCCACTGCAATTGAACTCCAGACACTTGTACCACCTAGTGGGCATGTGTGACTTTGCACTTGCCTCACCTTTGTGTATGTGGCTTATGTGGGAACTGGAGAGTTGAGCATGGGTCCTTAGGCTTTGCAGGCAAGTACCTTAACTGCTAAGCCATCTCTCCAGCCCATAAATACTGCTCTTACTGCTAGCCTGACAACTAGCTCCAGGGCAATGGTGACAGACACAGTGATGAATCAAAACCCATCAAAGCAGAAAGCCAGAGGCTACAGACAATGCAACACTAAATCAGACCAACTGGTCTGTCCTGGCTCAGGGAACCTTGTGGAAGAGGGGGCAGAAAGACTGTAGGAGCTACAGAGTGGGCAGGAGTACCCAGAGGCATGGTTCCTTCACTACCCTCACAGAGACTGAGGCCTTCATGACCCCACAGTGAATCCCATAAACCCAGTGAGGAGGCCCCAGAGTAATGGGAGCAGGGTGAGGGGATAAAAAAGTAAAACCTTTTATTATATATGTAATAAATTAAAAAAAAAAATCTATGTGGGGTTGGTTGTGGTGGCACACACCTTTAATCCCAACCCTCAGGAGGCAGAGGTAGGAAGATCACTATGAGTTCGAGGCCAGCCTGAGGTTACCTAGTGAATTCCAGGTTAGCCTGGGCTAGAGCAAGACCCTACCTCAAAAAACCAAAACTAAAAAGTGGGCCTATGTGGACAGGAGAAAGAGAGGAGCAGCTGCGTCTTACCTTAATAAGAGCAGAGCAATGTCCCATGTCCCATCTCTTGAAGACCTTCATGCTGGTGTCCTTTGTGGACACTAAGGCGGGAATGAGGTCCAGCAGATCTCCGACAGCGTTCAGGAACTGAATCTGGAACATACTCATGGGCTGGGAAAGGACACACACTGCACTTAGCATCGGTTTGTGACACATGCCACTTTCTAGTTTCCCTCTTGTTGAGGGACCATTAAATGAACAAAAGCGTGGTGGTGGAGGGTCTGTAATGTGACACATGTACCAAATATTCCTGTAATTTACAAAATCATATGCTGACTTTATAATTTAGAAAAGATGTCAGCATGCTTTTAATATGGATGGGTTTGGAAAGTGGTTCTTAGAGAACAGAATGGCTCTGTTTGCCTAGCTCTATAGCAAGGCTTCTCATCCTCGGTATTATTTGTGTTTTAGCCCAGATTATTTATTTATTTACAAGGAGAGATAGAAGAGAGACGCCCGGGCTTCCAGCCACTGCAAACCAACTCCAGACGCATGTGGCACACTGCACCTGCCTTCACATGAGTACTGGGGAATGGAACCTGGGTTGTTAGGCTTTGCAGGCAAATGTCTTAACTGCTGAGCCAGCTCTCTAGCTTTGATCCAGATAATTCCTTCTTTTGTGAGGGGCCTTGAATGTCAGAGGGTGAGCGGCTTCCAACCTCTACATATCAAAGCACTGCTTTGTGTTGACAATCAAACCGTGTCAATCAAAAAAAAAAAAAAGAAAGAAAGAAAGAAAGAAAGAAAGAAAGAAAGAAAGAAAAAGAAAAAGAAAGACACTGGAAAAAAGGAGCCGGGCATGGTGGCCCATTCCTTTAATCCCAGCAGTCAGGAGGCAAAGGTAGGAGGATCCTATGAATTCGAGGCCACCCTGAGAATACAGAGTGACTTCCAGGTCAGCCTGGCTAGAGTGAGAGCCTACCTCGAAAAACCAAAAAAACAAAACAAAACAAAACAAAACCAAAAGACCATGTCTTCTCCCTAGTGGGGAATCATCCCAGCTCAAACTTTTTTTTTGAGGCAAGCCCAACAGACTGGCTTTTTTTTTTTTTTTTTTTTTTTTTTGAGAGAGTGAGAGAGAGGAGAGAATCAGCATGCCAGGGCCTCAGCCATCACGATCGAACTCCAGATGCGTATGCCACCTTGTGCACATGTGCGACCTTGTGAACTTGTGTCACCTTGTGCATCTGGCTTATGTGGGATCTGAAGAGTCAAACATGGGTCTTAGGCTTTGCAGGCAAGCGCCTCAGCTGCTGAGCCGTCTCTCCAGCCCCCAGCTCAAACTTTTTACAGCAAATATTTCAACTCAGATGCTTCTGATGTTTGTCAATTATTTATTCATTTATCTGCACATAAGTGTGAGTGTGTGTGTCTATAGGCATGGCAGAGTGTCTTCTGCTGCAAATGAACACCATGCACTTGTGTCACTTTTTGCATCTGGCCTATGGGGGAATTGAACCCAGGACTGGTAGGCTTTGCAAGAAAGTGCTTATAGCCTCCAAGCCATCTCCCCAGTCCCTTTTGATCTTGATTATGACTTTACTATAGAACAAGCTAACGGAATAGCATAGTGAAGCGACTGCCATTGAAGAGAAATCTTACACTTGAACATGAGTTTTTATGCCAACTTGGAGAGCACTGCTCCAGCAACCCGTGGGCGTAGCACCAGTAGTAGCACGGGTAGCACGCATCTGTGAGCAAGTTTGTCCTTTAGCAGAGGTGGAGGGGAGACACATGCAAATGCCATTTTAACAACAAAGCAAAAATCCCATTGGGTGTGAGGACACCTGCCTGTAACCGCATCACTCAGGAGGCTGAAGCAAAAGAATTGCAAGTTCAAGGGTAGCCTGAGACACACAGCAGGGCTTTGTTTCCAAAGGAAAATCCTCAACTTGATCATTGGTGTAATTACGCTCTTGGTTTGCTTTGGGGGTTAGTAATAATTTACTACTCAAGACTTAAGAGGTTGTGAGAGGGTCTCTCGTAGTGAATCCTTCCCCTGGGTCTTTGCTCTGGTCTCATTCTATCTCTAGTTTACCAATTTAAAAGTTTTAAAACTTCAGTTGCATGTGTTTGTGTGCGCACACATGCATGTGCACGCATGGGCACACTGAGGCATCTTGCAGCTGTAAATCAACACCACACGTTTACTCCATCTTTTGCAATTGACTTATGTGGGTTGCTTGGGAACTGAACTCAGGCCAGCAGGCTTTGCAAGGAAACACCCTTAACTATGAGCCTTTTCCCCAGCCCCTAGTCTATCAATTACTTTTACTGGTTTCTTGTGTATATCTTATGGTCTTTAAAATATCATATTATAAAAACAGAAATTAAGAGTCCGTTTTATGCACTGCTATTCACCTCAACTTTTTCCCCTCTTACCATCGGTGCCTTTTCATATTAGAGATGAGAATCTCATTTTTCAATATTTTATTTATTTATTTGAGTGAGAAAGACAGAGAGAGAGAGAGAGAATGGGTGCACCAAGGCCTCCAGCCACTGCAAATGAACTCCAGATGCATGTGTCACCTTGTGCATCTGGCTTTATGTGGGTACTAGGGAATCGAACTTGGGTCCTTAGGCTTTGAAGACAAGTGCTTTAACAGCTGAGTCATCTCTCCAACCTAAAAACCTCTTTTTTTCTCCACAACATTCAAATGGCATTGTATTTCAGTTGCATTGATTTACTGATGGGCTTTCACAGGGGTAGGGGTCCTGCTATTATAAATATTGCTACAATGATAATCTTGAAAGCATTGGCAGTTAGGAGTGGAATACATTCCCAGAAGAAATTCACACCCTTCCAGTCTCAACAACATACTATTTCATTCATTTCTAATCTCTTAAGTGAAAACATTATCCTATTGTAATTTATATTTGTATTTCCTTTAAAAATTTTTTAAAATTATTTTTTAATTTATTTTTGGAGACAGAGACAGAGAGAGATAGACAGAGAGGGAGAGGGAGAAAGAGAATGGGCGCGCCAGCAGTGTCTCAGCTGCTGTGAACGAAATCCAGATGTGTGCGCCCCCTTGTGGGCAAGTGCGGCATTGCGCCCTTGCATCACTTTACATCTGGCTAAACGTGGGACCTGGAGATTGGAACCGCTGGACATTGGAACCAGCGTTCTTAGGCTTAGCAGGCAGGCGCCTTAGCCGCTAAGCCATCTCTCCAGCTCTCCCCCCTTTTTTTGAGATAGGGTCTCACTGTAGCCCAGGCTGCCCTGGAATTCACAATTCACAATGGAGTCTCAGGGTGGCCTTGAACTCATGATGATCCTCCTACCTTTGCCTCCCGAATGCGTGCGCCACCACACCTGGCTTTGTATTTTGTTTTGACATGTAAAATGTTAGTTTGTCCAGTTAGTTAAAACGTCAGTACTGGGCTGGAGAGATGGCTCAGCAGTTAAGGCACTTGCCTATAAAGTCTAAGAACCCAGGTTTGATTCCCTGGTACCCGTATAAACCACATGCATTTGGAGTTTGCTGCTTCTGGAGGCCCTGGCACACCCATTCTTTCTCTGTGTGTCTCTTCTCTCTATCTTTCTCTGCTTGCAAATGAATAAATAAAAATATTTTTGTAGGGGCTGGAGAGATGGCTTAGCAGTTTAGCACTTGCCTGTGAAGCCTAAGGACCCCGGTTCGAGGCTCAATTTCCCAGAACCCACGTAAGCCAGATGCACAAAGTGGCTCATGCATCTGGAGTTTATTTGCAGTGGCTGGAGACCCTGGTGCCCCCATCTCTCTCTCTCTCTCTCTCTCTCTCTCTCTCCCCTTTTCTCTCCCTGTCTGTTGCTCTCAAATAAATAAATAAAAATAAACAAAAAAATTTGTAACCAGAACATTTATTATGAAAAATATGGAACGTGTCACAAATTTGCAAGTCACCCTTGCCCAGGGGCTATGCTAATCTCTATATCATTCCAATTTTATATATACTACCAAAATGAGTACATAAAAATATTTTTTCAAAAAGCCAGTCCAGGGCCTGGAGAGATGGCTTAGTGGTTAAGCGCTTGCCTGTGAAGCCTAAGGACCCCAGTTCGAGGCTCGATTTCCCCAGGACCCACATAAGCCAGATGCACAAGGTGGTGCATGCATCTGGAGTTTGTTTACAGTGGCTGGAGGCCCTCTCACGCCCATTCTCTATCTGCCTCTTTCTCTGTCTGTCTGTCGCTCTCAAACAAATAAAAAAAAAAAAAAACATTTTAAAAAAGCCAGTTCAGAGCTGGGCGTGGTGGTGCTCGCCTTTAATCCCAGCACTCTGGAAGCAGAGGTAGGAGGATCGCCATGAGTTCGAGGCCACCCTGAGACTATGTAGTTAATTCCAGGTCAGCCTGGACCAGAATGAAACCCTACCTTGAAACCCCCACCCCTCAAAAAAAAGCCAGTCCATTTATTTAATTTTTTTTTTCAGGTAGGGTTTCACTCTAGCCCAGGCTGATGTGGAACTTACTCTGTAGTCCCAGGCTGGCCTTGAACTCACAATGATCTTCCTACCTCTGCCTCCTGAGTGAGTGCTGGAATTAAAGGTGTGTACCACCACGCCCAGTAAAGCCAGTGCATTTAAAGTTTACTCCTCCTACTGCAGTGCTACAAAGCTGAAAAACAACTCAGAAACAAGTTATTTTATTTTGCACTGAACGTTTCGTGTGTGTGTGTGTGTGTGTGTGTGTGTGTGTGTGTGTGATTTTTTTTTTTTTGGAGACAAGATCTTACTATGAGCTCAGGTTTTTCTGAAACTATATACCCCAGGTTGGCCATGAACTCATGATCTCCCTGCCTCTGTCTCCTGAGTGCTGAGATTACATGTACCACCACATCTAGCCAGTTTGTCATTTAATGTTTTTTTTTTCAGTATTTGCTCCATGTGGTAGTTTGAATAAATGGCCCCCCAGTATATTCAGTGTTTTATTAGTTTATAGTTTGCATTTGCAGCCACCTTGCTGGAGGCAGCGTCACTGGGCGGATCTTAAGGAGTGGTGGTGGGTTTAGGATTCCATTGTAAAGATATGCAAAGTGTGCCCAGTTGGAGTTCCTGAGGTGTGCTGTGACTTTTGGCTGTGGCTTGGCTCTCTTTGTTTGTTCCTGTGAAGGCAGGCAAGCTTCTTCTGCCATTATGGAACTTCCCCTGGATCTGTAAGCTTCAATAAATAATATCCCTTCCTCCATAACTGTGCCTGGTCTGGAAGTTCATCTCAGTGAACCTGAAGCTGTCTGCTACACTCCGAATAAATTCCTGAAGCTGTCTGCCACACTCCGTATAAATTCTGAGCGGTTTCTTGCAAGCGCTACCTTTGTCTTTTCTACTGCAGTCCTCTTCAGTGCTCCGACATACAGCCCGTCCATCTGTGCCATGACGTAGCCTGTGTGTCTCCAGAACGGGTCATCCCTGTATTCTTTGATGTTTTTCCGAGTCCACTGATCTTGCTTTCTGGAAGAGAATTAGATTGCACTACAGGTTTCAATGTGGCTCATCCAAAGAGAACTTTAACTGAAATAGAAGACTTCTCAGAAAGCATTCATAAGCATCCTTAGAACTGGGTGTGGTGGTGTGTGCCTTAATTTCTGTGCTTGAGAGGCTATTGGGAGGTGCTCTTGCAGGTAAGGCTGGCCTAGGCTACATAGCAAGAAGCTATACTCTTGTCCCTCCAAATTAGAGTTTAGATATTAGCCAATGCTCAGCTAGGGTTAGCTGCCAGGTCCAGGGGGCAGAAGCACCATCTTCTGATGGTGTCTTCCACAACCTGATCTGTGAAAGAGGACATGTTTGAGCACCCCGTTTCCATGCGACCATAAGGACATCTCTGCCCATGAGATAGGAAAAGAATTGGACAAAGAAGTGATTGCTGTTTGAAATGACACGCTGAGGCCTGGTGGTCCTTAGCGAGCAGAAGGGGAAAGCTTATACGTACTTCATGAAGTCTTGCACTTTATCCATGACAGAGGAGCTCTTGATCAGCTGCGGGTAGAGGTTTGTGAAGTGGTCATACATGTGTCTGAAATGACATGTGACACTTCTTACATCATCACAATAACTTACATAATCTTTTTTTTTTGTTTTGTTTTTCTTGTTTTTTCGAGGTAGGGTCTCACTCTGGCTCAGGCTGATCTGGAATTCACTATGTAGTCTCAGGGTGGCCTCAAACTCTCAGCGATCCTCCTCCTACCTCTGCCTCCCGAGTGCTGGGATTAAAGGCGTGCACCACCACGCCCGGCTAATTTACATAATCTTTTAGCTAACTGGAATGTCCCCTATTATAAACCTCTACATCACTTTAAAATTTTTAAATAAATCAGCCCAATGTGATGGCACATGCCTTTAATCCCAGCACTCCAGAAGTAGAGGTAGGAGGATCACCATGAGTTCAAGGCCACCCAGAGACTATATAGAAAATTCCACATCAGCCTGGGATAGAGTGAGACTCTACCTCAAAAAAACCAAACAAAAAAAATTAAATAAGTCAAATGTACAATTAAAAATGAAGATGTGGGCTGGAAAGATGTCTTAGTGGCTAAGGTGCTTGCCTGTGAAACCTAAGGACCCAGGTTCAACTCCTTGTAACCCACATAAGCCAGGTGCCCAAAATGACACATGTGCACAAGGTCATGCATGTGCACAAGGTGGCACACAATGTGGTGCATGTGTCTGGAGTCAGAATGCAGTAGCTAGAGACCCTGGTGTGCCAATTCTCTCTCTCTCTTCTACTCTCTCTCATAAAATAATAAAAAAAAAAGATGTATTTCCAACACAGAATATAATACCCAAGTTTCTACCACCTAACTTTAAGAAAAAAAAACAATATATTTTGCCATATTTTCCAAGCATATTACAAAATCCCAAACTATATATAGACCCTGTTTCAAAACACACAAAAGGGGCTGGGCAGATGGCTCAGTGGTTAAGTCACTTGCCTGCAAAGTCTAATAACCAGAGTTCAATTTCCCAGTACTCACATGCATCCAGCTGCACAAAGTGGTGCATGCATGTGGAGTTCGTTTGCAGTGGCTAGAGGCCCTGGTGTGTCTACTCTCTGTCTCTTTCTGCTGGGCATGGTGATGCACGTCTTTAATCCCAGCACTTGAGAGTCTGAGTTAAGAGGATCATTGTGAGTTCTAGGCCTGCCTGAGACTACATAGTGAATTCCACGTCAGCCTGGGCTAAAGCAGGACCCTACCTCGAAAAAGAAAAAAGGTAGAAAGAAAGAAGTTTAAAAAACTTTAAATGTCACATATAATAAATACTTTTAATTTTTGAAAATAATTCATTTAAATTTATTGTAATGTTAATACTCTTGGACTTATATCTGTACTCTTTTCTGCTTTCCATTTTTTACAATTTTTTTGCTTCCTCAGGTTTTCTTTGTTTAAATAATACTTTTGTCATCTGTTTGTTTCTGCTTCAAAACTATAAAATAAATTGCTATTTTTAAATCTTATTTTATTATTTATTTATTTATTTGAGAGAGACACAGAGAAAGAGGCAGGTAGATAGAGAATGGGTGTGCCAGGGCTTCCAGCCACTACAAATAAACTCCAGACGCATGCGCCACCTTGTGCATCTGGCTTACGTGGGTCCTGGGGACTCAAACCTGGTTACTTTGGCTCTGCAGCCAAGTACCTTAACCGTTGAGCCACCTCCCAGCCCTTATTTTATTTGCAAGTAGAGAGAGAAAAAATGGGTGTGTCAAGGCCTCCAGCCACTGCAAATGAACTCCAGATGTATGTCACACCTTCTGCATCTGGCTTTATGTGGGTCCTGAGGAATCAAACCTGGGTCCTTTGGCTTTGTAGGAAAGAATCTTAACCACTAAGCCATCTCTCCAGCCTAAATTTCTATTTTTTTTTTAGTGATCATTTAAAAAACATAACTGGGTATCTTTGTCAATCACTCTCCATCGTATTTTTAAAAAAATTTTTAAAATTTATTTTTGGAGAGAGACACAGAGAGAGAGAGAGGGGAGACAGAGAATGGGCACGCCAGCAGTCTCTCAGCTGCTGTGAATGAAATCCAGATGTGTGCTCCCCCTTGTGGTCAAGTGTGGCATTGCGCCCTTGAGTCACTGCATCTGGCTAAATGTGGGGACCTGGAGATTGGAACCGAGTTCTTAGGCTTAGCAGGCAGGCGCCTTAACCGCTAAGCCATCTCTCCAGCCTGCCATCGTATTTTTTGAGACAGTGTCTCTCACTGAACCAGGTGCTTGAGGATTCAGCCAAACCTGCTAGCCAGCAAGCCTCAAGGTGCCCAGTCCTTACTTCCTCAGTGCTAGGATTACCTGCATAGTACTATTATGTGAGCGCTGGGGACCCAACTCAGGTCCTCATGCTTGTTTAGCAAGTACTTTACCAACTGAGCCAACTCCCCAGCCCTTATACATATTTTTATTTTTAGAATATTTTTATTTATTTGAGAGGCATGGGGAAACAGCAAAGAAGATAACAGGAGAGGCAAGGAGAGGAGAGGAGAGGAGAGGAGAGAGAAGGGAGGGGAGGGGAGGGGTTATGCCAGGGTCTTGCCACTGCAAACAAACTCCAGGTGCATGCATCACTTTGTGGTGTGACTTTATATGAGTATTGGGGAATTGAACATAGACCATGGACCATCAAACTTGGCAGGAAAGTGCCTTTAACCACGGAGCCATCTCCCAGGCTCCCTTTATGTATATTTTTAAAATTGATGGGCATGGAGGCACATGCCTTTAATCCCAGCACTTGGGAGGCAGAGGTTGGAGGATCGCCATGAGTTCAAGGCCACCCTGAGGCTACATAGTGAATTCCAGGTCAGCCTGGGATAGAGTGAGACCTACCTCAAAAAACAACAAAAAAGCCTTTTATATATCTTTTTTTTTTTTTTTTTTTTTTTTTTGCCTTTTTGAGGTAGGGTTTCACTCTAGTCCAGACTGACCTGGAATTCACTATGTAGCCTCAGGGTGGCCTTGAACTCATGGCGATCCTCCAACCTCTGCCTCCCAAGTGCTGGGATTAAAGGCGTGCACCACCGCGCCCGGCTTATATATCTTTTGTGTATTTTTATGCCATCATACCTCTCCTATTACCAAGTTAGCCAGTTTTCCCTTTCTGACTCTACAAATGATGGCGCACATGGGAAGAGAGCTAGACAGGGAGTGGGTGACAAGACAGGGAACTTGGGAAGTAAAGTGCTGTAGTCCAGAGCTTAACTGTCCCCCAGGCCCGGGTGTGAAAGGCCCAGCCCAAGCCTGAGAGTCTCCAGGGGGATGATGGCACTTTTAGGAGACAGAACCCAGAGAGAGGACGTTCGGTCGCTGGGGGCTTACCCTTGGTTACCCTTGGTTACCTTGGTTACCAAGACCCTTCCCCTTCCTAGTGCTCTGTTTGCTTCTCAGCTGTTAGGGTTTAAATGTGAAATGTCCCCAACAGGCTCATGTTTGGACAGTCGATCCCCCAGCTGGTGGCACTGTTCTGGAAGGTTGTAGAACCTTTTAGACAGGGAACCCATTGGGAATGGGGCTAGAGGGTACGTTGCCCTCCCTGTTTTCCCCCAAATCATCTGCTTCCTGACCGCTGGCATGATGGCTAACCAGATGCCTCACGGCCCGAGCTCCTTCCGCCACCATGTGTTTTCCACCGCCATGGACTGACTGTCCCTGCAAACCACGGGACAAAATGAAGTCTTTTTCTTTTAAGCAGCTTGTTGCACATTTGCTGTCTCAACAAGAATTAATAACGTCGGCTTCCTCTGCCACATGCTTCCACCACCACACGCTCAAGTGATTAAGGACTGAGGTCTGAAACCCCGAGCCAAAGTAAACCTTTCTCTGTTGTAAGCTGATTGTCTCAGGTATTTATTGTCAAGCGGTGGAGATGACTAACTTAGAACCTGAGGCAAGGTTGATGGTGTGAGTTAACTGCTCCGGGCAACAACCTCACCGTTTCCTATTCCAAGATGCTCATACACACCTCAGTGAATTTTGGAAAGTGGCCAAATGTTGTGTGTGGCTTAGGATAAAATGAATGCGTAGACACTCAAGTCCCATGGACCCGCTGGAGGCATGAGTAGGGCAACCTCAGGTGGCAATGATTATACAGCCAGAGCTCAGGGTAACCAGGGAAGTCTTATCAAGTGTCAGATGAGAAAATTCCCAAGCCAAAGAATAAATAAGTTCTATTTTGGTAGATGCCAGAAAAGAAAAAGCACTGATTAAACATCTCCCTCCCTACAGTAAGATTGACCCATTCTGGGGAAAACTAGCTGGAGAGTAAGTGGAAAGTTCTGAATCAACTTTGTCTAAATGATACCATGTTTATGTTATATAGAAATGACTATTCTTTTTTTTAAATCTTTTTTTTGAGGTAGGGTCTCACTCTAGCTGAGGCTGACCTAATTCACTATGTAGTCTCAGGGTGGCCTCGAACTCACAGCGATCCTCCTACCTCTGCCTCCCAAGTGCTGGGATTACAGGTGTGCACCACCACACCCGGCTTCAGAAATGAGTACGCTAAGGCCTTCTGAAACCAGGAGGGATGGCTCTTAGAATTAAAATGAGTTATATAAAAATAGTTGTGTTTCTTGGAAAAAATAATTATGGGGTTTTGACATTCAGCACACCCTCAAATAAGGAAGCAAACAAAAAATCATTTATATGTATTTTTACCCTCAGCATCCATACCTTAACCTTGTCTGGCTCCATCCAGAGTTTAGTCTATGTCAAAATAGGGCAGTGATTCTCAACTAGACATACTTTTGTGGATTTTTCCCTCCAGGGAGCATTTCTGGAGACAATTTTGGTGTCACGCTGAGTGTGGGAAGATATGTAGATGGTGTCTACCAGGTAGACGTCAAGAGTACTTTACCATACAACCCCATAACAAAAAGTCACCCAACCCCAAATGTCCACACTGCAAACAGGTAGCAATCCTAAAACAGAAATGGTAATCTTTTAAAAAACTATTTAAAATTATTTATTTATTTATTTATTCATTTGAGAGAGCAAGAGAGGGAGGCAGTGAGAGAGAATGGGCATGTCAGGACCTACAGCCACTGCAAACAAACTCCAGATGCAAGTGCCACCTTGGGCATCTGGCTTACGTGGGTCCTGGGGAATCGAACCTGGGTCCTTAGGCTTCCCAGGAAAGCACCTTAACTGCTAAGCCACCTCTCTAGCCCATCTTTATTTATTTATTTTGGTTTTTTGAGGTAGGGTCTCATTCTAGCCCAGGCTGACCTGGAACTCACTATGTACTCTGTGGTAGTTTGAATATATGGCCCCCAATATATTCAGTGTTTTATTAGTTTATAATTTGCATCTGCAGCCACCTTGCTGGAGGCAATGTCATTGGGCGGATCTTAAGGTGTGATGGTGGTTTGAGATTCCATTGTAAAGTTATGCAAAGTGTGCCTAATGGGGGTTCCTGAAGTGTGCTGTGCTATGAGACTGGTGGCTTTTCTCTCTCTGCTTGGTCCTGTGAAGACAGGCCAGCTTCTTCTGCCATTATGGAACTTCCCCTGGATCTGTAAGCTTCAATAAATAATATCCCTTCCTCCATAATTGTGCCTGGTCTGGACGTTCATCTCAGCAAACCTGAAGCTGTCTGCTGCATACTCTCAGGGTGGCCTTGAACTCATGACAATCTTCCTACTTCTGCGTCCCCAGTGCTGGGATTAAAGGCGTGTGCCACCATGCCCGGCTTTCATCTTTTTTTTTTTTTTTTTAAGAGAGAGGAAGGGAAGGAGAGAAGAAGAGAAAGGGAGGGAAGGAGAATGGGCACACCAGGGCCTCTAACCACTGCAAATGAACTCCAGATGCATGTGCCACCATGTGCTTCTGGCTTACGTGGGATCTGGAGAATCGAACCTGGGTCCTTAGGCTTTGCAGGCAAGTGACTTAACCAGTAAGCCATTTCTCCAGCCCAAGAAATCTTGACTTGGTGGCTGCTAAGGATGGTGGCATAACAGTAGTCAGGACAGATGGAAACAGGAAGGGAACTCTGCTAGAGTTTCTAAAGTCTTTTCATATATATACAAGAGAATGGGCGTGCCAGGGCCTAGTGCCATTGCAAACAAACTCCACACACATGTGCTGCTTTGTGTGTCTGGCTTTGAGTGGGTACCGGGGAATTGAACCCAGGCCTTCCAGGCTTTGCAAGCAAATGCCTTTGACCACAGAGCCATCTCCCCCACCTAAGCCTTCTTTTTTTGTGGAGACGGGATGTTTTGATTGTGACATCAGAGCAGGGGAAGCATCAGGCAGGCAAGCAGAGGAGTGGTCCACTCACTCCTAGTCAGGGGCTCTGAGGAGCACAGGCCCCTCGGTACATTCTGGTCAGACCCCTGGCCTGGGGCCCTGTGTTTTTAGAGTGTAACGTTGAAGAACACAGACTTTGAATTCTGAGTTCAAAGCCTGACTACATTAATTAGAGCTAGAGACCACAGGTAAGATCCTGCCTTCTCCAACACTTGTGAATCTCATCACAGACGTGTTGAGAGGGGTACAGTTAGGGTGAGTGGACCCCTGAAAGTAAACAAGGCAGGAAAGTCTGCACTCACTCGAAATCAAAGATGATCTGACATCTCATGTTTTGCCTGGTTCCCTAGACCTGTTTCTCCACAAACAACCAGGACCCCTCCTGGGAGGGAGGGCTTTCCTAGGATTTAAACATTGTGGTTGCCCTGCTTGGTGGCGCACGCCTTTAATCCCAGCACTCAGGAGGCAGAGGTAGGAGGATCACTGTGAGTTTGAGGCCATCCTGAGACTACAGGGTGAATTCCAGGTCAGTCTGGGCTAGAGTGAGACGCTACCTTGAAAAACAAAACCAACCAAACAAACAAACAAACAAACAAACAACAAAACCATTGTGGTTGATCAAGTTCAGTCCCTGGAACTGGAACTTGGTGTCAGAGCTAGCCTCTTCCTGAGACAGCCCCTAGCCCTAACCAACCTGCTGTCCCTCTGGTTCAGTCGAGCAGGAAGACAGCCCACCACCCTAAGGTTATAAATACCTTTGCAAGGGGAAGGCCGCCCTCTAATCACTTGGAACTTCCAGCTGTGGGTGAGTTTTTCCCTGGGCTGGGCCTGGGCTGGCTTGGCCCAGGCTCAGGCTCAGGCTCAGGCTCAGGCGGGAGGGGCTCAGCCTAGGCCCTAGGCCGGGCCCAGCCGGGAGGCCCCCGGCCCTTACTCTCCACCTGGGTTCTTTTCCCCTGCAGCTCCCCACACGGCAGGAGCTCCTTGGACTTTCTTTTTTCTTTCCATGCTTTTTTCCTCAGGCCCTCCATGTGGGATCTCTAGCCATGTGGGTGCCTTTCCTTGGCACTACTTCCCTCAATAAATATAACAATTTAATATTTATCCTTCTCAGTCTTTTTTATTCAATTTGATTAAAATGAGAAACGAATCTAAGGGTTGGGCTTCAAGGACTTTCCTGGACTCTTAGCACCCTGTTTAGAGTGTCACTCGTATGCACTTCATGAATGTGTCAGGTTTAGCTTCAGATCTTGTGAAGTGCATTTTTTAGGAAGTTTCCTCCTAAGTTGGATAAGCCTTGCTCACTTTTATATCCACCACACTCATCTAGAGACGAGACTCACGAAGATGCACACACACCTCTCTTTTTCTGAATCTTGTCATATGATGTGTATCACACTGTTTAGCACTGTCATCTTTCCTTTCTTTTCCTTTTTTATTTTTTTTTTTCATTTTTTGAGGTAGTGTCTTGCTCTCGCCAGGCTGACATGGAATTCACTATGTAGTCTCAGGGTGGCCTCGAACTCATGGCGTTCCTTCTACCTCTGCCTCCCGAAGTGCTGGATTAAAGGCGTGTGCCACCACGTCCGGCTGTACTTGTCATTTTCTATCGTCAACTCTTTCCTACTTTTTGGCTGCTCTGAGTCAGGGACTAAAAAGGGCGGCCTTCGCATTTCCCACAGCAATACTATTTGTATATTTGCATGCGTGGGCAACTTGTGACCAAATCACCTGGTTTCCATTCTTGCCTCCTACTTTTAGCTTTCTGATGTTTAGTTACTTAAAAGTTTCTCTGTGTCCAAGTTTTCATGTGAGGAGAGCAATGATGTTGACCTCGTGGCTGATGCAACATGTGAAATGATGCTCTGGCTAGTTTGGGCCCCTGGGGATGTGCTCTGTAAGCACTGGCAGCCAGTGTCCTCCCCACCAGCTTCCTCATTGTAACATGTTATTAGTACTTTGTGGTCCTTGTTAAGTTCCAAATAGTGACTAGCTAATAGTTCATTGATATTTCTGAGGGTGGGTGGAGCTTAATTATCTTTGCTTTGCCTACAGAGTAGCCTTGGAAGCATACCACAGCCACGACCTTAGCAACCGTTGTCTCAACATCTTACAGTCTCCACTGAAGAGTCTTTTTTTTTTCCCCTACGTTTCAGAGCCTGGCGCAGGGCAGCCAACAATTGTGGGTGTGGCACTGAGTCAACTCCTACACTGTGGGTAATTCCAGAGCTAGTTTCAGCAGCTGCCTTAGCCACTTGATCACATTTTATTTATTATTATTATTATTTGGTTTTTTGAGGTAGGGTCTCACTCTAGTCCAGGCTGATCTGGAATTCACTATGTAGTCTCAGGGTGGCCTTGAACTCACAGTGATCTTCCTACCTCTGCCTCCTGAGAGCTGGGACGTGCGCTACCAAACCCAGCTTACAGAAAAGCTCATTACTTGATCAAACCTGACAGCATCCCAGAGCCACACACCCTCAGAACCCATCTTTCCAAACAGGGATAATAATAATAAATAAAAACAAATAAAATGTGATCAAGTGACTAAGGCAGCTGCTGAAACAGGGTCCTGTCTACACTGGAGCCCCTTTCTCCCCTCCACCGTGTGTCAGGACTTTGATGGCAGGCAGGGTCCTGCCTTCGACATGTTTATGTGACCCAGACACCTGGCACAGTACTTCACCCCCCAGCAGGCACTTAATTACACTCTTGCTAGCTTTAATTGAAGCCTGTTGTTGCAGTTCTATCCAAGGTGAATCAGAAGGACGCATATTTCTAGGCAAAGAGACTTGGTGGCAGCTCCAACCCAACTGAATTTCTTCCTTTTTTTTTTTTTTTGGTTTTTCTAAGTAGGGCTCTCACTCTAGCCCAGGCTGACCTGGAACTCACTATGTAGATAGGACCTTGCCTGCTATCAAAGCCCTAACACACAGTGGAGGGCAGAAAGGGGCTCCAGTATTTTTGGGGATACAAACATAAAAATGTCAGCATCACTGGGTGTGGTGGGGCACACCTGTAATCCCAGGATTTAGGAAGTAGAGACAGGAGGATCAGGAGTTCAAGGTCATCCTTGGCTACCTAGAGAGTTCAAGCCCCGCCTAGGCTATGTAAGATATTGTCTTCAAAAATAAAAAAAAAAAAAGAGGGCTGGAGAGATGGCTTAGCAGTTAAGGCACTTGCCTGTGAAGCCAAAGGACCCAGGTTCAATTCCCCAGTACCCCTGTAAACCACATGCACAAGGTGGCACATGCGTCTAGAGTTCAGGTGCAGTGGCTGGAAGCCCTGCTGTGTCCAGTCTCTCTCTCTCTCTATCTGCCTTTCTCCTCTCTCTCTCTCTCTATCAAATAAATAAATAGGTAAACAAATATAGAAATTTAAAAGTAAAATAAAGAAATTATACTTGATCTTAGCCAAAAGGCCGAGAAGTGATAAGAAAATTTAAAAAATAGCTAAGCCGGGCTTGGTGGCACACGCCTTTGATCCCAGCACTCGGGAGGCAGAGGTAGGAGGATCCCTGTGAGTTCTGAAGCCACCCTGAGAATAAGTGAATTCAGGTCAGCCTGAGCTAGAGTGAGATCCTACCTCAAAAAAACCAAAAAAATAAATAAAATAAAATAAAAAAATTTTAAAAAATTGCTAGATGTGGTGGCGTATACCTTTAATCCCACCCTTCAGGGCCAAAGTAGGAGGATTGCTGTGAGTTCGAGGCCATCTTGAGACTACATTGTGAATTCCAGGCCAGCCTGGGCTAGAGTGAGTCCCTACCTCAAAAAAAAAAAAATATTGCCGGGCGTGGTGGCACACGCCTTTAATCCCAGCACTCGGGAGGCAGAGGTAGGAGGATCGCCAAGAGTTCGAGGCCACCCTGAGACTACATAGTTAATTCCAGGTCAGCCTGGACCAGAGTGAGACCCTACCTCGAAAAAAACAAAACAAAACAAAATACTGTGTGTGAGCACGTGTGTGTGTGTAGGCATGCACATGTGATGTCATGTGTTGGAGGTCAGAGGACAGCTGTGGGTGTCCTTGTTTGAAGCAGGGCATCCTGTTGTTCACTATAGCATATGCCAGGCCTATGAGTTTCCAGGGAGTCCCCCACCTCCACTTCCCATTTCGTTGCAGAAGCACTGGGGCTACAGATGCATGCTCCAGGGTCCTTACATTTGCATAGCAAGAGCTGTACACACTGAGCTCTCGCCCCAGCCCACACGACGTTCTTGTCTATCAGAATGTGTCATGATCCTCATGTTCTGGAGCACACATCCATGGCCAAGGGTTGTCTGAACCATGCTTGCTTGTTCATGGGTCATCCCACCATTCTTAGCTTCACGCCAAGAACATAGTAAGGTCTCTGTATGCGACTGCTGAAAGTCCCCTCCTGGAGTTGCCTTCTAGTAGCTGTGGTTCCTGGGGTCCCTGTGGCCACGGTTCTCTGGACACGTCCAGGTGGCTGGGGAGCAGGGTCTTGAGTGGTCGTGAGTACGATGGGAAGAAGCACCTGGGAGGCCGTGTCGGAGGACAGCTCATTTATTTGATGGGGAGTGGGCTTATAAGTGTTCATGTAGTGGTGGGAAGAGGTACAGGGTACGGGTCACAGGGGGATTGGCTGTGTGAAAACGCTGCTTGACCCCTCATTAGCATATAGTGATGTAAGCAGACAAAGGTCACAACGCTCTGGGGAAAGCAAAACCTAAGGCTTATCAGGATGTCCAGGTGCCCCCGGCTGGGGGGAGGCAGCGGCCTCCCTCCTGCCGGTCTCAAGATGGTCGGGGTCCAGGCTCACTGCAACCTCAGGGTCCGGGGCCCTTAGTCATGCCTGACAGCTCAGGTCTGCCTAAACCTCCAGTAGCCCGGGAGCCTTCAACTGTGCCCTGCAAGTAACCAGTAAGATGACGGCTTCTGGGCTGAAGAGATGGCTAAGCAGTTAAAGCATTTGCCTGCAAAGTCAAAGGACCTGGAACTGGAACTTGGTGTCAGAGCTAGCCTCTTCCTGAGACAGCCCCTAGCCCTAACCAACCTGCTGTCCCTCTGGTTCAGTCGAGCAGGAAGACAGCCCACCACCCTAAGGTTATAAATACCTTTGCAAGGGGAGGGCCGCCCTCTAATCACTTGGAACTTCCAGCTGTGGGTGAGTTTTTCCCTGGGCTGGGCCTGGGCTGGCTTGGCCCAGGCTCAGGCTCAGGCTCAGGCTCAGGCGGGAGGGGCTCAGCCTAGGCCCTAGGCCAGGCCCAGCCGGGAGGCCCCCAGCCCTTACTCTCCACCAGGGTTCTTTTCCCCTGCAGCTCCCGACACGCAGGAGCTCCTTGGACTTTCTTTTTTCTTTCCATGCTTTTTTCCTCAGGCCCTCCATGTGGGGTCTCTAGCCACGTGGGTGCCTTTCCTTGGCACTACTTCCCTCAATAAATATAACAATTTAATATTTATCCTTCTCAGTCTTTTTTATTCAATTTGATTAAAATGAGAAACGAATCTAAGGGTTGGGCTTCAAGGACTTTCCTGGACTCTTAGCACCCTGTTCAGAGTGTCACTCGTATGCACTTCACGAATGTGTCAGGTTTAGCTTCAGATCTTGTGAAGTGCGTTTTTTAGGAAGTTTCCTCCTAAGTTGGATAAGCCTTGCTCACTTTTATATCCACCACACTCATCTAGAGACGAGACTCACGAAGATGCACACACACCTCTCTTTTTCTGAATCTTGTCATATGATGTGTATCACACTGTTTAGCACTGTCATCTTTCCTTTCTTTTCCTTTTTTATTTTTTTTTTCATTTTTTGAGGTAGTGTCTTGCTCTCGCCAGGCTGACATGGAATTCACTATGTAGTCTCAGGGTGGCCTCGAACTCATGGCGTTCCTTCTACCTCTGCCTCCCGAGTGCTGGATTAAAGGCGTGTGCCACCACGTCCGGCTGTACTTGTCATTTTCTATCGTCAACTCTTTCCTACTTTTTTGGCTGCTCTGAGTCAGGGACTAAAAGGGCGGCCTTCGCATTTCCCACAGCAATACTATTTGTATATTTGCATGCGTGGGCAACTTGTGACCAAATCACCTGGTTTCCATTCTTGCCTCCTACTTTTAGCTTTCTGATGTTTAGTTACTTAAAAGTTTCTCTGTGTCCAAGTTTTCATGTGAGGAGAGCAATGATGTTGACCTCGTGGCTGATGCAACATGCGAAATGATGCTCTGGCTAGTTTGGGCCCCTGGGGATGTGCTCTGTAAGCACTGGCAGCCAGTGTCCTCCCCACCAGCTTCCTCATTGTAACATGTTATTAGTACTTTGTGGTCCTTGTTAAGTTCCAAATAGTGACTAGCTAATAGTTCATTGATATTTCTGAGGGTGGGTGGAGCTTAATTATCTTTGCTTTGCCTACAGAGTAGCCTTGGAAGCATACCACAGCCACGACCTTAGCAACCGTTGTCTCAACATCTTATAGTCTCCACTGAAGAGTCTTTTTTTTTCCCCCTACGTTTCAGAGCCTGGCGCAGGGCAGCCAACAATCGTGGGTGTGGCACTGAGTCAACTCCTACACTGTGGGTAATTCCAGAGCTAGTTTCAGCAGCTGCCTTAGCCACTTGATCACATTTTATTTATTATTATTATTATTTGGTTTTTTGAGGTAGGGTCTCACTCTAGTCCAGGCTGATCTGGAATTCACTATGTAGTCTCAGGGTGGCCTTGAACTCACAGTGATCTTCCTACCTCTGCCTCCTGAGAGCTGGGACGTGCGCTACCAAACCCAGCTTACAGAAAAGCTCATTACTTGATCAAACCTGACAGCATCCCAGAGCCACACACCCTCAGAACCCATCTTTCCAAACAGGGATAATAATAATAAATAAAAACAAATAAAATGTGATCAAGTGACTAAGGCAGCTGCTGAAACAGGGTCCTGTCTACACTGGAGCCCCTTTCTCCCCTCCACCGTGTGTCAGGACTTTGATGGCAGGCAGGGTCCTGCCTTCGACATGTTTATGTGACCCAGACACCTGGCACAGTACTTCACCCCCCAGCAGGCACTTAATTACACTCTTGCTAGCTTTAATTGAAGCCTGTTGTTGCAGTTCTATCCAAGGTGAATCAGAAGGACGCATATTTCTAGGCAAAGAGACTTGGTGGCAGCTCCAACCCAACTGAATTTCTTCCTTTTTTTTTTTTTTTTTTTTTTGGTTTTTCTAAGTAGGGCTCTCACTCTAGCCCAGGCTGACCTGGAACTCACTATGTAGATAGGACCTTGCCTGCTATCAAAGCCCTAACACACAGTGGAGGGCAGAAAGGGGCTCCAGTATTTTTGGGGATACAAACATAAAAATGTCAGCATCACTGGGTGTGGTGGGGCACACCTGTAATCCCAGGATTTAGGAAGTAGAGACAGGAGGATCAGGAGTTCAAGGTCATCCTTGGCTACCTAGAGAGTTCAAGCCCCGCCTAGGCTATGTAAGATATTGTCTTCAAAAATAAAAAAAAAAAAAGAGGGCTGGAGAGATGGCTTAGCAGTTAAGGCACTTGCCTGTGAAGCCAAAGGACCCAGGTTCAATTCCCCAGTACCCCTGTAAACCACATGCACAAGGTGGCACATGCGTCTAGAGTTCAGGTGCAGTGGCTGGAAGCCCTGCTGTGTCCAGTCTCTCTCTCTCTCTATCTGCCTTTCTCCTCTCTCTCTCTCTCTATCAAATAAATAAATAGGTAAACAAATATAGAAATTTAAAAGTAAAATAAAGAAATTATACTTGATCTTAGCCAAAAGGCCGAGAAGTGATAAGAAAATTTAAAAAATAGCTAAGCTGGGCTTGGTGGCACACGCCTTTGATCCCAGCACTCGGGAGGCAGAGGTAGGAGGATCCCTGTGAGTTCGAAGCCACCCTGAGAATAAAGAGTGAATTCCAGGTCAGCCTGAGCTAGAGTGAGATCCTACCTCAAAAAAACCAAAAAAATAAATAAAATAAAATAAAAAAATTTTAAAAAATTGCTAGATGTGGTGGCGTATACCTTTAATCCCACCCTTCAGGGCCAAAGTAGGAGGATTGCTGTGAGTTCGAGGCCATCTTGAGACTACATTGTGAATTCCAGGCCAGCCTGGGCTAGAGTGAGTCCCTACCTCAAAAAAAAAAAAATATTGCCGGGCGTGGTGGCACACGCCTTTAATCCCAGCACTCGGGAGGCAGAGGTAGGAGGATCGCCAAGAGTTCGAGGCCACCCTGAGACTACATAGTTAATTCCAGGTCAGCCTGGACCAGAGTGAGACCCTACCTCGAAAAAACAAAACAAAACAAAATACTGTGTGAGCACGTGTGTGTGTAGGCATGCACATGTGATGTCATGTGTTGGAGGTCAGAGGACAGCTGTGGGTGTCCTTGTTTGAAGCAGGGCATCCTGTTGTTCACTATAGCATATGCCAGGCCTATGAGTTTCCAGGGAGTCCCCCACCTCCACTTCCCATCTTGTTGCAGAAGCACTGGGGCTACAGATGCATACTCCAGGGTCCTTACATTTGCATAGCAAGAGCTGTACACACTGAGCTCTCGCCCCAGCCCACACGACGTTCTTGTCTATCAGAATGTGTCATGATCCTCATGTTCTGGAGCACACATCCATGGCCAAGGGTTGTCTGAACCATGCTTGCTTGTTCATGGGTCATCCCACCATTCTTAGCTTCACGCCAAGAACATAGTAAGGTCTCTGTATGCGACTGCTGAAAGTCCCCTCCTGGAGTTGCCTTCTAGTAGCTGTGGTTCCTGGGGTCCCTGTGGCCGCGGTTCTCTGGACACGTCCAGGTGGCTGGGGAGCAGGGTCTTGAGTGGTCGTGAGTACGATGGGAAGAAGCACCTGGGAGGCTGTGTCGGAGGACAGCTCATTTATTTGATGGGGAGTGGGCTTATAAGTGTTCATGTAGTGGTGGGAAGAGGTACAGGGTACGGGTCACAGGGGGATTGGCTGTGTGAAAACGCTGCTTGACCCCTCATTAGCATATAGTGATGTAAGCAGACAAAGATCACAACGCTCTGGGGAAAGCAAAACCTAAGGCTTATCAGGATGTCCAGGTGCCCCCGGCTGGGGGGAGGCAGCGGCCTCCCTCCTGCGGGTCTCAAGATGGTCGGGGTCCAGGCTCACTGCAGCCTCAGGGTCCGGGGTCCTTAGTCATGCCTGACAGCTCAGGTCTGCCTAAACCTCCAGTAGCCCGGGAGCCTTCAACTGTGCCCTGCAAGTAACCAGTAAGATGACGGCTTCTGGGCTGAAGAGATGGCTAAGCAGTTAAAGCATTTGCCTGCAAAGTCAAAGGATCCTGGTTTGACTCTCCAGGACCCATGTAAGCCAGATGCGCAAGGGGGCACATGCATCTGGAGTTTGTTTGCAGTGGCTGAAGGCCCTGGCATGCCCATTCTCTCTCTCTCTGCTACTTTCTGTCTCATAAATAGATAAATAAAAGAATGACAGCTTCTGAACAGCAGAAGGACTTCTACTGGTAGTTTTCAGTCATATGCCTTTTGGTGTTTGTTTTGTCTGAAACTTACAGTCCTCCTTTCTCAGTCTACAATGTGCTAGAATCACAGACATGAGGACAATGCTCTGAAAGTGGTTTTGAGCAGGGCATGGTGGTGCACATCTTTAGTCCCAGCACTCAGGAGGCAGAGGTAGGAGGGTTGCCATGAGTTTGAGGCCAGCACAAGATTACATAGTGAATTCCAGGTCAGCCTGGGCTAGAGCATGATCCTTCATTGAACCCACTCCCCCCAAAAAGAGTTTTTTTTGGGGGGTGGTTTCGAGGTAGGGTCTCACTCTAGCTTAGGCTGACCTGGAACCTGGAAGTCACTCTATGTTCTCAGGGTGGCTTTGAACTCATGGCAATCCTCCTACCTCTGCCTCCTGAGTGCTGGGATTAAAGGTGTGCGCCACCAGACCTGGCCAAAAGTTTTTTTTTTTTTTTTTTTTTTTTGAGAGAAAGAGAGAGAGAGAGAATGGGTGCACCAGCAGCCTCTCAGCTGCTGTGAACAAATTCCAGATGTGTTTAACTCCTTCTGGGCAAGTGCGACATTGCGCCCTTGTGTCACTTTGTGTCTGGGACCTGAAGAATCTAACCAGAGTTCTTAGGCTTAGCAGGCGGGTGCCTTAACTGCTAAGCAATATTTCTAGCCCCCCAAAAGAGTTTTTTTTTTTCACAAAATATTTTTATTTATTTACAAGGAGAGAGGGAGAGAGAAAGAGAGAGAGAGAGAGAGAGAAATGGGTGCATCAGGGTTTCCTGCTGCTGCAAATGAGCTCCAGGTGCATGTGCCACTTTGTGCATCTGGCTTTACTTGGGTACTGGGGAATCAAACCCTGGTTGTTAGGCTTTGCAGGCAAGTACCTTAACTGCTGGTTTTGGGCTGGAGAGATTGCTCAGCAGTTAAGGCACTTTCCTACGAAGCCTAAGGACCAGAACCTACATTAGCCAGACACACAAGGTGATGCATGCATGTGGAGTTTGATTGTAGTAGCTAGAGGCCCTGGCATGCCAATGCCCAGCGTACCAATTCTCTCTCACATAAAACAAAGTGATTTTGATTATTTTTTGATTATAGCTTTACTTTTGCTTCCTTCCTTCCCTTCTTCCCTCCCTCCCTCCTCCTTCCTTCTATAAGTCCTTCTCTTCTTGCCCTCTCCTTTATTTTCTCTCTGTCATCTCTTTCCACCTCTTTCTTTTTTTTAGAAATATTTTATTTATTTATTTGAGAAATAGAGGGAGAGAGAAAGAAAGAGGCAGAGAGAGAGAGAAAGGCCCATCAGAGCTTCCAAGTGCTGCAAACAAACTCCAGACACATGCGCCACCTTGTGCATTTGGCTTATGTGGGTCCTGGGGAGTTGAACCTGGGTCCTTAGGCTTTGCAGGTAAGTGCCTTAACCACTAAGCCATCTCTCCAGCCCCACCTCCTTCTTTTATATATCTGTATATACACACATAACATATACATACATAAGATAATACATGTAATGCCTATATAAGGCAACACACATATAAACATATATAACACACGTGTATACATACATACGATAATACATGAAATATATAAGATAATACATGCATATACATACATAAAATAGTATATGCATATACATTTATAATACATGCATGTGCACATATAATACTTGTATATACATATATAATATATGCATATACCTATATAAGATAACACATGAATATACACATAATACATGCATATTCATATATAAGATAACACATTCATATACACATATAATACATATATACATAAGATGATATATGTATATACATATATAAGATAACACATGCATATACACATATAATATATGTATATACACATATAAGATAATGCACTCATATACATATATAAGGTAACACAGGCATATATTAAGGCCTTGTTTCCATCTAGCCACTCAATTATTTATCTTGCATCTTGTCTATCAGCATCTCCTGTCCCATGGCAGGTATCAAAGGCTTTCTGCAGAACAAGAGGTCCTCTGAGACTCTTGGTGCCACAGACATGGGAAACACATTGGGAGAAAGGTCCAGTCAATCTCTAGTCATGATGCCTGGCAGAGCTGAATAGAGAAGTCAGCTCTCAAGTCAAGGGAATAGGCCTCTGTTTCCTCCGTGGTCAAAGCAAGGAATGGTGGGTACTGAATGGCTCACCCCCCCAAGCTTTCCACATTGCAGCTTACACTTAGGTGGTTTTGGACTATGCTGGGAGATGAACACACCATGTCTGTATGCTATGTAAGTGCTCTTCTGCTGAGCTGCCTGCATTCCCAACATCCCATTTGCATTTTCAACCTCTCACTCACTGGATACAGAAGTGCGTAAAGAGTTAGAGGGGGAGACGCTACCTCTAAAAAAAAAAAAAAAGCCGGGTGTGGTGGTGCACGCCTTTAATCCCAGCATTTAGGAAGCTGAGGGAGGAGGATCACGGTGAGACTGAGGCCAGTGTGAGACTACATAGTGAATTCCAGGTCAGCCTTAATAAACCTTAATAAACCAAAATAAATAAATAAATAAATAAATCCCTTTTCCAAATTATAAAGTTTTCTACAATTCTGAACCACAGGCTGTTAAGGGAATTTGTAGGGTAGAAAAAAATGGGTATAGGGCTAGAGAGATGGCTTAGCAGTTAAGGCACTTGCCTACGAAGCCTAAGGACTCATGATTGACTCTCCAGGTCCCACATAAGCCAGACACACAGTGATGCAAGCGTGCAAGGGTCCCCATGTCTGGAGTTTGATTGCAGTAGCTGCAGGCCCTGGCACTCCAATTCTGTCCCCCGCACCCTCTCTCTTGCATTAAAAAAAAGGCAGTCTCACTTGGGAGGCAGAGGTAGGAGGATTGCCAAGAGTTTGAGGCCACTCCAAGAATAGAGAGTGAATTCCAGGTCAGCCTGAGCTAGAGTGAGAACCTACCTCGAAAAAAAACAAAACAAAACAAAACAAAACAAAACAAAACAAACAAACAAACAAAAAAACAAAAAAAAAAAAAAAAAAAAAAAAGAAAAGAAAAAAGGAAAAAAAAATTGGGTATAAAAATAAGGGCGTGGTGGCACATGCCTTTAATCCCAGCACTCTGGGAAGGTAGAGGTAGGAGGATCGCTGTGCATTTGCATTTTCAACCTCTCGCTCACTGGATACAGAAGTGGATAAAGAGTTAGAGGGGGAGATGCTACCTCTAAAAAAAAAAAGCTGATGCTACCTCTAAAAAAAAAAAAAAAAGCTGGGTGTGGTGGTGCACGCCTTTAATCCCAGCATTTAGGAAGCTGAGGGAGGAGGATCACTGTGAGACTGAGGTCACCCTGAGACTACATAGTGAATTCCAGGTCAGCCTGAGCTAGAGCGAGACCCTACCTCGGAAAACAACAACAACAACAACAACAACAACAACAACAACAACAACAACGACAACAACAAAATAACAGGAGCTGGGCATGGTGGCACACACCTTTAATCCCAGCACTCAGGAGGCAGAGGTAGGTGGATTGCCATGAATTCAAGGCCACCCTGAGGCTACATAGTGAATTCCAGGTCATCCTGGGGCTAGAATTAAGAGAGACCCTACCTTGAAAAAACAAAACAAAACAAAAATAAAATAAAATAACAGGAAAGGCAGGGACCCTTCTCTGAGAATCTACCGGCAGTTTATGGTTGCTGCGAGAGGGAGAGACATTTTCTTCAGTGGGATGGCTCTGGGTAAGTTGCCCATGCTCCTGTGAACAACCTTTCAGCTATGCTTGTGTAAGCAACCCTAATTAAACTTACTGGGTCACACACAGATACACAAAAAAGACGTGAGACTAGAAGGGGCACTAGTTGGGAAAAGAAAGTGGGTCAGCAGGAGTGGGAGCGGGATAAGAGAGGTTTAATGGAGGTGAATAGGGTCAAAGTATGTTATATACACGCATGAAGAGCTCATAATGAGGGCTGTAGAGATGGCTTAGTGGTTAAGATTCTGGCCTGTGAAGCCTAAGGACTCAGGTTCAATTCTCTAGGACCCACGTAAGCCAGATGCACAAGGTGGCACATGCATTTGGAGTTCGTTTGAAGTAGCTAGAGGTTCTGGTGCGCCTAATCTCTCTCTCTCTCCCTCTCTATCTGCCTCTTTCTCTCAAACAAACAAACAAACAAATAAATAAATAAAATATGTTTTTAAAAAATCTAAGAAACAGGGCTAGAGAAATGGCTTAGCAGTTAAGGTGCTTGCTTGCAAAGTTAAAGGACATGGTTTGATTTCCCAGGACCCATGTAAGACAGATGCAGAAGGTAGCACATGCACCTGGAGTTTGTTTGTGTGACCCTGGTGTGCCCATTCTCTCATTCTTTCTATCTCTATCTGCACCCCCCTCACAAATAAATAAATAAAATACAAATAGCTCATTTATTTAAAAAAATCTAAAAGACAGGTCATAAACCGGGCGTGGTGGTACACACCTTTAATCCCAGCACTTGGGAGGCAGAGGTAGGATTGCCATGAGTTTGAGGCCACCCTGAGACTACATAATTAATTCCAGGTCAGCCTGGGCCAGAGTGAGATCTTACCTCGAAAAATCAAAATAAATAAATAAATAAATAAAAGACAGGTCATGTCGGGTATGGTGGTGCACACCTTTGATCCCAGCACTCAGAAGGCAGAGGTAGGAGGACCTCCATGAATTCGAGGCCACCCTGAGACAACATAGTGAATTCCACATCAGCCTGGACTAGAGTGAAACCCTACTTTGAAAAAAAACAAAAAAGGGCTGGAGAGATGGCTTAGCAGTTAAGGAGCTTGCTTATGAAGCTTAAGGACCCAGGTTCAATTCTCCAGGTCCCATGTAAGCCAAATGCACATGATAGCGCATGCGTCTGGAGTTCGTTTGCAGTGGCTAGAGGCCCTGGCATGCCCATTCTCACTCTGTCTCTTTCTCTCCCCTCTCTGTTTCTAATAAATAAATAAATAAAAATAAATAAAAAAAAACCAAAAAAACAGGTCATAATTTTTTATGTATAATTGACATATGCTAATAAGAACTTAAACAGCAATGGGAATTTGTGGGTTAAACAGAAAACAGGAGAGCAGCCAGAGAACATGTCTGGAGCTCATACCCAGTGACCCAACATCTGATTTTGTCTCAGGGACTCAACAATACAGGAGGACCAGCCCTCACCTACCACATCTGGGCCAGTAAAACCCCAAGGTGTATGTGCATGAATCAAAGAACACATGTGTGTGTGTGTGTGTGTGTGTGTGGTGTGTGATTCATCATGTATGTACACATGCACGAGGAGGCCAGAGGAGAACTTCAGGTGCCTTCTTCTTCTTCTTTTTAACATTTTATTTATTTATGAGAGAGAGAAAGAGGCAAATATATAGAGAGAATGGGCACGCCAGGGCCTTTAGCTGCTGTAAACGACCTCCAGACACATGTGCCACTTTGTGCATCTGGCCTTAAGTGGGTCCTGGGGAATTGAACCAAGGTCCTTAAGCTCCGCAGGCAAGCATGTTAACCGCTGAGCCATCTCCCCAGCCCTTGGGGGCCTACTTCTATCACTCAGCTGTACACTTCCTTGAGATGGGGGCCTCACCTCAACCTAGAACTATAGTTCTCAGTTTTTGGCCAGTAAGTCCCAGGGATGCTCTGGTCTCCAAGTCCCGCTGCAATCCCTAGTGATTCACTGGCCTCTGCTCTCACAAATGGGGTTTTCACATGACCTCACCTAGCTATTTTTTTAATTTTTAAAATTATTTTTTATTTATTTGAGAGAGAGAGAGAGAGAGAGAAATAGAGAGAGAGTGGTCTCGCCAGGGCCTCCAGCCACTGCAAACAAACTCCAGACGCATGTGCCACCTTCTGCATCTGGCTTACGTGGGTCCTGGGGAATTGAATGGCGGTCCTTTGGCTTTGTAGGCAAACGCCTGAACTGCTAATCCATCTCACTAGCCCACACCTAGCTTTTTTTTGGTGGGTTCTGAGGTAGAGTAGGAGAGAGAGAGAAAAAAAGAGAGAGAGCTGGGCATGGTGGCGCATGCCTTTAATCCCAACACTCAGGAGGCAGAGGTAAGAGGATCGACACGAGTTCAAGGCCACTCTGACACTACATAGTGAATTCCAGGTCAGCCTTAGCTAGAGTGAAACACCCTACCTCAAAAAAAACCAAAATAAATAAATAAATAAAGAAATAAAGAAAGAAAGAAAGAAAGAAAGAGAGAGAGAGAGGGAGAAAATGGGCATGACAAGGCCTTTTGTCACTATAAATGAACTCCAGATGCATGTGTCACTTTGTATATTTGGCTTTACATGGGTACTGGGGAATTGAACTTGGACCAGCAACAAGCAAGTGTCTTTAATGGCTGAGTTGAGCCATCTCTCCAGCCTTCTTTGTTATTTTTATCCTAAGGCAAGGACACCAGAATTAAGAAAAACTAGTATGGGGAGGAATATTTATAGTAGACTCATTAAAATTAAAATTTCACTTAAAATCTTCTTGTCCACTTGAAAATATTATTTCAAGATGGTGGGAAATAAATGCTTTTAAATGTTTTTTTTTAAGATTTTAAAAATTTTTTATTTATTTGAGAGAGAGAAAAGAAGCAGATAGAGAAAGAGAGAGAGAGGAGAGAGAGAATGGTGCGTCAGGGCCTCCAACCACTGCAAATGAACTCCAGGCACATGTGCCACCTTGTGCATCTTGCTTACATGGGTCCTTGGGAACTGAACCAGGATCACTGAATAGTGATCCTCCTGTCTCAGCTTCCTGAGTGCTGGGATTAAAGGCATATGCCACCACATCCAGCTTTAATTTTTTTTTTTTAATTTGAGAGAGAGAGAGACAGAGACAGAGAGAGACAGAGAGGAAGAGGCAGAGACAGAATGGGCATGCCAGGGCTTCTCAGCCGCTGTGAACAAAATCCAGACATGTGTACCTCCTTAAATTCCAGACATGTGCGCCCCCTTGTGCGCATGTGCGACATTGCACGCTTGTGTCACTTCTGTGTCTGGCTAAACATGGGACCTGTAGATTCGAATGGGCATTCTTAGGCTTCGCAGGCAGGCTCCTTAAACCGCTCAGCCATCTCTCCAGCCCTTAAATGTTATTTTTAATGTCTCTTCCTTGCTTTGTCCCTTTCAATATGACATTCCATTTCTCATCTGCTTTGGACCAGACACTACATGTCTAATAGGATGAAATGAGTTGACTGTCTTTTATTTTATTTTTTTGAGTTAGGGTACCCTGTAGTCCAGGTTGACCTAGAATTCACTATGTAGTCTCAGGGTGGCCTAGAACTCACTATGATTCTCCTACCTCTGCCTCCTAAGAGCTCGGATTAAAGGCATGAGCCACCATGCCCAGCTTGAGTTGACTATCTTTTAACATGGTTTCATGAGAAGGAAGGTTTCAGACAAGAATTGCAACATGGGACTGGGGAGATGGCACAGTGGTTAATGACAATTGATTCACAAACTTGTCCATCTGAGTTCAGCCCCCCAAACCATCATTACGTGTGGTGCAAAGTGGCACACGCATCTGTGATCCCAGTGCATCCAAGCTTGGCCCATGAGAATCCAAAGCCAACTAGACTGGCCTTTCCAGTCACAAAAAGACCAGGAGACCCTGTCTCAGAAACAAGGTGATGGCAGAGGGCCAACACTTTGAGATTGTCTTCCATGTCCACACACTTGCCATGGCATGCGTGCATCCACCCACACCCACCCATACACACTCAGAGAGAGAGAGAGAGAGAGAGAAGTGCCCTTTGTACTTTCTCTAAGCACATGTGGTTCTAACTAGCATTTCAGTCACATGCACAGGACCTTAGCTACCCTTCAGGCCAGCCCGAGCCATTGTAGGACAAGGACAAGGGACAGAGGCTGCCTGGCAAGTTGTTCCACAGCTGGAGTACTTACGGGGCAGTGAGGTAACCCTCCAGGAAGCCGGCCACATACATGATGATCTCGTTGCCCAGGGCCTGCGAGCCATACCCCGCTCTTATCTCCAGAATGCCCCAGCCCGTGCGGTTCATGGAGTTATTGTAGAAGCCATAGGCATCTCCATTCTTGTCTAGAACGCTTTTCACTTCCACTGTCTTCTCAGAGGGAATCCAGTACGCAGTTGCACAGTGAACTTCTGGAAGAGAAGTTATCATGGTGGAATGTCACTCAACAGAGATGTCTGTGCATTTCCCCTCCACCCCCACGTAACCAACAATTCTAGCACTTTGCTTTTAAGCCAAGTATGGTGGTGGGTGTGTGCATGCCTGTGATCCCAGGACTTAGGAAGTGAAGTATGGACAGCTTAGTGAGACCTTGCCTCAAATAAAAATGAAAAAATAAAGTAAAATAAATAAACTAATAAAATAAAAAGGCTGGAGAGATGGCTTAGAGGCTAAGGCACTTGTATGCAAAGCCAAAGGACCCAAAGGTTCGATTCCCCAGGACCCATGTAAAGCCAAATGCACAAAGTGGCTCATGCATCTGGCGTTTGTTTGCAGCAACTGGAGGCCCTGGAGTACCCTTTCATATCTCTTTCTCTCTTTGCCTCCCTCTCTCTCTCAAATAAATAAAAATAAAATAAAAAAATAAATAAAAAGGCCAGGCACATGCCTTTAAACCTAGCACTCAGGAGGCAGACATAGTAGGATCTCTGTGAGTTTGAGGCAACCTGGGACAATAGAGTGGGTTTCAGGTCAGCTTGGGCTAAAGTTAAACCCTACCTCAATAAAACCAAACCAAAATAATAATATTAAATAAACTCCAGATGCATCTGGCTTTACGTGGGAGAATCAGACCTGGGTTGTTAGGCTTCGCAAGCAAGCACCTTAATGGCTGAGACTTCTCTCCAGTCTTTTTATTTATTTATTTATTTTTGAGGCAAGCCCAACAGACTGTCTTTTTTTATGAGAGACAGTGAGAGAATGAGAGTGAGAGAGAATTGGCGTGCCAGGACTTCCAGCCACTGCAATCAAACTCCAGATGCATTCGCCTTCTTGAATGCATGTGTGACCTCATGTGCTTGTGTCACTGTGCATCTAGCTTATGTGGGACTCGGAGAGTTGAACCTGAGTACTTAGGCTTTGCAGGCAAGTGCCTTAACCACTAAGCCATCTCTTCAGCCCTTCTTTTTGAAGAAGGCGGTGGGTGACTACTGGGGAGACCCAAAACTTATCAGAGTGTTGAGAATAAGTGATTATTGAGTGCTCAACATTAAACAAGACATCTATATCACCCTCCAAGGCACAGGGAGCATCGCAGGAGTTGGGGTTGGAACAAATGTCAGAAACAGAGAATCCGGGCGTGGTGGCACACACTTTTAATCCCAGCACTTGGGAGGCAGAAGTAGGAGGTTCACCATGAGTTCGAGGCCACCCTGAGTCTACAGAGTGAATTCCAGGTCAGGTGGGGCCATTGTACTCAGGACCTCACAGTGGGTGTCATTACGTGCACGAGACCTGCTCAGTGTTGGGCTCATTAACACGCTGTCATGTATGATGGAGGAGAGCAAAAAACCAACCAAACAAAAAAAAGACCTCAAATTAGAAGAAAAACTGGAAAGAAGAGGTGTATGGAAGAGGGAGGGGGCAAAAGAAGGTAATGAGAGGGAATTATGATCAAAATACACCGTGCACATGTATGAAAGTATATGACATGTATGTCAATATAAAGCTAAAAAAAAACAGCAAAAATACTAAACACGCATGCTCCTGCTAATAAAAACTGTCTGATTGTTAATGAAGGTAACCAGCCACTTTCTTTTCTTTCTCTTTTTCTTTTTGGTTTTTCGAGGTAAGGGTCTTGCTCTAGATCAGGCTGACCTGGAGTTCACTATGTAGTCTCAGGGTGGTCTTGAACTCACAGCGATCTTCCTACCTCTGCCTCCCGAGTGCTGGGATTAAAGGCGTGCGCCACCTCACCCGGCGACCAGCCATAATTTGACAACTGACAATTATTTCATGGAAACTTCCCTTCTTTCCAAAGACAATACATTTTCCCCCCATAGGTATTTCTGACTCCAGAAGACATAGCTTGCGCTCCCTGCTTTCCTCACACACTCTCCAGGCCTCCTCCAGGCTTTGCAGGGAAATGAGGAAGCAGGACTTGCGGGTTAGCTAGAAGGAGCCGTAAAAGCTGTGGCTGGGGAGAGGCGTTCAACAGAACTGTAAGAGAGAAAGGGAAGGGCTGTAAACCCTTGTGTCCTCCAGTTCTTTGAATGTGGTGTTAGCTTTCTCTCCTCTAAAACCACGGTAGCTCTCTGGGGCTCCAGGGCTCTGTTATCCCATCCCTGCCCATTTTTTGGTTTTTCAAGGTATGGTCTTGCTCTAGCCCAGGCTGGCCTGGAATTCATTATGTAGTCTCCGGCTGGTGTAGGGACTGGGTCTTTTACTCTGGAGAGAACCACACTGAACACCGTTTTAAAAATGAACTTTGTTTGCTGGAGATGGCTCAGCGGTTAAGGTGCTTGCCTGCAAAGTCTAATGACCTGAGTTTGTTTCCCCAGTACCCACATAAAGCCAGATGCACAGTGGTGCATGTGTCTGGAGTTCGTCTGCAGCAGCTAGAGGCCCTGGTGTGCCCATTCTCTCCCTCCTCTCTGTCTTACTCTTTCTGTCTCTCTGCTTCTCTTAATAAATAAATAAATAAAACGTTTTAAAAAGGAATCGACGTTCCTTGTAGTACCTTCATACATAAGTGCCATTATACTTTTGAACACATATTTAAGATTTTGTTGCCTGAACATTGTTTTCATTCATGAGCCATCTCTCCAGCTCCAAAATTCACAAATCAGCCGGGCATGGTGGCACACTCCTTTAATCCCAGCACTTGGAAGGCAGAGGTAGGAGGATCGTGGTGAGTTCGAGGCCACTCTGAGACTACATGGTAAATTCCAGCTCAGCCTGAGTTAACGTGAAACCCTACCTCAAAAAACAAAAAAAAAAAAATCACAAATCAGTTATTTTGTCAGTGGCTCTGATGATTAGTCACAGCAAATCTAAAAACCAGAAACAGTTTCCTGAGAGCCCTCACAAAAGGAGAAATGACAAGGTGTGGGGCAGTGCTGAGCTGCTAGCTGGTGCACACAAAAGGGGAAGTGACTCAGAGGTCTGGTAAACTCTGAACTCAACCCAATCTGAACAGACCCAATTTCAATGGCATTTTATTAACTTTTTAAAAAAGGTTTTATTTATTTGAGAGAGTGAGAGAGAGAGAGAGAGAGAGAGAGAGAGAGAGAGAGAGAGAGGATGGGCGTGCCAGGGCCTCCAGCCACTGCAAAGGAACTCCAGACACATGCATATCCTTGTGCATCTGGCTTATGTGGGTCCTGGGGAATTGAACCAGGGTCCTTTGGCTTTGCAGGCAAACGCCTTAGCAATCTCTCCAACCCTCAATAGTATTTTTAAAATCTTCACTCACACACTCCACCTGCCCTTTTTCATTTCTTTCTCCTTTCTCCCCTGTGGCTGAATGAATCTATCAGGGTGTCAGGGTTGGATGTCACTAAATCTTTCATAAAATTAGGTGGTAGGAAAATTAGGTTGCAAATATGGGAGAGCGAGCCAGTCAGGTGTAATGAATCACACTGACACTCAGGAGGCTGAGGCAGGAGGATGATCATGAGTTAAAGGCCAGTCTGATCTACATAGTGATTTCCAAGGCAGCCTGGGCTGCAGAGTGAGACCCTGTCTCAAAAAGAAGAAAAAAGGGGGGCTGGAGAGATTGCTCAACAGTTAAGGTGCTTGCCTGTGAAGCCAAGGGATCCAGGTTCAATTTCCCAGCACCCAACATAAGCCAGATGCACAAAGTGGCACATGCATCTGGAGTTCCTTTGCAATGGCTGGAGGCCCTGGTACACCCATTCACTCTGTCTCTTCCTTTCTCTCTCTCTCAAATAAATTTTTTTTAAAGTGGGGAGGGGGGCACTTAAAGCGTTTACAACTATCTTACAATTTCATAAGGGTTAGGACTCTTTTCAACTTATAATAATAAGCTCTGCAGAAATTAAAGGCCACAAAGGAAATACCGAAATTTAATTTAGGCATTTGGGTTTTTATATATGGCCAATATTAAAATGGGGAGATAGATGGCTCAGTGATGAAGGCACTTGCTTGCAAAGCCTGCTGGTCCTGGTTTGTTTCCCTAGTACCCACATAAAGCCAGAGGCACAAAGTGACACATGCATCTGGAGCTCATTTGCTGGTGCAAGAGTCTTGGCACACCCATTCTCTCTATCTCCCTCACTCTCTTTCTCTCAAAAATTTTTTTTTAAATGAATGGGAATTTCCTACCCATATGGAGAGAAGAAAAATGAGAAAAATGCTCTTTTTCTAAAGTCCTATCCCATCCACCCAACATATGTTTATCAAGTATGTGGATTTTGAGAATATCAACATGTTTGTATCTTTTTTTTTTTTTTTTTTTTTTTTTGAGGTAGGGTCTCGCTCTAGCCCAGGCTGACCTGGAATTCACTCTGTTGTCTCAGGGTGGCCTTGAACTCATGGCGATCCTCCTACCTCTGCCTCCAGAGTGCTGGGATTAAAGGTATGCGCCACCACACCTGGCTCATGTTTGTGTCATTTTTAATGTATCATTTCCACATCTCTAAAGAAAAATCAGGGGGCTGGAGAGATGGCTTAGCGGTTAAGGTGCATGCCTGCGAAGCCTAAGGACCCAGGTTTGATTCTTCAGGTCCCACGTAAGCCAGATGCACATGGTGGTGCATGTGTCTGGAGTTCATTTGCAGTGGCTAGAGGCTGTGGTGTGCTGATTCTCTCTCTCTCTGCCTCCCTTTCTCTCTCTCTAATAAATAAATAAATAAATAAAATCTTTAAAAGAAAAATCAGCACACAGCACTTGACCTCAGACTGGATAGAAGAGCAGAGTCTGAGCCATCCCCGTCAGCCTCCTGCTTACACTTTCAGACATAATTGCACAAGTTATCAGTGACTAAACTCTGAGAATGAATGCTTCCGTCAACTTGCTTTCTGTTGAAAGAATGCGTGTAAGTGAGGTACGGTGGCGCATGCCTGGGAGTCCAGCACTTGGGAGGTAGAAGCCAGGGGATTGGGAGCTCAAGGCACCCTTAGTTAAGACACTCTGTCTCTACACCCGTCCGTCCATGACACATACACAACAGAGATTCACCAGAGAACCCTCAGAACATGATTTATGAGGGACACTGCTCCTTGACAGAGGAGTGAGTACACACCACACACCGCCCATACTCTTTTGGGGGGGGGTTGCGAGGTAGGGTCTCACTCTGGTCCAGGCTGACCTGAAATTAACTATGGAGTCTCAGGGTGGCCTTGAACTCTTGGCGATCCTCCTGCCTCTGCCTCCCAAATGCTGGGATTAAAGGCGTGCACCACCACGCCTGGCACCATCCATACTTGTATAGAGCTGCATAAGATTAGCCTGGGGGCTGGAGAGATTGGCTTAGTGGTTAAGGTGCTTGTCTAAAAAGCCAAAGGACCCAGGTTTGATTCCCTAGGACCCACGTAAGCCAGATTCACAAGGAGGTGCACACATCTGGAGTTCATTTGCAGGGGCTGGAGGCCCTGGTGTGCCCACTCTCTCTCTGCCCCCCTCCCGCCTATTTCTCTCTCTCAAATAAATAAAGAAAAAAAAAAAGATTAGCCTGGGCTTTGAAGGATGCCTTATTTTCCCACCTTTTTTCACAATTTCATTTTCCTTTCCATCTGCCCCCAACACATATTTTTGGTGTGCGTATAGCGTGTATGTTGTGTGTGTGTGTGTGGATGTGGTATGTGTGATACGTGCATGCAGATGCGTGTATCCCATGGGCACACATGCAGACACCAGAGGAAAACAGGGTGCCTTCTTCTGTAAAAAGACAGTGTGCCTTCTGATCTCTTTTTTTTTTTGTTTGTTTTGGTTTTTCAAGACAGTGGCTGACCTGGATCACTGAGTCCTCAGGGTGGCCTCGGGCCTCCCGAGTGCTGGGATTAAAGGTGCGCCACCAGTTTTTAAAAAAATACATTTTATTTATTTGAGAGAGAGAAAGTGGGAGAGAGAGAATGGATGTGCCAAGGCTTCCAGCCACTGCAAACGAACTCCAGATGTGTGTACCCCCTTGTGCATCTGGCTTACGTGGGTCCTGGAGAATTGAACCAGGATCCTTTGGCTTTGCAGGCAAAAGCCTTAGCCGCTAAGACATCTCTCCAGCCCCGAGTTCACAGTTTCTTAGTCAGACTGGCTGGCCAATGAGCCCGGATGATTCTGTGTCTCTGCCCCCCTCAGCACTATAGGTTATATGGGGACTCAAACTCAGGTCTTCATGCATTTGCAGCAAGCACCCCACTGAGCCACCCCCAGCCCGGGAGATGATTTTGAAACACTAGAATAGTAGATGGCTTAACCTGTTAAATGTCTTAAGAAAACCAGAAAATAGCAGGGATGTTTAGGACAGCTCTTGAAGAAGGAGTGGATGAGTGAAACATTCAGATTTTTTTTTGAGTGGGGGGAGAGGGAGGCAGAGAATGGGCGTGCCAGCAGTCTCTCAGCTGCTGTGAACAAACTCCATATGCGTGCACCCCCTTGTGGGCAAGTGCGGCATTGCGCCCTTGCGTCACTTTGCATCTGGCTAAACGTGGGACCTGGAGATTGGAACTAACATTCTTAGGCTTAGCAGGCAGGCGCCTTAACCGCTAAGCCATCTCTCCAGCCTGAAACATTCAGATTTTAACTTATTTCTCAGCACGGGCTGAAATGTTTGTGGTCAATTTTCATCCCTGAATTATCTTCAGGATTGGGCTAAGGTTTCCTCATGAATGGAAGTACACTGGTGTCAAATAAATACATTTCTGCAGAAGCTTGTTCCTGTGGTCAGGAAAGGAGGTACTTGGTAACAAGAGCGAAAATCCTATATCTGAGTACTTCACATGCTGGTATACAGCAAACAGAGGGAAGACTGCCAGGTGTGGAAGCCCACGCCTTTAATCCCAGCACTCTGGAGGCTAAGGTAGGAGGATTGATGTGAGTTCAAGGATAGTGTGAGACTACATAGTGAATATCAGGTGAGCTGTGGCTAGAGCAAGACCCTACATCAAAAAAAAAAAAATCAAAAGAAAAAAAATTTTAATAAATCATTTTAGAGCCGGGTGTGGTGGTGCAAGCCTTTAATCCCAGCACTTGGCAGAGGTAGGAGGATTGCTGAGTTCAAGGCCACCCTGAGACTACATAGTGAATTCCAGCACAGCCTGAGCTAGAGTGAGACCTTACCTTGAAAACAAAAACAAAAAAAAATTCGTTTTAAATTTTAGCTTTTAAATGTGGCTAGAAAATTTTAGGTTTTTAAATTTTTTCCTTTTTAAAAATATTTAAAATTTTTATTTATTTATTTGAGAAAGAGAGAGAGAAGAGAGAAGAGAGAGGGCACAATGGGCCTCTAGCTATTGCAGATGATTTCCAGATGTATGTGCCCCCTTGTGCATCTGGCTTACATGGGTCCTGGGGAATCGAACCTGGGTCCTTAGGCTTCACAGGCAAATGCCTTAACCACTAAGCCATCTCTCCAGCCCTTTTTTTTTTTTTCCTTTTGAGACAGGGTCTCACCATGTAGTCCAGGCCTACCTGCAATATGCTATGTTGACTAGGTTGGCCTTGAACTTGTGCTTGTCCTCCTACCTCTGCCTCCCAAGGGCTGGGGTTACAGACATGCACCGCCACACCCAGCTAGAAAGAAAACATTCATGCTGTTATGTGGTTTCTTTGCATTATTATGGCAAAAATAGGAATTTACTTAATATAGTGACAAAATGAAATAGAGGTGAGGAAATTTTTGTCTGAAACTTGAAACTCTGTGTCTACCCCCAACAGATATCAGGCGGCATTTTTTAGGGAAATTGTGGAAGTCTTCTGACTGAGAGATTTGAAAATAAAATGAGCATGTCATTGTGGGAGGCTGCCTTGCTCAGAGACATTGCCACCAGCCTCCCAGACATCTGAGCAATTTAGCTTTGGGAAGTTGAGTTCAGCACGGTTCCCTCTGTAAGCCGGCGTTATCAAAGTTCTAATTCATTATTCCCATTCCAGAGTCAGTACATGGGCTGGAGAGATGGTTCAGCAGTTAAAGGCACTTGCTCTCAAAGCCTGATGGCCCAGGTTCGATTCCCCAGTACCCTTGTAAAGTCAGATGCACAGAGTGACATATGCGTCTGGAATTTGTTTTGCAGTGCAGGAGATCCTGGCACACCCATTCTCTCTCTCTTTCTCAAATAAGTAAAATAAAACATAAAAGAGAAGAATCTGTAACTGGGCGTAGTGGCACACACCTTTAATCCCAGCACTTGGGAGGCCGTCCTGTTCTACACTGCAAGTTCCAGGCTAGACAGGGCCATATAGATCCTGAGTCAAAAAGCAAAACAGGGACAGACAGGTAGATCAATGGAACAGAATAGAAGACCCAAATATTAATCCAGGCAGCTACAGCTACCTGATTTTTGACAAAAACGCCAAAAATACTCAGTGGAGAAAAGATAGCCTCTTTAACAAGTGGTGCTGGGAAAATTGGATATTGGTTTGTAAAAGGATAAACATAGATCCTTGCCTCTCTCCTTGCACAAGAGTCAAGTCCAAATGGATCAGGGACCTTAATATCAGACCTGAAACTCTGAAACTGCTAGAGGAAAAAGTAGGGGAAACTCTTCAACATATTGGAATAGGTATGGACTTTCTGAATATAACTCCAATTGCTCAGAGAATAAAACCACTAATCAACCACTGGGACCTTATGAAATTACAAAGCTTTTGTACAGCAAAGGACACTGTGAATAGAGCAAAAAGACAACCTACAGAATGGGAGAAAATCTTTGCCAGTTATACATCTGACAGAGGATTAATATCCAGAATATACAAAGAACTCAAAAAACAGAATAACAAGAATTCAAACAACCCAGTTAAAAAATGTGCTATGGAACTAAATAGAGAATTCACGGAAGATGAAATACAGATGGCATATAAACATCTAAAAATGTTCTACATCCTTAGCCATCAGGGAAATGCAAATTAAAACCACTTTGAGATTCCATTTCATTCCTGTCAGAATGGCTGCCATAAAGAAAACAAATGACAATAAGCGTTGGCGTGGATGCAGAAAAACAGGAACACTTCTACACTGTTGGTGGGAATGTAAGCTGGTCCAGCCACTGTGGAAATCAGTGTGGAGGTTCTTGAGACAGCTAGAAATAGATTTACCATATGATCCAGCTATAGCACTCCTAGGCATATATCCAGAGGACTCTTCTCACTACCTTAGAGATACTTGCAAAACCATGTTTATTGCTGCTCTATTCACAATAGCTAGGATATGGAAGCAGCCTAGATGTCCCTCCACAGATGAGTGGATAATAAAGATGTGGTACATTTACACAATGGAGTTCTATTCAGCAGTAAAGAAAAATGAAATTATGAAATTTGCAGGGAAATGGATGGATCTGGAAAGGATTATACTTAGTGAGGTAACCCAGGCTCAGAAAGCCAAATGTCACATGTTCTCTCTCATATGTGGATCCTAGCTACCAATGTATAGACTTGTGTGTGAACTGGAACCAAAAATAGGTACCAGAAACCAGTCAGCTGGTAAAAGGCTATAAGGGAGGGAGGAAAGGGAAGGACTTAAGTGTATGGTAATACACATATATAAGTAGAAGAACTGAGTACAGGGAGGGGAATGGCCTAAGCGAGGCCATGGGAAGAGAATGCATACAAAAAGGGCAGGGGGAGGGACAATCTAAACTCAAGATATTATCAATAAGACATATGTAAAATTACTTTTTTGAATAAGGGCACATCTAGAAGATGTAGACTGTTACTAGAAAATTTTCAGTACCTGGGATGGGATACCTTCCAGTGAGTTGTTGGCCAAGGAGGTCCCGGTAGCCTCCAAAACATTAAGGCTTTTGCCAAAGCCCTTGGTTTCCCTAGAGAAATAGATAGTAAGACCCTATTGCTGAAGACATCTCATGCCTGAGAGGCAAGGACACTGAGAAAGCAAGCTGGTGCTGAGCAGAAAACCTTCTCCCTGTAGACCAGCCAACTGAAAGCTGGAAAAAGCTGCACTGCACGCAGCGTATGGGAGACAGAAGCCATCAACAGTGAAAATAGTGGATGCTGAATATTCAAGTTTGGCCATACAGGCCCAATGACTGAATGGGTGCAATAGTGGCGTGTCTACTCTTGGGGTAACCAACTGCTCCATAATTGGACTGAAGGCCCTCTCTACGGAGAGGGAATACATACCCGGCACTGAAAAACCTAAGTAAAAGTCTTTGGTAGGTGAGGTCATGAGCCTTGGGGGTATAAGCCTGCTCATGTCTGACTAAATGTATATATTATTCCCACCAAGCTGCCCTGGGGACACTACACTAAATGTTCATGTTCACATATTAACGCTACTCTCACTTCTGGCTAGAGAAGCTTCTCTTTTCAGATGGTGATGACCACTGGGATGACACAAAAGGCAACATAGTGCTGAGAAGAAGGGATGGAGGAGTGCCTAGCACTGAAACACCTCTGTCACATTCTCCAGTGGCTCAGGGACACCATTGCGGAAGAGGGGCGGATAGAATGGAAGAGCCAAAGGAAGGATATGACCTCTTACAATGCAGCTGCCCAGACAGAAATTGGCCTCAATATCCATGATCTTGCAGTGCCTAGCAATACCTTTGCAAGACCCTCAAAATAGAAGAGAAAGATGATGTCATCAAATTAGGAGAGAGACTAATGGAGAAAGGGAGGGGATATGATAGAGACTGGAGTTCTAAAGTGGAATGGGGGAGGGGAGGGAAATATCAGGTGGGGTTTTTTTGGTATGTAAGATTAAAAGTCAATAAAAATAATAAAAAAAAAAAAAAAAAAAAAAAAAACAGGGCTGGAGAGATGGCTTAGCAGTTAAGGTGCTTGCCTGCAAAAGCCTAAGGACCCATGTTCAACTCTCCAGATCCCATGTAAGCCAGGCAAAGGTGAGGCAAGCACAAGGTCTCACATGGGGGTGGCACATGCATCTGGACTTCGATTGCAGTGCTAAGGCCCTGGCATGCCAATTCTCTCTCTCTCTTGATCTGCCTCTTTCTCTCTCATAAGCAGACTGACAGAGGCCAGAGCACACGAGTGTGTTCACACTTACAGGGAGCACTGACTGTTTCGGTTGTGAAACACAAAGGCCTGATGGAGAAGCCACAGGAAGACTTTGTGAGACTGAAAAGAAAGAGTTGGAAAATTCTAGAACAGGCATGGCTGGTAAAAATGCATTTAGGAAAAAAAAACAAGGTGATTTTTGTCAAGTTAATTATAGCTAAGAATGTGCCCTAGGACAGTGCACTTTCTGAACCCCACGTTTGACATGCTGGTGTGTACCTCAGAAATGTTGGGCCATGCTGAAGGAAGACTCTGTCCACACACCGTCTTTTATTGTTGCTTTCTAAAAATTTTCCTTAATTTTTTTTTTTTTTTTTTTGTGAATCTGTGTGGGTATCTGTGTGCTTGCTTGCGTGTGCATGCACACGGGCTGTCAGAGGACAACCTTGGGGTGTTGGTCCTCTCCTTCCACCCTTTTGAAATTAATTTATTTTTATTTGAGATAGATAGATAGATAGATAGATAGATAGATAGATAGATAGATATGGGAGAATATGGGCATGCCAGGGCCTCCAGCAAATACGCACAACCATCTGGCTTACATGGGACCTGGAGAATCGAACCAGTGCCCTTAGGCTTCACAAGCAAGTGCTTTAACCGCTAAGCCATCTCTCGATCCCTCCTCCCGCCCTTTTTGGGACAGGATCTCTCTCGTTGTTTGGCTACTGGGTAGGCCATTTTAGCTGGCTCTGAACGCATAGGGATTCTCCTGGCTCCACCTCCTACTAATGAAAGGGCATTGGGATTTCAGACTTCCGTGTACCACTTTGTCTTGTGGGCAGGCTTGTGGAGCAAATGTCTTCTACCTCCGAGCCTTCTCCCCAGTCTTATTGTTGCTTTTGAAACAGGGTGTCACTACATAGCCTAGGGTGGTCTGGAACTCCTCCGATCCTCCTGCCTCATCTCCGATGCACTGGGATGGCGGGTGTGCACGGGGATGCTGACCCAGAGCTCTGCTTTTACTATAGTCAGTGCTGAGAAGTACAAACATTCTCCCTGTGGCATGTTCAAGAAATGCAATCAATTGTGGTTTTTATTTAATTTTTTTGTTTATTTTTATTTATTTATTTAGAGTGACAAACAGAAAGAGGCAGAGAGAGAAAGAGAGAGTGGGAATAGGCGCACTGCAACCGAACTCCAGATGCATGCGCCACCTTGTGCATCTGGCTTACGTGGGTACCGGGGAATCGAGCCTCGAGCCGGGGTCCTTAGGCTTCACAAGTAAGCACTTAACTGCTAAGCCATCTCTCCAGCCCCCAATTATGTTTTTAAAATGTTTTTAAGCAGGGCATGGTGGCTCGTGCCTTTAATCCCAGCACTTGGAAAGCAATGGTAGGAGGATTGCCATGAGTTCAAGGCCACCCTGAGACTACATAGTGAGTTCCAGGTCAGCCTGGGCTAGAGTGAGACCCTACCTCGAAAAAACAAACAAACAAACAAACAAAGAAACAAAAAACCCCTTTATTTATTTATTTACAAGCAGATGGAGAGAGATAGAGAACAGAGAGATACACACACACAGAGAATGGGCATGGGCATGCCAGGTCCTTTAGCCACTGCAAACAAACTACAGACACATGTGCCACCTTGTGTACCTGGCTTTACATGGGTGCTGAGGAATTGAACCCGGGTCATTAGGCTTTGCAAACAAGTGCCTTAACCACTGAGCAATCTTTCTAGCCCTCAATTGGTTTTTTAAAGTTTTATTTTTTTTAAGGTAGGGTCTCACTATAGCCAAGGCTGACCTGGAATTCATTTTTATGTAGTCTCAGGCTGGCCTCGAACTCATGGTGATCCTCCTATCTCTGCCTCCCGAGTGCTGGGATTAAAGGCGTGCATGTCACCAAGCCCGGCTCTAAGGTTTTTTTATTTTTATTTTTTTATGAGAGAGAGAGCCATAGAGAGAATTGGTATGCCATGGCTTCTAGCCACTGCAATTGAACTCCAGATACATGAGCCATCTCATGTACACACGTGAACTTGTACGCATGTATCACCTTGTGCATCTGGCTTATGTGGGTTCTGGGGAGTTGAACCTGGGTCCTTAGGCTTTGCAGGCAAATGCCTTAACTGTTAAGCCATCAGTTGGTTTTCTGAAGCAGGGTCTCATCACTGTAGCCCTAGCTGACCTGGAACTCACTCTGTAGCCCAAGCTGGCTTTGAACTCCTGGAGATCCTCTTACTTCAGCCTCCCAGGTACTGGACTAAAGGTGTGTACCACTGCACCCAGTTAAGAAAAGCAGTAACAGTGGCTCCAAGGTACACAGCTCTTACTACATGTCAGGCACGGCTCCTCACATAACCCGGGGGATACATACAATTATTATGTCCATTTTGTATATGAGAAAACTGAGGCAGGGGGAAAATAACAGCAGATGTCATAGAATTCATAAGTGTGAGAGCTGGGATTCAAACACAGTAACCTTCCAGGGGGTTGTCTGTGCCGTGAACTCCCTGCTCCATCTCTCTAATATCATACACCCAAGAGTAAAGACCTGTCATATTATAAATGAAACTTGGAGAAACTGTGACGCCCTGTTTTAAGTCGATTTGGAAATAAGACTGCCCTCATCTTAAGTATTTTTCATTTTTATTTATTGGAAAGAGAGAGAGAGGCAGATAAAAGGAAAGAATTGGTCATGCCAGGGCCTCCAGTCATTGCAGAGGAACTCCAGACACATTCCCCACCTTATGTGTCTGGCTTACGTGGGTCCTAGGGAATTGAACCTAGGTTCCTTTGGCTTTGCAGCCAAGCATGTTAACCACTAAGCCATCTCTAGCCCAAGATGGCCCTCATCTTAGGAAGATTGAATGATTCTCAGGACATTAAACTCTTCACCAACTCAAAGTGTAACTTGTCTCTAGAGAGAGAACCCGTTCATTTCAAGTGCTCTCTGGCAAACCACAGAAGTGCGGGAAAGCATTTGCCACTGTGAGGGCACCTGGGCCTGGCAAGCGCTGCTCAGTGGGGCCCCCTACTGGCCGATGCAGGCAGGTGTCTGGACCTACTGGGAGACAGATGAATTGGAACTCCGTCAAGGCAACCCATAATAGTATCTGTCTCTGTGGCTTGAAGACAGTAAGACTGGATAGACCTGAGCAGGCCACACAAGCATCAAGCCTGCCTGACAGTTATGTTTCTAGTGAATAATGACCATATGTCTGGTGAACAGATCTAGGTGTACATTGGGGTGAATCATTGCTCTTAGATCGTATCAGTCCTCCAATGCTGGAAACACTCGACTTCTGGAGTCCAGCCCTGCAAGACTGATGGCCAGAATCAGAACTGGTTTACCAAGCTACACTTGTAGGCTCACAGTCAACTCGTCTCTTTCCTGAGTGAGCAGCTGACTTCACTATACATACCACTCAGAAGAATTATGCAAGCAGGGCTGGGAGTGCATCTCAGTGGTAGATGCAGGGGCCCTCAGCTCAATGCTCAGCAGCAAACACACAAAACTGTACAAGAGGGCTGGAGAGATGGCTTAGTGGTTAAGGCGCCTGCCTACTAAGCCTAAGAACCCGGTTCCAATCTCCAGGTCCCACGTTTAGCCAGATGCAAAGTGACGCAAGGGCGCAATGCCTCACTTGACCACAAGGGGGCGCACGAATCTGGATTTCGTTCACAGCAGCTGAGAGGCTGCTGGCGTGCCCATCTCTATCTGTCTTCCTCTGTCTGTGTCTCTCTTCAAAAATAAATAAAAATAATAAAGAAAAAATTTTGAAAAAAAAACTGTACAAGAAGATTCTTAAAATATTTATGGGAGCCAGGCATGATGGCTCCTGCCTGTAATCACAGCACTCTGGAGGCAGAGGCAGGAGGATCACTGCAGGTTCACATACATACATAGCAAGTTCTAGGCCAGCCAGGGTTACACAGCAAGCAGCAACAAACAACAAAAACAACAATAAAAAAAGCATGAATGGGGCTGGAGAGATGGCTTAGCAGTTGAGGCGCTTGCCTGTGAAGCCTAAGGTCTCATGTTTGACTCTGTAGGTCCCACATAAGCCACGTGCACAAGGCGACGCACGCACACAAGGTTGTATATGCGCACAAGGTGGCACACACGTCTGGAGTTCTATTTCAGTGGTTGGAGGCCCTGGTGCACCAATTCTCTCTCTCTCTGATATAAAATAATATTTAGGAGGCGGATAGAATGGAAGAGCCAAAGAAAGGGTATGACATCTTAAAATGCAAGAGAAGGTCACTGAGGGAGAACTCCATCTATGAAGAAGGTGGCTGAGGGAGGACTCCATCTATGGAGAAGGTCGCTGAGGGAGGACTCCATCTATGGAGAAGGTCTCTGGAGTTCTCCATCTTCAGTGGTTGAGGGAGGCTCCATCTATGGAGAAGGTGCACCACCATTCTCTCCATCTCTCTGAGGGAGGACTATAGAAGGTTGCTGAGGAGGACTAAAAGAAGGTAATCCATTTATGGAGGTTGCTGAGGAGGACTCCATCTATGGAGAAGGTCTCTGAGGGATATCTATGAATGGAAGAGCCAAAGGAATCTATGGAGAAGGTCTCTGGGACTTCTATGGAATGCTCCATCTATGGAGAAGGTCACTGAGGGAGGACTCCATCTATGGAGAAGGTCACTGAGGAGGACTCCATCTGAGGGAGGGAGGACACCATCTACGGAGGACTCATCTATGGAGGAGGTCTCTGAGGGAGGACTCCATCTATGGAGAAGGTCGCTGAGGGAGGACTCATCTATGGAGGAGGTCTCTGAGGGAGGACTCCATCTATGGAGAAGGTCTCCATCTATGGAGGGGTGGACTCTCATCTGGAGAAGGTGGCTGGGAGGACTCCATCTATGGAGGAGGTCTCTGAGGGTCTCTGAGGAGGACTCCATCTATGGAGAAGGTCTTGAGGAGGACTCCATCTATGGAGAAGGTCACTGAGGATCTATGGAAGGTCACTGAGGGAGGACTCATCTATGGAGAAGGTCTCTGAGGGGAGGACTCCATCTATGGAGAAGTCTCTGAGGGAGGACTCCATCTATGGAGAAGGTCTCTGAGGGAGGACTCCATCTATGGAGAAGGTCACTGAGGGGAGGATCCATCTATGCAGAAGGTCACTCTATGAGGGGTTGCTGAGGAGGACTCCATCTATGGAGAAGGTCACTGAGGGAGGACTCCATCTATGGAGAAGGTCTGAGGGAGGACTGGAGGTTGCTGAGGAGGACTCCATCTATGGAGAAGGTCTCTGAGGAGGTCCATCTATGCAGAAGGTCTCTGGGGAGGACTCCATCTATGGAGAAGGTCACTGAGGGAGGACTCCATCTATGGAGACGGTCACTGAGGGAGGACTCCATCTATGGAGAAGGTCTCTGAGGAAGGACTCCATCTATGGAGAAGGTCTCTGAGGGAGAACTCCATCTATGGAGAAGGTCACTGAGGGAGGACTCCATCTATGGAGAAGGTCACTGAGGGAGGACTCCATCTATGGAGAAGGTTGCTGAGGGAGAACTTCATCTATGGAGAAGGTCTTTGAGGGAGAACTCCATCTATGGAGAAGGTCGCTGAAGGAGGACTCCATCTATAGAGAAGGTCACCTAGGGAGGACTCCATCTATGGAGAAGGTCACTGAGGGAGGACTCCATCTATGGAGAAGGTTGCTGAGGGAGGACTCCATCTATGGAGAAGGTCACTGAGGGAGGACTCCATCTATGGAGAAGGTCGCTGAGGGAGGACTCCATCTATGGAGAAGGTCACCTAGGGAGGACTCCATCTATAGAGGTCACTGAGGGAGGACTCCATCTATGGAGAAGGTCACTGAGGGAGGACTCCATCTATGGAGAAGGTCTCTGAGGGAGGACTCCATCTATAAAGAAGGTCACTGAGGGAGGACTCCATCTATGGAGAAGGTCACTCCATCTATGGAGGGTCACTGAGGACTCCATCTATGGAGAAGGTCTCTGAGGGAGGACTCCATCTATGGAGAAGGTCACTGAGGGAGGACTCCATCTATGGAGAAGGTCACTGAGGGAGGACTCCATCTATGGAGAAGGTCACTGAGGGAGGACTTCATCTATGGAGAAGGTCACTGAGGGAGGATCTATAAAGAAGGTCACATGTATGGAGAAAGGGAGGACTCTGAAGGTCACTGAGGGAGGACTCCATCTATGGAGAAGGTCACTGAGGGAGGACTCCATCTATGGAGAAGGTCACTGAGGGAGGACTCCATCTATGGAGAAGGTCTCTGAGGGAGGACTCCATCTATGGAGAAGGTCACTGAGGGAGGACTCCATCTATGGAGAAGGTCTCTGAGGGAGGACTCTATCTATGGAGAAGGTTGCTGAGGGAGAACTCCATCTATGGAGAAGGTCTCTGAGGGAGGACTCCATGTATGGAGACTTTGAGGGAGGACTCATGTATGGAGAAGGTCTCCATCTATGGAGAAGGTCTCTGAGGGAGGACTCCATGTATGGAGAAGGTCGCTGAGGGAGGACTCCATATCTGCTGCTCTAGAGAGTTTTCACCAAGGCAGGGTGGAGTATTTTGTTGATGCACTCATTATGGAGTTGTCTCCAAGCTCCCTGGTTCACTAAGCTCTAGAGGTGGAACAGTTACTGCTATGTCGTTGGGGGTTATCTGGGGGAAAGAGATGTTTGTTCATGTCTTTCCAGGAAAAGTCAACACATTAATAGCCTACTAGGTTCTGAGCACTAAGCTGTGTACTTCAGAGATCGCACAGAGAGAGCAAAGTTCCCATTCTCTACTCAAATGGTAGGCAGAGTACTGAGGGTTCAGACAATCCGATAAGAAAAGTTGAACCAAGGAAGCAGAGACCACATCTACCTCAAACAGCCAGCGAGGAGAATCCTCTGATGTCCCTAAATACGACTTGAAATGCCTTGTAGGGTCACGGAGGCATAGTGCCCTCGCAGTCGTTGTGGCAGAAACACCCTAGGGTCTAGTTCCTCCCTTGAGCTCTAGTCCCTCTATGGGCTTCAATTCCTCCTTGGCTCCAGTCCCTCCTTGGATTTCAGTCCCTTCCTTGGGCTCTAGACCCCTGCTTGGGCTCCAGTCTCTCCCTTGGGGTCCATTCCCTACGTGGGCTCCAGCCCCTCCAGCCTCGTATTTGGCCAAGTTAGCTTAAGTTAGTTTCTTACAAGGTGTTCAAGGCATTGCATCTTAGGGAATAAACAATGTCCCATCTTCAGAAGGCCATGTCCCCTTCACTCCTCAGGCTGTCCCTCTGTCTCCAGACACATTGCAAGTGATCTCAAGTGTCAAAGGGATAGAAAGAAGGACTTGGAAATCCCAGACAAAGTCCTGTTTCTAGGATTCTCATTAACCGATCCCAGGAGAGAATAAATTAGGCTCCCTTAACTAAAAAGGAGCACAGAGGCCACCAAGGCCATAGCATGTGCACTGAACAATCAAGGCTCAGAAGCCTCCAAGTGCATGACTTCTGACCCCAGTGAGGGCCTGCAAAGATGGACGATGGAGGGGAGGACATTGAGCAAGTTCCAAAAAGACCTGGAAATCTGCTGCTACTGATACACAGATGTGTGTGGACAGAAGGTGGTGTGACAAGAGTCAGAACACATTTGGGAAAGGGGCCCTTCCCAAGCCCCACCTTATTCTTGCACAAGGTTAGCACAGAAAAGATTATGAAATAAAATTAATCCTCTCTTGGGTTGGAGAGATGGTTTAGCGGTTAAGGTGAAGCCTAAGGAAATCAGGTTTAATTCTCCAGGTCCCATGTAAGCCAGATGCACAAGACAGTGCATGTATCTGAATTCGTTTGCAGTGGCCCATTCTCTCTCTTCCTCTCCATTTCAAAATAAATAAAGAAATGAAGGCAAAATAAAAATCCTCTCTTTATTTTACTTTTGAAGACTTTCGGGTCCCTATAGGTCACAGTTAATGTTGGTTTCATTGAAAATGTGACAGATTTTTTTTTTTTTTTGCAAGTGTATAGATTAGAATGGATTCCTGTTTGAATAAAACTAGCTTTACCAGTGCCCTGTGGCATCCCAGCTGTCTTCACTTGCGGCTTATGCAAATCACTGACTTCCTTCCAATCTCCATTTTTTTCCCTCACCTGTATTCTGGGGGTTATAATCCCATAGCACCCCCTTACACAGGGCCTGGCCTATGTCAAACTCACAATATTAGTTTGCAATCACTCTCTTACACCAAAGTCACTATCACTTAAAACAACAAGCCACAAATGTCAGCCCAGGGTCATCCCTCCGTAGGATCTGGATAAATATATCCAACATGTCTCTTGGCCTGAGCTCTTTGGATGTACCCAAGGCTCTGCGGGGCCCAGAGTTTCGGGGCAGGAGCCAAAGCGATGCTGTCTGCCAATGGATTCGGGCCAAAACTTTCCAAGTTGATGGTCGCCTGCCCCGTGCCTGCCCTTCTCAAATGCCATGAAGCCAGGGTTGGATCGAGAGGAACCTCAGGTCTCCGGGTAGGGAAGCGACCCTTGGGAACCGGACGCCGCCCGTGTGAGTGACCGCTCCGGGAGCTCACCTGCGGGGCACGGAAGCGTCCGGGCGGCGGCGGACGGCGACAGCAGCAGTGGCAGCAGCGGCAGCAGCAGCAGCAGCGGCGGCGGCGGCCCGAGGCTCGCGCCCGGGTTGCGGTGGGACATGGGCACGACTGGCAGCTGCAGGCTGGCCCGGGCGGCTCTGGGGAGTCAGCAGCGGGGAGCTGCGTTTGGAGATCCGGGACGCTCTTTTAACTTTCTTCTTGCATGAGCCCTGCCAGTCGGGCTTTTTTTTTTTTTTTTTTTTTTTTTTAGTGGGTGAGGACGCTTCACGTGGCCCTTGGGAACCAACCTTCGCCCTACTGGGCCCCAGGCTGGGGAAGGCGGGTCCTTTCTTGTCTGACCCTTCAGCAACCTGTGGGGCTGGGCTGAGAAAGTTCTGGCAAGTGCAGCAGACTGGCAGCTGCTTTTCTGGGGTCTCCCTCCTGCAGTGTGTGTGTGTGTGTGTGTGTGTGTGTGTGTGTGTGTGTGTGTGTGTGTGTGTGTAGGGGGTGGGGGAGGTCCCAGGGAGGGCCTGAAGCAATCAGTGGACACGAGCACCACCAGCAGCCTGGACCACTCTGACAGCAGGTGAGGTCCCTGGAGCAGAGGCGGCCCTCCTGCCTGTGCCCACGCGCAGCCGCCTCCCCTGGCCCTTCATCCGGTCAGGCAGAGGCTCAACCTCAGACCATGTGGCTGGAGCGGAATCGCCCAGGGTTCAAACCAGATCCACCCCTGAACTCCCGTGTAAGTCCCCATTTCTGGGCAGGGTCTGTGGAGAGGGGACGTTGTGAAGTAGGGTGACATTGTGAAGTTGGCGGAGGATGGTGCCCTAGGTGACATTGTGAAGTAGGCAAAAAGACATGGAGGCAGTAAATGCAGCCTGGATACATCTTTTTGCTTGCAGGGGCTAAAAAAAAAAAAAAAAAAAAAAAACAAACAAACAAAAAAAACCCCCACCCAAACCAAACAAACCAAACTAAAACAAAACAAAAGGACAGTTAAAAGCATGCCCTACCACAAGCAAGAAGGGAGATGCCTTGGAAACGGACTTTACCCTTAGGGCTATACAAGCTCTATGCTTGGGGTTGGGGGATGGATCAGTCTTGCTCCCCTACTCCCTTAAAATGAAAAGCTGGGATTGGAGTTTAGATTCCCAGCACCCAAGTTTGCCTGTAGTCCAGGTGCTTGGGAGACAGAGACGGGATCCCTGGGGCAAGCTGGCTAGCCACACTGGCTTAAGGGCTTCAGCTCTGTCGCAATTAAATAAAAAGTTTAAGAAAAGAAAACAAAAGCCAGGCGTGGTGGTGCATGCCTTTAATCTCAGCCTTTGAGAGACAGAGCTAGGAGGTAAAGCAAACTCTAGTCTTCGCACAGTCGTGCGTAAACATGTGAACACATATATGCACATGCATATACACTGCGTACATCCCACATGCAAAAGAAATAAATAAAAACTGAAAAAACAATCTGTGCTTAAAGGTCAGTGGGTGTGGGGCTGGAGAGATGACACAGCCGTTAAAGTGACTGCCTGCAAAGCCTAACCACTGGGGTTCAGTTCCCTATCCAGTACTCACATGAAGCCAGATGCAAAAGTGGCACATGCATCTGGAATTCATTTGCAGCAGCCCTGGTGCACCCATTCTCTGCTTGTCTGCTTATAAATAAACACAAGAAATATTTTTTCATATATTTTCAGGGCTGGAGAGATAGCTTGGTAGTTAAGGAACTTGCCTGCAAAATTTCACAACTGGGGTGCGATTCCCCAGTACCCACATAAACCCAGATACAAAAAGTGACACATACATCTGGAGCTTGATTGCAGTGGCTAGAGGCCCTGACACGCCCATTCTCCCTCCCTCCCCCCTCTCTTTCTTTGCTTGCAAATAAATAAATAAAAATATTGGACTGAGCCGGGCATGGTGGCGCATGCCTTTAATCCCAGCACTCGGGAGCAGAGGTAGGAGGATCACTGTGAGTTCGAGGCCACCCTGAGACTACATAGTTACTTCCAGGTCAACCTGGGCCAGAGTGAGACCCTACCTCGAAAAACCAAAAAAAAAAAAAAAAAATTGGGCTGGAGAGATGGCTTAGTGGTTAAGGCACTTGCCTGCAAAGCCTAAGGATCCAAGTTTGATTCTCCAGGTCCCACATAAGGCAGATGCACAAGGTGGTACATGTGTCTGGAGTTTGTTTGCAGTGGCTGGAGGCTGTGGCCTGCCCACTCACTCTCTTTCTTTCCCTCTCTCTGTCTCTAATAAATAAATATAAAATTTTTAAAAATTAAGAAAACTGACTATTCAAATATTTTAACAGCTGGGCATGGTGGCTCATGCCTTTAATCCCAGCACTCAGGAGGCAGAGGTAGGAGGATTGCCATGAGTTAGAGGCCACCTTGAGACAACATAGTGAATTCCAGGTCAGCCTGAACTAGAGTGATACCCTAATATATATATATTTAAGGGATGGAGAGATGGCTTAGCAGTTAAGATGCTTGCCAGCAAAGCCAAAAGACCCAAGTCTGATTCCCCACTACCCATGTAAAGCCAGATGCACAAGGTGGCACACACATCTGAGTTTGCAATGGCTAGAGGCTTTAGCACATCCATTCTCTCTCTCTCTCTCTGTATGTCTCTTTCTCTCTCTCTCAAATAAATAAAATATTTTTTTGAGAGAGACAGAGAGAGAAGGACAGATAGAGAATGGGTGCGCCAGCAGCTTCTCAGCCACTGTGAATGAACTCCAGACGCATGCGCCCCCTTGTGGGCAAAGTGTGGCATTGCACCCTTGCATCACTTTTTGCGTCTGGCTAAATGTGGGACCTGGAGAATCGAAGAGGTGTTCTTAGGCTTAGCAGGCAGGCGCCTTAACCACTAAGCTATCTCTCCAGCCCAAATAAAATATTTTAAAAAAAAGTTAAGCCGGGCTTGGTGGCACACGCCTTTATTCCCAGCACTCAGGAGGCAGAGGTAGGAGGATCGCTACAAGTTCAAGGCCTTCTTGAGACTACATAGTGAATTCCAGGTTAGCCTGGACCAGAGTGAGACCCTACCCCAAAAACAAAACAAAAAAAAAAATTAAAGCACAGTGGATGCAGCCAGGAGGAGACAAGCCATTAGCTACAATTCTTTTCTTGTGGCCTTTCTTCTTTCTTCTAAGTTTAAACTGGGCTGACATGGGGACATAAGAAGGCTGAATACAACATGCCTGTATGAAACTGGGGGTGGTGGCTCACACCTGTAATCCCAGCACTGGGCATGCTCAAGTAAAGGTCCAAGGTCAGCCTGGGCTACAAGAATGAGATCCTGTCACAAACACACAAACATAAAAAACTCCTAGGAGAGGAAATATATTTGTAACTGTTAGAAAAGACAGACTACACTAAGCTACATCAAATCCTTGTGTGGGCTGAGAAACTCAAGTCTGAATTGTGTTGAGGACATTATAATAATTTCACATTTTTCTTCAGGTTAGAAACATAAGAACCAAGGAAATTGTGAGGGAGCCCTTTGGCTGTGTCATGGAGGGAAGAGAAGTCGATTGGCACATTCAGGGAAGTTGTGCCACCCCAAATATTTCAGTCATGCTACCATTGTGCCACCTTCCATCTCCTTACTAACCCTTCTGCTGCAAGGAGCCAAGTGTCCTGATGAAATACTGTAGTCAACTCACTGAATGGGAAGTCCGGAGCATTCACCAATGAACTATTTGGTCATTGAACATTTGTTGACTACGATGTTCCAGGACACAGCAATGACCCTGACATAGTCCCCAGAAGGTACAGTCTAATAAAGGGAGGAAATGATTCCGATAAACAAATTAACTGGATCAGAATTTCTCAACCTCAGCACTGTTGAAATTTTGGACTAAACATTTCCATGAGGCGTGTGTTGGAGGAGGTGGTCATCTGTGTGCACGGCCCTGGCTTCTCACGCTCTATGCTCCCTGAAGTACTGAAGATGTTTCCAGAGATCATCAGATGATCCCCTAGGGCGAACAAATTGCCCCTAACTGAGCACCACTGGTCATCAGTAAAAAATGTTTTTATTGGCTGGGTGTGGTGGCACGTGCCTTTGATCCCAGCACTCCAAAGGCAGAGGTAGGAGGATTGCCAAGAGTTCGAGGCCAGCCTGAGATTACATTGTGAATTTCAGGTTAGCCTGGGCTGGAGTGAAACCCTACCTCAGAAAAAACTATTTATTTGCAAGGATGAGGGAGAGAGAGAGAGAGTAAGTATGGGTGTGCTTGGGTTTCTTGCAACTGTAAATGAACTCCAGACACACACACCACTTTGTGTGGGTACTGGGGAATTGAACCTGGGCCAGCAGGGTACTTTAACTGCTTAGCCATCTCTCTAGCCCACTTTGGCATCTTTGGATTGTGCAGGTTTGAAGTAGCTGAGAGAGAAAGGCGTGGGGCAATTCATTCAGTTGAAGGTGAGGAGGACTAAACATATTGGTTGTGAAATTATAACTGGAATTTTTAGGGCAAAAGTTGTACTACTGAAGTCCTAAAAGGAGAGGATCAGCCTCCTGTCCCCAGCGTATCATTTAGACAAATGAGTAATAGTGAAAAACAGAGATGTCTTCAATGTGGCCACTCTGGGAGAGGAACAGATACCTAGGTCCAGTGACTCCAGGTCCGTCTTCAGGGCGCTGACATGAGCTTTGGATTTAAATAGAAGAGTTGGGGGGCTTAGCAGTTAAGGTGCTTGCATGTGAAGCCTGAGGACCCAGGATTGATTCTCCAGTACCCATATAGCCAGATGCACAAAATGACACATGACACATGTGACTGGAGTACATTTGCAGTGGCTGGAGACCCTGGTGCACCCATTTTGTTTTCTCTCTCTCTCATATATATATATATATATATATATATATATATATATATATATATATATATGAGAGAGACAGTGAGAAAGGGAGAGGAAGACAGATAGAGATGGGCGCACTAGCAACCTCTCAACTGCTGCGAATGAAATCCAGATGCATGCGCCCCCTTGTGGTCAAGTGCGGCATTGCGCCCTTGCATCACTACATCTGGCTAAACATGGGACATGGAGATTGGAAGCGCTGGAGATTGGAACCAGCGTTCTTAGGTTTAGGAGGCAGGCGCCTTAACTGCCAAGCCATCTCTCCAGCCCCTTCTTTTATATTTTTAAAAATTTTATTTATTTATTTATTTATTTATTTGAGAGAGCGAGAGAGAAAGAGAGAGAAAATGGGCAGGCCAGGGCCTCTAGCCACTGCAAATGAGCTCCAGATGCATGTGCCACCTTGTGCATCTGGCTTACGTGGGTCCTGGGGAATGGAACCTGGGTCCTTTGGCTTTGCAGGCAAGCACCTTAACTGCTAATCCAGCTCTCCAGCCCTCTCTATCTCTTTCTCTTTCAAATAAATGAATAAAATGTTAAATAGTAGACTTGGACTGGGCATGGTTGGGCACACCTTTAATCCCAGCACTTGGGAGGCTGAGTTAGGTGGATTGTTGTGAGTTCAAGGCCATCTTGAGACTACATAGTGAATTCCCCTACCTTGAAAAACCAAAAACAAAACAAAAACAAAGAAATAGCTCTGCTTGAAGGCGGGAGCTGGGGTGGCAGGATGAGCCACCAGAGCAGCGTGTCACTGTGCCCCAGGGAAGTGGTGAATGGACAGGCTGCAATAATACCACCAGGGACTCCAGTTCCTTACCCCAAGAGTCTGAAGATTCCTTTCCAATTTTCATTTTTTATTTACTTTTTTGTATTGAAAAGAGAAGCATAATTACCACAAGTTACAAAGGACGAAAGCAGAGCTTGAATAACAAAGGAATCTCTTCAGCTTGGAAGGGCTGCAGAGTCCATTTACTTAAGATGGACATCAAAGCACAGAGAAGTATGAAGCAGATGTAATCCCAGATCTTGGGAGGGTCACAAATCCAAGGCCAGCCTGGGCTGCATAGTGAGATCTGATCTTGAAAACAAACAGAACCACACACACAACTTATCCACTGGTTAAATAAATAAATAAATAGATTGGAAAGTCTGGGCTGGAGAGATGGCTCAGTGGTTAAAGGTGTTTGCTTGCAAACACTGATGGCCCAGGCTTGACTCCCCAATGCCCACTTAAAGCCAGATGCACAAAGTGGCACACGCACCTGGAGTTCGTTTGTAGAAGTAGGTGTCCCTGGTACACTCATACTCATTTTCCCTCTGTCTGTCTGCCTCTTTGTCTCTGTTTCAAATAAATAAATAAATAAATAAATAAATAAATAAATAAATAAATAAATAAAAATGTTGAAAAATAAATAAATAAAAATAGAAAATCATTATCTGTATCTTACAAGAACTGCATTTAGGTCTAATCCTTAACCTCCTCTGTCTCTTCCATTCTTTCCTCCTTTCCTTGAAGACAATGTTAGTTTTGGGGGGCTTATTATTGACCTGCTTTCTTTTTGTTTGTTTTTTTTTTTTGAGGTAGGGTCTCACTCTGGCCCAGGCTGACCTGGAATTCACTATGTAGTCTCAGGGTGGCCTCAAACTCATGGTGATCCTCCTACCTCTGCCTTCCGAGTGCTGGGATTAAAGGCGTGTGCCACCACGCCTGGCTTGACCTGCTTTTGAGGGAGAGGTCTCCTGGGTGAGTCCCACTCCTGACATAGCAACATCCTCTAGGACACGGTGGTTTGTCACCCACTTGTCAGGAATTACAGTGCCGCTATCTGTCCTTGAGGCCTGCCATCCTACTGTGACCTCAGGGTAAGATTCCCACAGACTCTGTGTATTAATTAGGGTAATGCTGTCTATGATAACAAATACATTCCCTAAGTTCAAAGGGCTAATGGAATAGAAGTTTATTACTCTACTATCTGATATGGGAGTTGTTAACTGATAAGTGGTTTTCTTCCAATTAGAAATGTGGGAACCCAGTGTCCTGTTATCTTTTGGCTCCACCATTCCCTAAGGCAGAGATTTCTAAGCATTCTTGGACTATAAATACCCTTCCCGTCTCTGTATTATATTTTCAGTGCTTCAGATCAAAGGGAATAACCTAAGAGGTTTTTTTTTGGGGGGGGGGGAGACAGAGAGAGAGAAAGAGATGGGTGCGCCAGCAGCCTCTCAGCTACTGCAAACAAAATCCAGATGTGTTCGCCCCCTTGTGGTCAAGTGCGGCATTGCGCTCTTGCATCACTGCATCTGGCTAAATGTGGGACCTGGAGATTGGAACCAGCGTTCTTAGGCTTAGAAGGCAGGCGCCTTAACTGCTAAGCCATCTCTCCAGCCCATTTGTTTTGTTTTTAAAAATGTTTTGTTTATTTATTTATTTGCGAGACAGAGAATGGGCATGCCAAGACTCCACCCACAGCAAATGAAGTCCAGATTCGTGTGCCACCATGTGCATCTGATTTATGTGGATACTGGGGATTGAACATAAGTCCTTAGGCTTCTCGGGCAAGTCCCTTATCTGCTGTTTGCATTTTTCAAGTGCTGAGGGTCAGGTTAGTATGAGTCATGTACTCAGCATCCAACAGCGCTGTGGTTCCTGGTAGAAATCCGAAGTGGCTCAAGGAGGCTTTGGTTCTCTGTAGGCTGTTCTGCGATGACTGTTTCTGTCTGTAAATGAACTGTGTGCCTCAGAACCCTTTCTTGGAATCACTGAGGAGGCCAACATCCTGGGGAAAGTTACTTCCTTTAAAAAATTTTTTGTTTTTAAGTGCTCACCACTTTTTAAAATTATTTATTTTGGGAGAGAGAGAGAGAGAGAGGAGAGAGAGAGAATGAGTGTGGTGCCAGGCTCTTCAGCCACTGTGAACCCACTCCAGATGTGTGCTCTCCTTTGTGCACATGTGCCACATTGCATGCTTGTGTCACTGCACATCTGGCTACGTGGGACCTGGGGATTTGAACATGAGTTCTTAGGCTTTTCAGGCAAGCACCTTAACCACTAAGCCATCTCTTCAGCCCAAGTAACTACTTCTTTGTCATCTTTTTTTTTTTTTTTCTTTTTGGTTTTTCGAGGTAGGGTCTCACCTAGTTCAGGCTCACCTGGAATTCACTGTGTAGTCTCAGGGTGGCCGCGAACTGCTAAGCCATCTCTCCAGCCCTAAGTGAGTACTTCTTAATCACTGTTGCTCCCCTTCCCCTGGCAAGAACTAGACAACTGTCCTGTGAAGATGCCCACAAGGCTGGGGGTACAGCCTGTAGCTGGAATACCACTTCTCCATGGGGAAACAAGAGTACACACGCACACACATACACCTTTGGCACCACCTACACACTGCTCTACCTGACTTAGATCCCACTGGTGATTTAGGCTCTTCCTTAGACCCTCTGAGCCTCGCTGCTGTAGCAGGAGGGACTTAAAAATGCCCTAGTGTGTGCATTGGAGAGTCTGCCCTGGTTCATGCATCGCCATTGGTCACGGCCACGTTACAACTCCAGGGTGGTGTGGACACATGGCTGCTTTAAAAGGCTTGCAAGTCTGTGGGCTACATGGTGGGAGGTTTAGATGTCACTTCCTGTGGTCTGCAAAGCTAAACCTGTCCTGCATTTGCTTACTAAATATCTCCACACCCTGAGCCACCCATCAAGAAGAGGACCCACCCTTGGGCTGCAGGGTCCTTCAGCTTGACACTCTTTCCCATCCAAGTATTTCAATTATTTTTTCCTTTGCAGATAGGATGTAATCCCACACCAGTATACATCCTTATTCTAATTCCTGCTTTCCATGTACTCTATGCCCTTTACTGTAGTCTATGTATTTCTATTTTTAAATTTTTTTTTCTAGTTTTCTGAGGTAGGGTCTCACTCTAGCCCAGGCTGACCTGGAATTCACTATGTAGTCTCAGGGTGGTCTCGAACTCACAGCAGTCATCCTACCTCTGCCTCCCAAGTGCTGGATTGAAGGCGTGCACCACCACACTTGGCTTTAAATATAAATATATTTATGTATATATATATATATATATATATATATATATATATATATATATATATACACATATATGTATATATACACATTTTGAGAGAGATACAGAGAGAGAGAGAGAGAAATGGGTGTGCCAGCGTCCTCTCAGCTGCTGTGAACAAATTCCAGATGCATGCACCCCCTTGTGGGCAAGTGCAGCATTGCGCCCTTGCATCACTTTTTGTGTCTGGCTAAATGTGGGACTTGAGAATCGAACGGGCATTCTTAGGCTTGGCAGGCAGGTGTCCTAACTGCTAAGCAATCTCTCCAGCCCTAAATATGTTCTTAATTTGAAAGAGAGACAGAGAGAAAGAGGCAGACAGAGAGGGGGAGGGAGGGGAGAAAAAGAGAAATGGGCCAGGGCCTCCTGTCACTGTAAATAAACTCCAAATGCATGCTTGTGCACCTTGTGCATCGGGCTTTGCATAGGTACTAGGGAATTGAACCCTGGCCTTTAACCTGTGAGCCATCTCTCCAGCCCCCATTTCCATTTTCTAAATCAAGCTTTTGAATATTTCAAAACTTTTTTTTTTTGCTTAGATTCATGGATCTTACAATTTAATACTCCTTGGAGACAATTATCTCTTTATATATAAGACTTTTAAAAAAGCTACAAAATGAATGAGGCATGGTGACACATGTCTTTAATCCCAGTACTCAGGAGGCAGAGGTAGGAGGATCACCGTGAGTTTGAGGCCATCCTGAGACGACATAGTGAATTCCAGGTCAGCCTGAGCTAGAGTGAGACCCTACCTTGGAAATCTAAAACACAAACAAACAAACAAACAAACAAACAGCATGTGAAAAGCTACAAACTGTACTCTGGTTTTCCCATGTTTTTATGTTTGCTTTTATCTGCTTTGAGCAATAGGTGTTTGGAATGAGTCTCACCATGGAAGGAATTCTTCAGGTTAAAAATGTGTAGGACAGCTGGACATGGTGGCACACACCTTTAATCCCAGCACTCAGGAGGCAGAGGTAGGAGGATTGCCATGACTTTGAGGCCACCCTGAGACTACAGAGTGACTTCCAGGTCAGCCTGGGCTACCTCAAAAAACAAAAAACAAACCAAAAAAATATGTGTAGGACAGCTGGGCATGGTGGCACACACCTTTAATCCCAGGAAGCAGAGGTAGGAGGATCACCATTAGTTTGAGGCCAGCCTTGAACTACAGAGTAAGTTCTGGGTCATCCAGAGCTAGAGTGAGACCTTACTTCAATCCCTTCCCCCCCAAAAAAGTGTAAGACAGTATTTCAGACAAGTTTCCAACTACTCTTGTGTTTATCCATATCTGCCATTGGTTTGCTTTCCCTTGTCTATCTCTGCTTTTGTGTACAGGTTGTGTTGTAATAAACATGCCATTTGGCACGCTCTCTCTCTTTTTTTTGGTTTTGCGAGGTAGGGTCTCACTCTGGTCCAGGCTGACCTGGAATTAACTATGTAGTCTCAGGGTGGCCTCGAACTCTCGGCGATCCTCCTACCTCTGCCTCCCGAGTGCTGGGATTAAAGCCGTGCGCCACCACTCCCGGCATTCTCTCTCTCTCTCTTTCTCTCTGCTTGCAAATAAGTAAATACAATATTTTTTTAAAGGCTAGAGAGATGGCTCAGTGGTTAAAGTGAGTTCTATGTGAGTAGGAATAAAACTCAGTAGCAGAATCCAGTAAGCTAGAAAGGGGATATAAAGGGAATAGAAATGGAGGGAGGGGGACTTAATAGGATGGTATTGTATATATGTAAGTAGAAGAACAGATTAATGGGGGTGGAAAGGCCTAAGTGAGGTCAGGGGAAGAGATTGAGTAAAGGAAAGGTGGAGGGAGGGCTAATCAAAATCTAAGAGGATACAAATAAGTCATATGGAAACCTACTTTTCTGGACAATGGAACACTCAGAAGCCATAGATGGCTACTAGAAAATTTTCAGTGCCATGGATGGGATACTTTCCAGTGAGTTGTTGGCCAGGGAGGTCACAGATACCCCCCAAACATTATAGGCTACTGCCGAGGCCCTTGGTTTCCCACCAGGAATAGATGGTAAGACCCTAGTGCTGAAGACCCCACATACTTGGGCAGCAAGGTCACTGAGAAATCCTGATGGAGCTGGGATGAAAACCTCCTCCATGTGAACCAGCTGACAGAGAGCTGGAAAAAGCTATGCTGCATGCAGTTCAATGGGAGAGAGAGAAATCACCAGTGAAGATACTCAACAGTGAACACTGCAAGCTTTAAACTTGACCAGGCAGGCCAAATGAGCCAATGGGTGCAATAGTGGCATGTCTGTTATGGAGGAAACCAACCGCTCTCTAATTGGACTGGAGGCCTGCTCCATGGAAGGGAATACATCCCTGATACTGAAAGCTACTACAGGGGTAGTCATGAGCCCTACGGATGTAGTGTCTGCCGGTGTCTGGCTAAATGTATATAGTATGCTCACCAAACTGCCCAGTAAGCACTTCTCTTAATGTCCACACCCATATATTAATGCTACTCTCACTTTTGGTTAGAAAAGCTTCTCTTTTCAGATGGTGGTGACCTTGGGATGACTCAGAAAGCACCATGGTTCTGAGAAGAAGGGACAGAGGAGTGCTCAGCACTGAAACATCTCTAACACACTTTCCAAGGCTCAGGGTGCATTGCGGAAGAGGGGGCAGAAAGAATATAAGAGCCAAAGGAAGGGTAGGACTCCTTACAACGTGCTCCTCCATACACAAAATGGCCTGGATGTCCATGACCTCGCAGTGCCTTAAACTACCTACACAAGACCATCATAATAGGAGGAAAAGATGATGACCTCAAAATAAAAGAGAGACTGATTGAGAGGGGGAGAGTAGAGTTTCAAAGAGGAAAGTGGGGGGAGAGAGGGAAGTACCACGGGATATTGTCTACAATTAAGGAAGTTGTCAATAATAAATAAATCAATAAATGAATTTTTTTTTAAAAAAGGGGATGGAGAGATGGCTCAGCGGCTACAGTGTTTGCCTGCAAAACCTAATGACCAGAGTTTGGTTCCCCAGTGCCCACGTAAAGCCAGATGCACAAAGTGGCACATGCGTCTGGAGTTCTCTTGCTGTGGCTAGAGGCCCTGGCGTGCTCATACTCTCGTCTGTCTGTCTGTCTGTCTGTCTGTATCTTTCTGCTTGCAAATAAATAAATAAAATATTTCTAAAAAATGCCATCTGGCCTCTGGGTATCAGAGTATTGAGTGTAACTTGCTGCAGATCTAAAGGAAGCATGAACATTTCGGAGATACAGGTTTGGGCAAATACCTGCAGAGCCTGCTGGACCACTTATGCCAGAGTCTGCTGTTGGCCTTGGCCAGCCATGTTAGCAACCATTGTTAATTTCCAGCCTGCAGGTATCTTATCAATCGGACACCCAAAAGGGGGAGGGGAAGGCTGCCATGGATGGGTGCACCACACCATGAGAGCTGCGGTATGAGTTAGGCGTGAGCTCACTGCAGCAGCAGAGGTTTCTGTGCAAGTTGGAAAATGATTGGGTGGTTTGCTCATTTGCTCATTCATTCATCCTTTTTTTTTTTTTGTTTTGCTTTTGGTTTTTGCCGAGGTAGGGTCTCACTCTAGCCCAGGTGGAACTGGAATTCAATATGTAGTCTCAGGGTGGCCTAGAACTCATGGCCTCTGCCTCCCCAGGGCTGGGATTAAAGGTGTGCACCACCACGCCAGGCTAAGCCACAATTATTTTTTTTTGATGGTCTCAAGTTCCTTTATTAATCTTATAGAATAGGTAAGATATTATGGAGTTTGAGTTCAAACTAGCTTTGCTGACTTCAGAATTAGAATTTTTTTTTTTTTTTTTAATTTTATTTTTATTGACAACTTCTTTAATTGTAGACACTATCCCATGTTATTTCCCTCCCTCCCCCCACTTTCCCCTTTGAAACTTCACTCTCCATCATATCTCCCCCCCCTCAATCAGTCTCTCTTTTCAGTTTGATGTCATGATCTTTTCCTTCCTATTATGATGGTCTTATGTTGGTAGTGTCAGGCACTGTGAGGTCATGGATATCCAGGCCATTTTGTGTCTGGAGGAGCATGTTGTAAGGAGTCCTGCTCTTCCTTTGGCTCTTACATTCTTTCTGCCCCTTCTTCCACAATGGACCCTGAGCCTTGGAAAGTGTGTTAGAGATGTTTCAGTGCTGAGCACTCCTCTGTCACTTCTTCTCAGCTAAGCCACAATTCTTTATATAAAAAAAAGGATGTTAGCCTGGCATATCAATGAACAAAAAATAAGTACTTGATAAATATTTGCTGAACCTGGCTGGGATTAAGTGAAGACAATAAGAAACAGCTTGTGCCACCACACACAACAAAACTTAATATTTAAGGGGGCTGGAGAGATGGTTCAGCAGTTAAGGCACTTGTCTGCAAAGCCTAATGACCTGGGTTCAGTTCCCCAGGACCCATGTAAAGCCAGATGCACAATGTGGCATATGTGTCTGATGTTCATTTGGTCCGTTCTTCCACTTTCCTCTTTATTGTTGTGTTTATGTAATTATTTGCAAGGAGAGACGGGGTGGAGTGGGGTGGAGTGGGGTGGAGTGGGGCCGGGGGGGGGAGACACTAAAAGGAATTTCAGATGCATGCAGCACTTCGTGCATTTAGCCTTCTGTGGGTGCTGACGAAACTGACCAGGCACAGTTATGGAGGAAGGGATATTTATTGAAGTTTACAGATCCAGGGGAAGTTCCTTAATGGCAGAAGAAGCTGGCCTGTCTGCACAGAACCAAAACACAGAGAGAAAAGCCACAGCCACACAGCACAGCACACTGTCAGGAACTCCAGCTAGGCACTCTTTGCATATCTTTAGATTGGAATTTCAAACCCACCACCACACCTTAGGGCTGGACCCTAGGATCCACCCAGTGACATTGCCTCCAGCCAGGTGGCTGCAGATGCAAACTACAAACAAATAAACACTGAATATATTGGGGGCCATCTATTCAAACTACCACACCAGGCCATCAGGTTTTACAAGCAAACACCTTTAACCACTGAGCCATCTCTCTAGTCCCTCTTTTTATTTCCATTTATTTATTTCCCCCTCTTTATTTATTTTTGAAAAAGATTTTATTTTCATTTTTATTTACTTATTAGAGACAGAGAGAGGGAGAGAGAGAATGGGCACGCAAGGGCATCCAGCCACTGCAAATGAACTCCAGATCTATGTGCCCCCTTGTGCATCTGGCTTATGTGGGCCCTGGAGAATCAAACCGGGATCCTATGGCTTTGCAGGCAAATGCCTTAACCATTAAGCCATCTCTCCAACCCCTCCCCTCTTTAGTTTTAAAAACAACATCTCACAGGATGCAGAGATGGCTTAGCGGTTAAGGCGCCTGCCTCGTAAGCCTAAGAACACTGGTTCCAATCTCCAGCGGTTCCAATCTCCAGGTCCCACGTTTAGCCAGATGCAAAGTGACACAAGGGCGCAATGCCGCACTTGCCCACAAGGGGGCACACACATCTGGATTTCGTTCACAGCAGCTGAGAGACTGTTGGCGCACCCATTCTCGATCTGTTTCCCTCTCCCTCTCTCTCTGTCTCTCTCTATGTCGTCCTCTAAAAAAAAAAAAAAAAAAAAAGCATTTAGAAAAAAAAGATCTCACTATGTAGCTGAGGCTGATCTTGAACATAAGGTCTTCTTGCTGCAGCCTCCAAAGTCCTTTACTTTTGCAGGCAAATGCCTTAACCAGGAAGCCATCTCTCCAGCCCCTTATTTATTTATTTATTTATTTATTTATTTATTTATTTATTTATTTGAGGGGGAGAAGGCTGATAGAGAATGGGCACACCAAGGCCTCAAGCCATTACAAATGAATTCCAGATGCATGTGCCACCTTGTACATCTGGCTTACGTGAGTACTGCGGGAATTGAACCTGGGTCCTTAGGCTTCACAGACAAGCACCTTAACAGTAAACCATCTCTCCAGCTGATTCCCTGGCTGTTTCCATCAGCAAGACTGAATCTCCCTTCACAAGCCCCATCTCAGCCTACATCTTTACAGCATGCCTCATATCAGTTCCTGGCTTTGGTTGGGGACCATGACGAGCACTCTGTGGCGTGTCTCTATCTGTGTATCACTCACTACCAAGTAACCTGGGTGGATTGTCAGTCAGTAAGAATTACAAAACAGAAGCAAAGTGTCACGAAAAACATAATGGTCATTTTTATTGCCAAATCGATTGAGCAATGATTTTGTACATCCTGACAACTCCTATTGAAAAAAAATGAATCATGTTTGCAAATTAGCTCTGAAACCCCAGTGACTAAGGGGGACTGTGCAATGGCACTCCCCATCAGTGCGCCTGCATCTGGGGATCCAACCCACTGCAAATCAAAGTGGCTCACACCTTTAATCTCAGCACTTGGGAGGTAGCACTTGGCAGAGGTAGGAGGATCGCCATGAGTTTGAGGCCACCCTGAGACCACATAGTGAATTCCAGGTCAGCCTGGGTTGGGACAAGACACTTCCTCGAAAAAGAAAAAAAAATCACACACATATATATGTGTATGTGTGTATACATACATATATATACACATACATATATACACATATATTTCATAAATATAAATATATTTTTATTTTATTTTATTTTATTTTTATTTTATTTCATATGATTTCATAAATATATAAAACACAAAATGATGGTGTAGAGCTGTGTGTCCTCGCTGTTCCCAGGGGTTGTTGGCCACCGGTGTCCTGGGCACAGGAGGAGCTGAGAGAAGCAGGGTCCTGGAGCGGGTGAGTGCGGCAGGCAATGAACCACCCGGGAGGCAGTCTGATGGACAGCACACTCTCGTTTATTCAAAAGGGGAGTGGGTTTATAAACACTTGAGAAAGGTTGAGAAGGCACACATAGATCATAAGGTGATTGGATACATAGGTTTATGGGTTGCTATCTAATTGGCTGGTGTTGGCAGGCAGAAGTTGCGAGGGAGAAGCTGCAAGGGAGAGAACAGAAGTGGCGGGAAAAGCTACATGACTTCAGCCACATCTTGGATGGCTACAGCTGCAGGGAGACTGTTTACTACCATATAAGGGTCTCTTGGGCAGCTGGCCACAAGGTCAGGAACTGTGGGGAGTGCAAAACCTGACTATGGAATGTTCAGGTACTTTTGGGATAAGGGGGAAGGGCCTGCCAGTTCTGCCCGCTCTGGGTGAAGATGGGGCACACTACAACCTTGAGAAGGGAGGCCAGCTCTGTCGCCAGAGTGGGTTCCTGACGATAAGGCCAACTGCAACCCCCATAGCCCAAGGTCCCCGGCCATGTCCAACAGCCCAGGCCAGCTTCCTCACAGTCCCAGCCCGTGTTTAGCAATGTCCAACATAGAGCCTGTTTTCTTGACTTTATTTGCTAAACAATACAGCGCTACAGGTACTTACACAGCATTTACATTGTATTAAAGTAACTTGGATAAAGCAGAGAAGCCAGGCCTCATAGCATGGAACTACCTACAATCCAGCAAATTATCTGAGGCAGAAGGAGCACCGGCTCAAGCCAGCTTGGACTATAGAAAATAAATAAAAACAAAAAACAGGGCTGGAGATGGCTTAGCAGTTAAGGTGCTTACCTGCAAAGCCAAAAGACCCAGGTTCAATTCCCCAGGACCCACGTGAGCCAGATGCAAAAGGTGGTGCGTGCGTGTGGGGTTCGTTTGCAGTTGCTAGAGGCCCTGGTGCACCCATATATCTGCCTCTTCCTATTTTTCCCTCTCTAAATAAATAAATAAATAAATAAATAAATAAATAAATAAATAAATAATAAATGTTAAAACAAAACACAAGCCTATCACCCTAACACCAATGAGTCTGATGCAGGGGGATTGTCATGAAGTTGAAGTCAGACTGGGCTACTACAGTGAGTTCCAGGCTAGTTTGGGTTGCAGAGTGTGACCCGATCTCAAGAAAGCAAAACACCAAAACAAACAAAAGAAGGAGTATAAAGGAGAATGTTCATAGGGAATAGGTTACAAGCAAATATTATCTTTCCTGTCCCTGGCCCCCCGTCTATCTGTTTCTTAGTGCTGAGATTAAAACCAGGGTCTCATGCATGCCAGGCAAGCCCTTTAGCCACACCCCTAGCCCTATACTCTGCATTTTATGTGAGGGAATTGAACATGTATAGATTTTCGAATTGAAGAGGAAAGTTCAGGAACCTCTGCCTAAGCCCCTGTGGGTACCAAGAATGTCTACATGACAGTCATGAAACTTCTTCAAGGAACGATTAAGTAGTGTGAATCTTTGGCTAAGCGAAACTAGGATTCATGTCTGGACACATCTGGTGAATGCATGTGACCACATGTGCCCATCTGAGCTGAGTATCCTGAAAAGGTGTGTGGGGGACTTGAGAGAAGTCAGTGTGGGTAGAGGGATGGAGAGAAGAATGGGGGGAAAGCATAGTGTCTCCCATAACCTGCCTTTGAGGTCTTGAAAGAGAAAGGGGCTTTGGGCAGGGAGAGAAGAGGCAGATCTGAAGAAATGTGTGAAACATTGCGATGCTCAGGCTATGCGCTGCTCCACATCACCCCACACTGTATAAAACAGTGGCTTTAGCCGGGCGTGGTGGCTCACGCCTTTAATCCCAGCACTTGGGAGGCAGAGGTAGGAGGATCGCTGTGAGTTCGAGGCCACCCTGAGACTACATAGTGAATTCCAGGTCAGCCTGAGCTAGAGTGAGACCCTACCTTGAAAAACCAAAAAAAAAAAAACAGTGGCTTCGCAGCTCTGCCTTGACCTGAGGGACTCATTTTACAAACAGCAGTTTGCTTTGTTTGAAGTGTCCTGCTGAGGCAGAATTACTGCCTTGTTCATGCAAGTAAACAGCCACCACCTATCCCACATAAACTGTGAACCACAGACTAATAAATAACTTTGTTATGCAAATAAAACAGTACCACCCATGAACTTACCAAATTAAGAACACATGGGCACATTGTTATATCAAAAAACATTTCAGAAAAACTAGCCCACAGATTTCTAGAACACTCCAGACTAAGGAATGCTGCAAGCCCAGGCCAGGATGGAAGGAACAACTCCTCTCACTGAGATGCGGGGACAAACACAGACTTACCATCAGGCCACAGTGAACAGATGTCACAGGGTCAACAGGTGACAAACTCCCAACTCTGTCCCTGGGACATGTTCTCTCTGCTTGACTGACCCATTCAAGATCTGCCTGTGCATCTATCTATCTAACGTTAGGTCTGCTCCCCAATTGATTGACCAGCTTGTGCCAAAAATGGAATCATGATATTGGCAGGAAAATGGAAATTGTTGTCAGTAAAATAAGCCAGGCTCAGAAAGACAAATAGCTCTTGTGTTCTCTCATGTGCAGACTTTTGACTCAAAATGGTGTGTTGTGCACTTACAAAGACGTATACTGAAACAACAACAACAAAACAAAACAACTCATTTGGTCCCATACAGAGACTTCCTTGAATTTATGTGAGCCTCTGACTTCAATGTAGTCTCTTTGAACTTTGAGGTGTCTTAACCCCTTCACTGCCTGTAACACACAGCTTCAGGTTTGCTGAGATGAACTTCCAGACCAGGCAGAGTTATGGAGGAAGGATATTTATTAAAGCTTACAGATCCAGGAGAAGTTCCATAATGGCAGAAGAAGCTGGCCTGTCTTCAAAGGACCAAACACAAAGCAAAGCCACAAGCCAAAAGCCACACAGAATAACAAACCTCAGGAACTCCAGCTAGGCACACTTTGCATATCTTTAGATTGGAATCTCAAACCCACCACCACACCTTAAGATCCACCAAGTGACACTGCCTCCAGCCAGGTGGATGCAGATGCAAACAACAAACTAATAAAACACTGAATATATTGGGGGCCATCTATTCAAACTCCCAACACTGCCGTTCTGTAACTTGTCCTTCACTGTGAGAGCTTTATGTTGTGATTTGTGAGTTAGCATTAGTAATTAAGACGAGAACAAAAGATTACCACACTATCCAAAAGATGGCCGGCCACACCATCGGGGGAACTCAAGATTATTTTGTGAATTATAGCTGAGCTGACATTGGCAATCATATAATTGAAACAGGGTCTTGATGTATAGCCCAGGCTGGCCTGGCACTCATGGTAATCCTGCCTCAGCCTGCCGAATGCTTTGATCACAGCATGTACCACTGGGCCTGCATTTGTGAATTTATTATTATTCAATAAATTCTGACATTGTGGAAGAATCCAATTTTTTTTGTGAGCATATGTGTGTGGTATGGATGTATGTATGTTTGTATGGTGTGGCCACACATGTATATACAGGAATATAGAAGCCATAGGTCCACACTGACTATGTTCTTCAATCACTCTCCACTTTACTTTTATTTTTATTCATTTTTTTGATTTTTTCAAGGTAGGGTCTGTTTTAGCCCAGGCTGACCTGGGATTCACTATATAGTCTCAGGCTGGCCTCGAACTCACAGAGATCCTCCTACCTCAGCCTCCCAAGTGCTAGGACTAAAGGTGGGCACACCACACCTGGCAATTCACTTTATTTTATTTTATTTTTTGGTTTTTGAGGTAGGGTCTCACTTCTAGCTCAGGCTGACCTGGAATTCACTATGGAGTCTCAGGGTGTCCTTGAACTCATGATGATCCGCCTATCTCTGCCTCCTGAGTGCTGGGATTAAAGGCATGCACCACCACACCTGGCATATTTTAAAATATTTTTATTTATTTATTTGAAAGAGAGATAGAAAGAGGCTGGGGGAAATGGGCATGCCAGGGCCTCCAGCTACTGCAAATGAACTTCAGATGCATGTGTCGCCTTGTGCATCTGGCTTACGTGGGTCCTGGGGAATCCAACCTAGGTCCTTTGACTTTGCAGGCAAACGCCTTAACCGCTAAGCTATCTCTCCAGCCCTTTAACAATGTTATTTATTTATTTATTTATGAGAGACAGAGAGAGGGAGAGAGAGAAAGAATGAGAATGGGAGTGCTTTTTCCTTGCTCTTTGTTTTTTGAAAAATATTTTATTATTATTATTTTTGTTTTTTGGAGGTAGGGTCTCACTCTAGCCCAGGCTGACCTGGAATTCACTCTGTAGTCTCAGGGTGGCCTCAATCTCACGGTGATCCTCCTACCTCTGCCTTCTGAGTGCTGGGATTAAAGGTGTGCATCACCATGCCTGGCTCTAATATTTTATTTTTACTATTTATTTATTTATTTGAGAAAGAGGCAGATAGAGAGTAGAGAGAGAAAGAGAGGGAGAAAAAGAGACAATGCTCACACCAGGGCCTCCAGCCACTGCAAAAGAACCCCAGATGCATGTGTCTCTTTGTGCATCAGGCTTGCATGGGTCCTGGGGAATTGAACCTTAGGCATTGCAGGCAAGCGCCTTTACCACTAAGCCATCTCTCCAGCCCACTCTTTGTTTTTGAAAAACTCATTTCCCTGGCTTATCCATTTCTTTCTTTCCTACCCAACCAACCTATTCAGGTTGGCTCTAGCTCATGTCAGGTATGTTCAAACACTGTAATATATATTTCTAGAAAGATCTCTAGGTTGAAAGCTCCCAGATATTGTCCTGTAGGGATAACTCTGAGTAGAATTCAGGTAAGTACCCAAATTACTGCTCTGCCAGATAGAGGAATGTCAATGCCACACAACCAGTCCCATCCCTAAAGGGTCAAAGAAGGAGAAAGTAATTCCACCAAAAGCCTCCCTCACCTGCTTCAGTTTTAGCTGACAATTTTCCTTCTTTAATTACCTGCATTTATGATGTGTATAATTTATTTGTACCATTATCAATTTCATGTGTTGTAGAAATGCCCTTTCCTCCAATTTGTTGAAATCAGGGTAAGCCTATGGTGGGTTGAATGTGAAATGTCTCCCATAAGACTTATGTGTTTGGGTATCTAATTCCCACTTGATGGTGCTCTTTGAGAGGTTGTGGAACCTTTACGAACAGACCTCGAGCTGTTACAGCCCAGTTCTGCTTGCTCCCTGCTGGTGTGATGGTGTGACGTTAGCTGTCTACTCCTGCCATTCTTCCCACCATGATGGACTTCCCCTGTGAGCTGAAAATAAACCCTTTCCTCAGTCTGTTTCTGGTTGGGGATTTTATCCTAGCAATGAGAAAGTAACTGATATAAAGCCTTTATTTAATTTAATTTATTTTTTTTGGTTTTTTATTTATTTATTTTTTTTAATCAATATATATTTTTTATTTATATTATTCTGATTTTACATTCATAGTATTGGTTCCATTGTCCTCCTCCCCTTCCTCCCACTTTCAAAGGGGCCCTCATCAATGGGGAATGTGTATCATGCATTGTGAGTTTGCTCAAGAGTTCTGGTGGATAGGCCCCAGTCTCTGTGCATAATGCCCCAACTTGTGACTCTAACAATCTTTCCGCCCCTTTTTCCGCGAGTTTCCCTGAGCCACATTGGGGTCATTTTAGTTCTGCTTCCTTGATGAGGTTTTGGGAGCCTCTGTGTCTCTGGATATCTGGCTTATGATTGGAGTTGGATGTTCTCTGTGTTTATCTCCTTCAGCCTTTTTCTGGTGTTGTGATCGCCTTGAGTGCTGTATTCTTGCCCTTCCCCTGCCCTGTTCTATGGTTTCAGCTGGTGAGGTGTGGTTAGCTGATCCTCCCTTCAGGTTCGTTGTCCACCTGAAAAGAGATAAGCAAATTCTCCAACGGAGAGAGAAGTTAGTACTAGATAGAAGGGATAACCATATATGTTTTGGAGGGAACTTTATATGTATTGGCTCTCTTCTAGCCCACATTTGGTGGCCTCTAGATCTTGGAGACTGAGCTCATTTTTTGTACATGGCTTTGACTTATTTCCCAGTTCCAGCAATGAGTTCCATTCCACTGAATGGATTTATTAGCCAAATCAAGAGCAGTTGGTTACCCACCATGGCTGTTTGCCACTACTGCACTTGTATGAGCATTACGTCAGATTGTTTCCTGCTGGGTATCTTAGACTGCAAGTTGTTTGGACCAATGTCAGACATTTTCCCCCAGTTGCTCGTGTAGCACCCTCTGGTACTAGACTAGCTAACTGTCTGGGGACTGACCTTCTTCCAGATTCTGGCCAGGTCTCTCTGTGTTTGGTCTCACCCACGTATGCTGTCTTCGACAGTAGGGTCTTACCATTAACCTTTGGTGGGTCACCAAGTACTCTGACAGAAGTCTGTCTTTTTTGGGAAACCTTGTAGGTGTTTCAGATCAACAGCTCATTGTGGAAGTTAACCCCTTGCTGGCACTGGGAGTTATAAGTCTGCACCTAGGAAGGTGAGGGAGGAAAAAGATATATAATGTAAAAGAGAAAGTGAGTATAGAGAGGAGAGGGAGAGAGAGAGACGGGGAGGGAGAGAGAGAGAAGAGAAAGAGAAGCAGGACAAGATTAAAGTTGGCCTTCATCATGTTCTCTCCAGGTTCCTGTGGTTTGAGTATTCCCTCTGTAGGCCTGCTGAAGGATCATGTTTTAGCCTGTTGTTCAGAGTAAAGGGTTTTGTAGTATTTTTCCTTTTGGGTCCCAATTTGTATCCCCCCTTGTCCTCCCTCCCACCCTCTGATTCCCTCCCACCATTACCCTCCCTCCATCCCACCCTCCTTCTTGTCTCGTCCTCAGAGTGTTTATTAGGTTTGGCCACATGTCACGTGGAATCCGGTTAGGGGCGACAGATAAATGAGACCATGCGACGATTATCTTTTTGTTCTTGGGTGAGCTCACTGAGGATGATCTGTTCCATGTTTGACCATTTTTTTTCAAATTTCCTTATTTCATCTTTCCTTACTGCTACGTAGAATTCCATAGTATAGATATACCACATCTTTGTTATCCATTCATCTAGTGATGGACACCTGGGTTGATTCCAGCTCTTTGCTATTATGAATTGAGCAGCTATAAACATGGTTGAGCAAATGTTTCTGATCTGAGGCTTGGGGCCTTTAGGGTAAATGCCCAATAAGGGAATAACTGGATCCATTGGTAAGTCTATGGTCATCCTTTTCAATAGTCTCCATATAGCTGTCCATAGTGGTTGAACCATTTTACATTCCCACCAACAGTGAAGACTTGTTCCTATTTCTCCGCAGCCTCGCCAGCATTTGTTTTCATTGTTTTTTTTTTTTTTTAATGTTAGCCATCCTTACTGGGGTAAGGTGGAATCTCATAGTTGTTTTAATTTGCATTTCCCTGATGATTAGGGATGTTGAACATTTTCTTAAATGTGTGTTTGCTATTTGTATTTCTTCCTCTGAGAACTCCTGTGCAGTTCTCTGCCCCACTTTTGTGAGTGGGTTGTTTGGTGATTTATTGTTTAGGTTTTGGAGTTCTTTGTAGATTCTAGAAATTAGGCCTTTGTCAGTTGTATAGCTGGTGAAAATTTTCTCCCATTCTGTGGGTATTCTGCTGGCTTTGGTTATTATATTTTTGTCAGTGAAAAAGCTTTTCAGCTTTATGAGATCCCAATGGTTGAGTGATTGTTTAATTTCCTGAGCTGCTGAGGTTTTGTTCAGGAAATCTTTTCCCCACTCCTATATCATGGAAGGTTCCTCCTATTTTTCTTCCAGTAGTAGCAGAGTTTCTGGTTTTATATTAAGGTCTTTTATCGATTTGCACTTAATTTTTGTGCATGGAGAGATGTGTGGGTCGAGTTTCATTTTCCTACATATGGTTGTCCAGTTTGTCCAGCACCATTTGTTGAAGATGCTGTCCTTTTTCCATTCTACATTGCTAGGGCCTTTGTCAAATATCAAGTAGCTGTAGTTTCTTGACCCAAAGTCTGGGTCTTCAATTCTGTTCCATTGGTCTATATTTCTGTTTTTATGCCAGTACCAGGTTGTTTTTATTACAATGGCTTTGTAGTATAATTTTAGATCAGGTATGGTGATGCCTCCAGAGGTGTTTCTTTTGCTGAGGATGAGCTTGGATATCCGAGGCCTTCTGCCTTTCCATGTGAATTTTGAGATACTTTTTTCTATCTCATTGAAGAAGGAAGTTGGGATTTTTATCGGCATTGCATTGAATATATAAAGTGCTTTTGGTAAAATTGCCATTTTCACAATGTTAATTCTACCAATCCAGGAGCATGGGAGGTCTTTCCATTTTTATAGGACCTCCTCAATTTCTTTTTTGAGAGATTTTATGTTTTCATTGTATAGGTCTTTCACTTCCTTAGTTAATGATATTCCAAGGTATTTTATTTTCTTTGTTGCAATTGAAAATGGGACGATGTTAGTTATTTCTTTTTCTGTCTCTTTGTCCTTTGCATACAAAAAGGCTACTGATTTCTGTGCATTGATTTTGTATCCTGCTACTTTGCTGAAGGTGCTAATCACCTTTAAGAGTTTTGGGATGGAAGTTCTTGGGTCACTTATGTATAGAATCATGTCATCTACGAATAGGGCTAACTTAACTTCTTCCTTACCAATTTGTATCCCTTTGATTTCTTTCTCCTGTCTTATTGCTTGAGCTAATACTCTAGCACTATGTTGAAGAGCAGAGGTGAGAGTGGACACCCCTGCCTTGCTCCTGACCTCAATGGGAATTCCTTCAGTCTCTCCCATTAAGAATTTATATATAGCTTTATTATGTTGCTTTATATACCTATTCCTCCAATGTTTTGATTATGTTGAGATTTTTTTTTTTGGTTTTGTTTTGTGAAGGGCTCACTCTAGTCCAGGCTGACCTGGATTCTCTCAAACTGTTTTGATGCTGGGATTAAAGACCATGTGATGTTGTATTTTGTCAAAGGCCTTTTCTGCATCTATCAGAAATGACCATGTGGTTTTTGTGTTTCAGCTTGTTTATGTGGTGTATTACATTGACAGATTTCCGTATGTTGAACCACCCCTGCGTTCCAGGGATGAAGCCTACTTGATCAAGGTGGATAATGCTTTTGATGTACTGTTGAATTCAGTTTGCAAGAATTTTGTTCATGATCTTTGCGTCTATGTTCATCAGAAAAATGGGCCTATAATTTTCCTTTCTTGTGGTGTCCCTTCCTGGTTTTGGAATTAGGGTGATACTAGCTTCATAAAAAGAGTTAGGGATCTCTCCCTGTTCTCCTATTGTGTGGCAGAGTTTGAGAAGAATTGGTTTCAGTTCTTCCATGAAGGTTTGGTAGAATTCTGCTGAGAAACCATCTGGTCCTGGACTCTTCTTTTTGGGGAGGTGTTTGATTACCTCTTCTATCTCGAAGGGTATGATGGGTTTGTTTAGGAAATTAATCTGCTCTGGGCTTAGCTTTGGTAGGTGGTATGTGTCTAGGAATTCATCCATTTCCTCCATATTTTCCTGTTTTATGGAGTAGAGGTTTTTAAAATAAGTCCTAATAACTCTTCCTATTTCGCTCATGTCTGTTGTGATCTCTCCTTTTTCATTTCTAATTTTGTTGATTTGAAGTGTTTCTTTTTTCCGCTTGATCAAATTGGCCAGGCGTGCATCAATCTTGTTAATTTTTTCGAAGAACCAGCTCTTTGTTTTGTCAATTTTCTTAATTGTCCTCTTAGTTTCCAATTCATTAATTTCTGCTCTGATTTTAATTATTTCTTTCCGTCTGGAAATTTTTGGGTTGGCTTCTTCTAGCCTTTCCAATGCTTTTAGGTGAGTGGTCAGGTTATTGATTTGGGATCTTTCTATTTTTCTTATGATGGCATTTAGTGCTATGATTTTTCCCCTAAGGACTGCCTTCATTGTGTCCCACAAGTTTTGGTATGATGTGTTCTCATTGTCATTGAGTTCTAGAAATTTTGCAATTTCATTCTTTATTTCATCCACAACCCATTTGTTGTTTAAAAGTGTGTTGTTCAATTTCCAGGAGTTTTTTTGGTTTTTTGAGGTATGGTCTCACTCTAGTCCAGGCTGACCTGGAATTCACTATGTAGTCTCAGGTTGGCCTAGAACTCATGGCAATCCTCCTACCTCTGCCTCCCGAGTGCTAGGATTAAAGGTGTGTGTCAGTATGCCCGGCTAAAGGCTTTTATTTATTTATTTTTAATAATAATAATTATTTTTTTAATAATTATTTTTTTAATTGACAACTTCTATACTTACATGCAAAAAGTGCATGGTATTTCCCTCCCTCCCCCATTTCCCTTTAGAACTCCACTCTCCATCATATCCCCTCCCTCTCTCCATTAGTCTCTCTTTTAATTTGATGTCATCATCTTTTTGCTGTGCCTAGCAATACCTTCACAAGACCCTCATATTTATTTATTTTTAAAAATTTTTTGTTTATTTTTTTACTTATTTGAGAGCTATAGACAGAGAAAGAAGCAGAGAGAGAGAGAATGAGAGAGGCAGAGAGGGATAGAATTGGCCCACCAGGGCTTCCAGCCACTGCAAAGGAACTCCAGATGCATGTGCCACCTTGTGCATCTGGCTTACGTGGGTACTGGGGAATCGAGCCTCGAACCAGGGTCCTTGGGATTCACAGGCAAGCGCTCAACCGCTAAGCCATCTCTCCAGCCCGACTTTTATATATTTTTTTAAGTTACCTAATTTAGGGAGCTCCGCATGGTGGTACACACCTTTAATCCCAGCACCCTGGAGGATGAGGTAGGAAGATCATTGTGAGTTCAAGGCCAGCCTGGGACTACAGGTGAGTTCCAGGTCAGCCTGGGTTAGAGTGAGATCCCACCTTAAAAAAAGTTGGGCTGGAGAAATGGCTTAGTAGTTAAGGCATTTGCCTGTGAAGCCAAAGGACCCCGGTTTGATTCCCCAGGACCCACGTAAGCCAGATGTACAAGGGGCACATGCATTTGGAGTTCGTTTGCAGTGGCTGGAAGCCCTGGCATGCCCATTCTCTCTCTCTCTGTCCCTCCTCTATCTCTCTATCTCTATCTCTGCTTGCAAATAAATAAATTAATTTTAAAAAAGTGAGGTAGGGGGGCTGGAGAGATTGTTCAGTGGTTGACACTTGCCTGCAAAGTCTAGTGACCTGGGATCGACTCTCCAGTACCCATGCAAAGCCAGATGCACAAAGTGGCACATGCACTAGAGTTTGTTTGCAGCAGCTAGAGGTCCTGGTGTGCCCATTTCTCTGTCTGTCTCTCTTCTTTTTCTCTCTGCTTGCAAATAAAATAACTAAAAATATTTTTAAAATATATTTTATTTATTCATTTGAGAGAGAGAAAGAGGGAGAGAGAGAGAAAGAAAGAGAATGGGCCTCCAGCCACTGCAAATGAACTCCAGATGCAGGTGCCCCCTTGTGCATCTGACTTTCGTGGGTACTGGAGAGTTGAACCAGGATCCTTTGGCTTTGCAGGCAAATGCCTTAACCTCAAAGCCATCTCTCCAGCCCCTAAATATTATTTTTTAAAAAGTTAACTTTTTTCAGGCTTTATTTTATTTATTTATGTTGAGATAGATTCTTGAACTTTGGCCATGATAGAGCTTTCAGAGACATGAATGATGGTCATCCTTGCAGGGGGATGGCTTTCAGCTCACTGTCCTCCCGTGAAGAGATGGTCTGTATTTTCTATCAAATCAGGAAGTCTGCCCCCCCCCCCAATCTCTTGGCTGCGTGCTACCTTCACACATGGAAGTTCTGGAACCTTTAAGGATGACAACAGAGTTTTGTCTTTGGGTTATGTTTTTTTCATCACACCACTTGTTGACATTAGGGCTTAATGACCTCGGAATTCTCTCATTTTTATCCCTTCCATTCCTCCTTCATTAAAAAAAAATCTTTTATTTATTTGAGAGAAAGAAAGAGGCAGGGGTGCACACTAGAGTCTCTAGCCACTGCAAACAAACTCTAGATGCATGAGCCCCCCTTGTGCATCTGGCTTATGTGGGTCCTGGAAGAGTTGAACCAGGATCCTTTGGCTTTGCAGGCAAACACTTAACCGTTAAGCCATCTCTCCAGCCTGCCTTCTTCATTTTGATCAGTGAAACATAATGGTAAGGAGGGGTCTTTATGACCAAATCAGACTGTTTCAAATCTTTGCTTTGCCACCACTGAGGAAGTAGCTTTATGGGCCCATGGTTTTATTTCCTCTTGGGTATATGAAATAATAACAGCATCTACTTCATGGTGCTGTGTTAAGTATAATTTAGTTTAGTTTTGCTTTTCTGAGATAGGGTCTCTCTGTAGCTCAATTTGTCCTTGAACTTACTAGGATGTCCAGGTTGGCCTCATACTCTCAGCAATCCTGACTCAGTTTCCCCCAGTGCTGGGATTCCAGGTGTGAGCCACCAGGTCCATCTCACAGGTGTATCACGCATACCATGAGTTAGTAGAGCTGAGGTGATTTGAAAGATACCTGTGCTGTGTTTCACAAGCAAGTGTTGCCCAACCTGGTTTTGAAGTCACAGCTAAAATCTCTCAGTTCCCCTTTGTGGACAGTTTGCTGAGCGTTTTCCCCAAGCCACTTCCCCTACCAGGTTCCCGTTCCAGCTCTCACATCCATCCTTGGGTCACAATGTCCAGTCCTGCACTGTCAGAGACCCAAGAGAGCCAACACCCACAGCGCTTCTCTGAGCGTGTGGAAGGATTGCTAACACCCAGGAAGCTGAAGAATCTAGCTCAGCCCATCCAATTAGCTAAGTGCATATGTTCCCCGGTGCTCCAGGCTGCTCTGTGTGTGGTTTTGCCCAGCAGACTTCTCTAGTTAAGAGCAAAAGGTTGTGTATTTAATCTTTAAATTTTTTTTCCCGAGTTAGGGTCTCACTCTAGCTCAGGCTGACCTGGAATTCACTATATAGTCTCAGGGTGGCTTTGAACTCACGGCCATCCTCCTATCTCTGCCTCCTGAGTGCTGAGATCAAAGATGTGTGCCACCATGCCCAGCTTTTTATATTATATATATTTTTCTTTTTGGCCTTTTCTTTCTTTTCTTTTCTTTTCTTTTCTTTTCTTTTCTTTTGTTTTTTTCTTTTCCCTTCCCTTCCCTTCCCTTCCCTTCCCTTCTTTTCTTTTCTTTTCTTTTCTTTTCTTTTCTTTTCTTTTCTTTTCTTTTCTTTTCTTTTCTTTTCTTTTCTTTTCTTTTCTTTTCTTTTCTTTTCTGTTTTTCGAAGTAGGATCTCACTCTAGCTCAGGCTGACCTGGAATTCACTACAAAGCCTCAGGGTGGCCTTGAACTCATAGTGATCCTCCTACCTCTGCCTCCCCAGTGCTGAGATTAAAGGCGTGTACCACCACGCCCGGCTTTTTTTTTTTTCAAGGTAGGGTCTTGTTCTAGCCCAGGCTGACCTAGAATGCACTATGCAGTCTCAGGGTGGCATTGAACTCATGGTGATCCTCCTACCTCTGCCTCCTGAGTGCTGGGATTAAAGGTGTGCGCCACCACACCTGGCTTAAATTTATATATATATATATGGGCCAACCTCTGTTACAGAGGTTGATATAGGCTCACTTTGTAACAGAGGTTGGCCTTGAATTTATTATGTAGCTTGGGCAACCCTTGTGATCCTTCTGTCTCAGTCACCCAAGTGCTGGGATTACAAGGTATGCACCATCACACTCAGCTAAAACATACTTTTTTTTTTTTTTTTTTTTGAGGTAGGGTTTCACTGTAGCCCAGGCTCACCTGGAATTCACTGTGTAGTCTCAGGCTGGCCTCGAACTCACAATGATCCTCTTACCTCTGCCTCCCAGTGCTGGTATTAAAGGCGTGCACCACCACCAGATATAATTCTTTAATTAGGATTAGCTTCAATCCTAAGCAAACTGGAATAAACCACATGACCACATGTACCCTTACCACTTTCAACAATCGAATCTATACTTATCCATACCTTTTATTCTCTTTCCCCTAAATGATGGGACTCTTCAAAATTACAGTAAGAAAGATCTGCGAGGCTGAGGAGATAGCTCAGTAGTCAAAGGCACTTTCTTGGAACACATGCTGGCCTGGGTTCAAGTCCGAGTACCCACACAAACCAGATGTATAAAGTGGCACACATCTGGAGCTTGTTTGCAGCAGCAAGAGGCCCTAGTGTGCCCATATTCTCTTTCTTCTCTCCCTGTTTACAAATACAAATAAATTGAAATTAAAAACAACCAACCCCCCCAAACCCCAAAAAGTGCTGGGGACATAGTTCCATGGTAGAACACTTGTATAGGTATAAGGCTCTGAGTTCAATCCCAGCACTGCCAAATATATATTCCTTGACTTTAATTGTGTGTTTTTAGGGCGGCTCATATCCTTTAAAAAAATAGGGCTGGAGAGATGGCTTAGGGGTTAAGGCGCCTGCCTCCTAAGCCTAAGAACACTGGTTCCAATCTCCAGCGGTTCCCATCTCCAGGTCCCACGTTTAGCCAGATGCAGTGACACAAGGGCGCAATGCCGCACTTGACCACAAGGGGGCGCACACATCTGGATTTCGTTCGCAGCAGCTGAGACATGCTGCCACGCCCATCTCTGTCTTCCTCTCTCTCTCTGTGTCTCTCTCTCTGTGTCTCTCTCCAAAAAAAAAAATAAAAAAAAAAAAGTTTAAAATATATATATATAGTTTTTTAGAAGTAGGGTCTCACTCTAGACCAGGCTGACCTGGAATTCACTCTGTAGTCTCAGGGTGGCAGGTCTCAGGGTGGCCTCAAACTCACAGCAATCTTCCCTACCTCTGCCTCCCAAGTGCTGGGATTAAAGGCGTGTGCCACCATGCCTGGCCCTAAAAAATATATTTTTAAATTTATTTCCAAGCAGAAAGAGAGGTGAGGGGCTAGAGAGAGAGAGGTCCATCTCACAGGTGTATCACGCATACCATGAGTTAGTAGAGCTGAGGTGATTTGAAAGATACCTGTGCTGTGTTTCACAAGCAAGTGTTGCCCAACCTGGTTTTGAAGTCACAGCTAAAATCTCTCAGTTCCCTTTGTGGACAGTTTGCTGAGTGTTTTCCCCAAGCCACTTCCCCTATCAGGTTCCTGTTCCAGCTCTCACATCCATCCTTGGGTCACAATGTCTAGTCCTGCACTGTCAGAGACCCAAGAGAGCTAACACCCACAGCGCTTCTCTGAGCGTGTGGAAGGATTGCTAACACCCAGGAAGCTGAAGAATCTAGCTCAGCCCATCCAATTAGCTAAGTGCATATGTTCCCCAGTGCTCCAGGCTGCTCTCTGTGTGGTTTTGCCCAGCAGACTTCTCTAGTTAAGAGCAAAAGGTTGTGTATTTAATCTTTAAATTTTTTTTTTCCCAAGTTAGGGTCTCACTCTAGCTCAGGCTGACCTGGAATTCACTATATAGTCTCAGGGTGGCTTTGAACTCATGGCCATCCTCCTATCTCTGCCTCCTGAGTGCTGAGATCAAAGATGTGTGCCACCATGCCCAGCTTTTTATATTATATATATTTTTCTTTTTGGCCTTTTCTTTCTTTTCTTTTCTTTTGTTTTTTTCTTTTCCCTTCCCTTCCCTTCCCTTCTTTTCTTTTCTTTTCTTTTCTTTTCTTTTCTTTTCTTTTCTTTTCTTTTCTTTTCTTTTCTTTTCTTTTCTTTTCTGTTTTTCGAAGTAGGATCTCACTCTAGCTCAGGCTGACCTGGAATTCACTACAAAGCCTCAGGGTGGCCTTGAACTCATAGTGATCCTCCTACCTCTGCCTCCCCAGTGCTGAGATTAAAGGCGTGTACCACCACGCCCGGCTTTTTTTGTTTTTTCAAGGTAGGGTCTTGTTCTAGCCCAGGCTGACCTAGAATGCACTATGCGGTCTCAGGGTGGCATTGAACTCATGGTGATCCTCCTACCTCTGCCTCCTGAGTGCTGGGATTAAAGGTGTGCGCCACCACACCTGGCTTAAATTTATATATATATATATGGGCCAACCTCTGTTACAGAGGTTGATATAGGCTCACTTTGTAACAGAGGTTGGCCTTGAATTTATTATGTAGCTTGGGCAACCCTTGTGATCCTTCTGTCTCCAGTCACCCAAGTGCTGGGATTACAAGGTATGCACCATCACACTCAGCTAAAACATACTTTTTTTTTTTTTTGAGGTAGGGTTTCACTGTAGCCCAGGCTCACCTGGAATTCACTGTGTAGTCTCAGGCTGGCCTCGAACTCACAATGATCCTCTTACCTCTGCCTCCCAGTGCTGGTATTAAAGGCGCACCACCACCAGATATAATTCTTTAATTAGGATTAGCTTCAATCCTAAGCAAACTGGAATAAACCACATTACCACATGTACCCTTACCACTTTCAACAATCGAATCTATACTTATCTATACCTTTTATTCTCTTTCCCCTAAATGATGGGACTCTTCAAAATTACAGTAAGAAAGATCTGTGAGGCTGAGGAGATAGCTCAGTAGTCAAAGGCACTTTCTTGGAACACATGCTGGCCTGGGTTCAAGTCAGTACCCACACAAACCAGATGTATAAAGTGGCACACATCTGGAGCTTGTTTGCAGCAGCAAGAGGCCCTAGTGTGCCCATATTCTCTTTCTTCTCTCCCTGTTTACAAATACAAATAAATTGAAATTAAAAACAACCAACCCCCCCCAAACCCCAAAAAGTGCTGGGGACATAGTTCCATGGTAGAACACTTGTATAGGTATAAGGCTCTGAGTTCAATCCCAGCACTGCCAAATATATATTCCTTGACTTTAATTGTGTGTTTTTAGGGCGGCTCATATCCTTTAAAAAATAGGGCTGGAGAGATGGCTTAGGGTTAGAAGCGTATGCCTCCTAAGCCTAAGAACACTGGTTCCAATCTCCAGCGGTTCCAATCTCCAGGTCCCACGTTTAGCCAGATGCAAAGTGACACAGGCGCAATGCCGCGCTTGACCACAAGAGGCACACACATCTGGATTTCGTTTGCAGCAGCTGAGACATGCTGCCACGCCCATCTCTGTCTTCCTCTCTCTCTCTGTCTCTCTCTCTGTGTCTCTCCAAAAAAAATAATAAAAATAAAAAGTTTAAAATATATATATAGTTTTTAGAAGTAGGGTCTCACTCTAGACCAGGCTGACCTGGAATTCACTTTGTAGTCTCAGGGTGGCCTCAAACTCACAGCAATCTTCCTACCTCTGCCTCCCAAGTGCTGGGATTAAAGGCGTGTGCCACCATGCCTGGCCCTAAAAATATATTTTTAAATTTATTTCCAAGCAGAAAGAGAGGTGAGGGGCTAGAGAGAGAGAGAGAGAGAGAGAGAATGGGCATGCCAGGACCTCCAGCCACTGAAAATGAACTCCAGATTAATGAGATACTTTGTGCATTTGGTTTTATGTGGGTGCTGGAGAATCAACCGGGTTAGGTTTGCCTGCCTTCTTCATTTTGATCAGTGAAACATAATGGTAAGGAGGGGTCTTTATGACCAAATCAGACTGTTTCAAATCTTTGCTTTGCCACCACTGAGGAAGTAGCTTTGGGGCCCATGGTTTTATTTCCTCTTGGGTATATGAAATAATAACAGCATCTACTTCATGGTGCTGTGTTAAGTATAATTTAGTTTAGTTTTGCTTTTCTGAGATAGGGTCTCTCTGTAGCTCAATTTGTCCTTGAACTTACTAGGATGTCCAGGTTGGCCTCATACTCTCAGCAATCCTGACTCAGTTTCCCCCAGTGCTGGGATTCCAGGTGTGAGCCACCAGGTCCATCTCACAGGTGTATCACGCATACCATGAGTTAGTAGAGCTGAGGTGATTTGAAAGATACCTGTGCTGTGTTTCACAAGCAAGTGTTGCCCAACCTGGTTTTGAAGTCACAGCTAAAATCTCTCAGTTCCCCTTTGTGGACAGTTTGCTGAGTGTTTTCCCCAAGCCACTTCCCCTATCAGGTTCCTGTTCCAGCTCTCACATCCATCCTTGGGTCACAATGTCTAGTCCTGCACTGTCAGAGACCCAAGAGAGCCAACACCCACAGCGCTTCTCTGAGCGTGTGGAAGGATTGCTAACACC